>VZTH01019011.1:5948-191905 GCA_013397815.1 Aleadryas rufinucha
AAAAAAAAAAAAAAGAAGTAATTTTTCTTGTAGAAACCTTTAAAAGGGAAGAATTCTAAAAAATCAACTGCTGCCAAAAATTCAGTGTTACTTTTCCAATCCTTTGGAAAAAATCTGTTGGCAATGGACATTGCTCCTGCTGCTCCTCTGCACAGCCTCACTCCTCTCAATAGGTTTCTTCTATAATGGCAGGACATACATAGCAATGGAAGCCTTCTGAAAACAATCATGTGGAACAGAATATACAGGAAACTTCAGGAAAGAGAAAGAAATCACTATTTAAATGAATGGTCTAAGCAAGATGAATCTTTTTTATTTTTGCTGCCAAAGCTATTCATAATCCCTTCTTCTAAAAGCTGCATGAATCTTTCTGTTCTAAATCCTCTCCATTTCCCTTCTATTTCCTTTCCCAGATCAGAAAATTGTTGGCTGTGTGTATTTCAGTGTGACAAAGCTGTTTTATTTTCACATGTAGATCGACATTCAAAAACATTTAACTTGAGAGATGATTCAAGTTGACTCCATGGTTCATAAACACCAGACATCCTTGGTAGGACGTGTACAGCTCAACCAAGAGCAGCTTTTCTCTGTGCATACCCACCCCAAAAAACATTTTGGTTTATATTTAGCTGTTACTTCCCTTCATTTTTAAGTCATGCCTTAATCTGTAAGATCAATCTTCTGTTTGTAGAGATAAATAAATGACAAGATGTCTTATGATACCACTCCTTTCCACATTGATGCTAAAGTTCTGGCTGCATCTTTTGCTTTGTTATCTTTCAGTTTGTGTTAGACAAATTTACTGCTCCTCTCAGAGAGGCCTTAGGTAAACCCCACACTGTACAGTATGAGAGCAGTGATAAATTTAGAGGGCAAGGAATGGAAGGGGATTACTGAAATTATCAAATGAAAAGCAAATCACTTCTAAATAAAAGTATAACTATTTTTTTTTTTTTTTAGGAAAACATGCCTGAAACTGTAGAGCTCTGAGTACTTAAATGATATACACTGTTTTACTTGGCCTTCTTCTATAAAAAGCTGTTTCATTAAAGAAAAATATATCAAACCCCAAAAGGTCAGTAGACAGTCTTTTTACATTAGAATAGTTTTTCAAGTAGCTTTATTTTTAATTCTTACCCTCAGATGTACCTGCTCTTGTCTTTCAAGGGACATAAAAAAATTAAGATTTAACTCCCTGAATATAGTCTGTAACATTCAGCATATGATGCCTGGAAGCTATTATTTCAATATTAATTTGCATTTTGCCAAGCATTAGGGACTTATAAACTTCAGGTATACACATTCTTGTTACTTTCACTCCCTTTGTGCATTTATTATGTAAATTACATTCTCATGAAATGGAATTTTGTGACTGAAAGACGTGTAATTAAGATTTGAACAGTACTGTGTTCGGTTACAGATAATTCATGCTGAACAACTAGAGAGCATTAATACTATATGATTTATATCGTATTTAGCTTTTGAAATATAATTTTCAAAGCCATGAACAACTACCAACAACTTGTGAAAAGAGAGCAATATAATCTGAATTTTAGCGTCATATTCCAGTGAGGACATAGCTTATTGTTACAAATAAAACTTATAGACACTCAGCAGTGTTGAGGCTAGAATCAAAATTTTTTGATTGAAGAACAGGTCAAAAACAATGGTTAGGCAGAACACACCACTGTATACTGAATAGCCAAAGTAGAAAAAGCTTGACAGAATCAATAATTTTACTTGGAAAAGATACCTTTAATTGACTTAAAAATGAGACAGAAAGAAAGTGGTCATTTTTCTCTTTGAAGATGATAGCAAAAAAAGAAATCTTTACGGAGTTCAAAGTATGGACAGAAAAATAGGTTTTCATCAGTTAACTGTTCCTTGTTGCATAGCTGCTTGTTCCCTGCAAATGTTAGGAAAATCGCCCTTGCTTTTTTGACAGAAGGGTGAGCCATCTGCATTTGCAGTTGAATATCAGATGTGAACAGGTGGTTGCTATGAAAGAATTTGTATCTACTAAACCCATGCTGTATCTTATTATGCAATAGCTTCTTCATAAGCTTTTACCCCAATGAAGATTCTACTACATTTTTCACAGAGCTTAAAGAACAATCTCTAAATATGTTGTCATTTTCTTTTCACTCACTTGACACTCACTCATGCTGTAGTCTACACAGCATGAAAAAGAATGGCTGTTTTCATGTTGTTGCTGGGAAAATATATCATTGAAATAAATGTATGAAATGCATGTGTACATGAAAATATGGCAGAAAAGAGCGTCATCTTCTATGTTTTATGGCTGTATGCTAAGATGGAATAAAGTATGCTTACAAATTTCACTACTCCTGAGGACTTCAGTGGCTGTACTCCAAATCTTTCTTTTCTTACAAGTCTTCTTAAGTTGTCATCATATAATTTATTTTAGAATATACTGTGCCAGGTTTTGAAATCCAAATATAAAGGTATGGAGATGTAATGAATTAGCAAGGGATAATACATTATTAAAACACTTCAGGGTGAAATTTTGATGCTTACTTTCCTTACTGCCAACAATATACCCTGTAGGTACAAAGGTGCCACCATCTGATTTTAAATAAGGATGCTTTGTAAAAAGCTATTGCTTTTCAATGAAAATAAAACCAAAAACCAAGATCATAAATTTTCTCAGATAAGGTTGCAATGTTTTTACCTTAAATTCATGCATCTTAAATATTGAGGTCTACAAAAAGAAAACCAGCAACTTTTGTTATGGCAGTTATACTAATGTACAAGTTACAGCCACTCTGATTTATCATTGCAGTCTTACTAGAATGCATCCTCCATTACTGTCCTCTGTTAGTTTTAATAGCTCACAGAATGCAACTGAACCTGCCCTTAGTAGTTAAAGTAAAATGAAACTGCTTTGAGTTTATTTTGCAGAACTAGAAGCAAAGTCTTCTAAGTAAATTTTGTGTGTAGGTGCTTGGCTCCCCACAGAAACATCAGCTTTGCCCACGTAGATAGTAGACATGTTTAATGCACTTTGAAGGTCCTCATAATATCTGAACATGAAGGTCATTTCATCTTGCTCCTGCCCCCTTCCCCTTCCTATTGAAAGCACATATATAGTCCCAAATGAAAACTTACTTGGCATTCTACACTGCTGTTGTGTAGAATAGACAATTATCTACTCCTGTAGGATTATGTACCCATGATTGATTTTGTTGAGCCAGCACCAAGTACATGAAATGTATGCTAGTTGAGGACTATGGGTGCATCTCACCAGTATATAGAAGTACCTCACCTATAAAAGTTTTACGTTTTACGGAGGAAATTTTACAGTTCATGGAGGAAAAAGATAACTTATATTGTCTTTCTATTGTTTTCTGTGTCTTTAAATGAGTAAAATTCTGGATGCTGCTACACTTAAGAGCAAGGGTTCCCAGCCCGTGAGTGTGCATCTTCAATATTATTATCTTTATAATGGAAAATTTTAAGAAAGGTTAAAAGGTCTTCTTTAGTCTTTTTGGTTATCTATTATTGCCATGTGAAAATTAATAAAAGATCATCACAAATGAGTAAGGAATCCTTCAGAAATAAACGATATAAATAAAGAAAATTTACTGTATTTTATCTTCTTATGAAAGATGGAATTAATAGTTTTCCCCAAGTTCTCAATATAACAGTCTAAGTAAATCCCAAAAATCCCTGTTCTGCAACCCTTTCAAATGAAAATAACAAGTGTGAAGTGATTGCAGCGTCAAACACAATTGTTATTGTAAACTATGCGACATTCTAATTTGAGAGAGGGTTTTCTGGAAAACTGCTTCAAGCACTATAAACCCTGCTTAATTTTAAATATTTTAAGTATGAACTTATCACCTCCCTGCATTAGAATTTCTTAACTTTTTCACCACATAGTTTGTGTCTTGTGATATTTTTTCATATATAATTCCATGTAGAGAACCCCAGTCACGTTTTCATTCTTTTTATGTTCCATTTAAAGTACTTGATTACATTACAAATTCTGGTACATCAATAGCAAGAGGTAGAACGGAAAAGTTTATTTTAAAACATCTTCTTGTTTATCCTCCTGTTACAATGTTGGTTTATTTCTTCATTTTCAAAGCAGAAATTTATGGGTTATATTTCAGCCCAGTCACCAGAAGTTTGAATATAAATTTATCTAGGGTAGAAGTAAGGCAACACTAGAAACATCTGAAATCTAATCATGTTAGAATAAGTATAGTTCATGTGATACTTTAAAAAAAACCCCAAATACACCTGATTCATGAATCATTTCAAGAAGACATATGATAATATAGTGAGCAGTCAGAAACAATTTGTATCAGCTTGTCTTTCAATACAATAGAATGTTAAATGGGATGTCCAAATATATGTGAATCCTACATGTTAATATGTGTCATCTGTGGTCATTCTGCTTAAAATGATGATATTTATCTGTACTGTGGAAATAATCAATTTTTTAACATCACAACAGTTATAGCCAAAACCAGTTTAAAGCTTTTCCCTGCCATGAATGAGTAGAAAGAACAGCTACATGTATTATAAATGCCTGGGCAATTATTTTAACTCTGCACAAAACCACTGGCTACTGGCTCTGAGTAACTGAGGATGAGACAGTGCACAGCGGTACACTGACACTAACTAGCACTCAGTGGAGTGCCAGGAATAGCTCAGCACAGGGACAAGAGACAAGTTTGGCCTGATACACTGTACTTTGGAAACATTTCAGTGCCTGCTTCCTACTGTCTCATAGGCACAAGACACTACAGATCATCTGTTCCTACCTAAGTTTGATAATGAGCCAGTACTAGGAAGCAGGATTGGTTGTGTTCTAGCCAGGATCTGTTACAGGGGTGAGTAATCACCAATTAAGAGGCATGAGAAAATTTCTTCCTGCCTCTTCTCAGCATGAACACTCACGATTGTCAGGCATCAAATATTCACTCCTGGTGATAAGTAAAGTATGCCCACACAAACCAAATAATACACGAATTTTGCTCTGCTGGCTTCCATCCCCATCTTCTTTCTTGTTCTGATGGAACTGAAAAGGAGGCTTGTTCACAATGGAGATTCATGTTTGGGGTGTTCCTGTACAGCTGATGCACAGAGGACCTTCAAATACCTCCTCTAGGCACAGTGAGATATGTCTACTGAAATCCAGAGGGCCTACGGGAATCCAGATATATAGGGAAGGGTGGCAGACTTAAGGCCTCCAGAGAAATGCCTCTGGGGTAAGGCTTCACAACATGCAGGGAGCTGGAGTCAGGAGATTAGAAGCAGTCTAGAGAAAATACAGAGGGTGACAGATGAAAGAGGAGCATGAGAATGGTGTCTTCATCTGAGGGCCAGGTCTGAAGTAGACACTATACAGGCTGATGTGGAGATCCTCCCAGATTTTTGCACAGTAATCTGGTTTACAGAGTTAGATTTGCAAAGCAATACTTGATTGGCTCTTTGCCTGAACATCTTCTAAGTGAAAACTTAACAGGTTTGTCAGCTCCTGTTTCTTGAGACTCAAGAAGAGTAAAACAATGATCCAAGCTGCATGCACTCTGCCCAGCTTGAGGAGCAGAGATGTGACCCAGCATATACCAAAAAATATCTGAGAATTGAAGGTATCTAGAAGCAGTTTTTCAGGGAGATACATATTAGTTTATGCGAGAAAATATTTTTATTTTATTCATAATACCAAAAATAATTGACTTCTTATTACTTAAGGGCACTAGTTTAAAAATCTCTGCAAATTTATAATCTTATTTTTAGACTCGAATCTGTTGCATTTGAACCACAAGAAAAGGAGGTAAATCTAGATGAGATCTCTTCATTTTTCAATGGAGATTGCAGTGTCAGCTGCCAGACGCAGAGGTTAGAACCAGCACTGAACACCAGACATTTGAATGTATGCGTATTCTATAAAAAAAAATTTACATCCTACCAATTAATTCATCCGCTGTTTTCACCAGTGTCTGGGTAAAACAGAATCATACAAGTATCATTGTTTAAATTTAAAGACTACTTGGCAGTTTTAAACCCAGGGATTTGCACTGTCTGTGAGAAGTACTTCAGCAACAGCAAAGTTGTCATCATACATGGTATTCAGAAAGTTTAAATCCTTGGAGATTATAGTAGTGTAAATATTAAGATTCAGAGTTACTTTTGAAGGAGAAGCATGACAGGCAGAATAAAAAATAAATAATGTTAAATAATTTTGCGTAAGAGTTGAAATAAAAAAAATCTCAGTTTATAGAAAATTTGCTTATAGTAAATATGACAAAATAGATCTAAATAAAGATGAAGTCTGCCTCTGCAAAGTGATAGCATCTCGTATCTAAAATACCAACTTACATTTCCCATATTTTTAATAATAATATAATGTACAATTAATGGGTATAATTTTTCTAACATTAAGTATTTTTAATTGCTTCCTTTTATGGTTCATTTATGAATGGAAAAATGCTCAGAGTACTTGGAACGTGCTTTTTTTCAGTTAAAAGACTGAAAGGGAGAAAACTGTGGGTCATAAGCACATTATTGTATCTTGGCAGAACCCTTAGCACAGCTTCTCTACAGTAAGGCTCTATTCCTAATATCCTAACATAATTGTTATCATGATTGCACAAAATAATCAGTAGGTCAAAGTGGTGGTAAACTTTCAGATAACTTCTTTTTATCACGGTTAGAACACCTTAATATCTTATGGATCATATTTTCCTAGAGTGTCTTCTTTAATTTCCCACTAAAAAATTCCAGAAGGACCTTATTTGATTATTCCAAGAACAGATCACTTGGGGTTTTGTTTTCAACTCCATATACTCCTTTTTCCCCAACTTGCTTTGAAATAAGTCTACCTCTGATAACTCTGAACTCTTTTCAGAATGAATTTGCATGAATGAAGCAACAAATCCTGCTTTCTCAAATGGTTATTCATACATGTGAGACCAGTCGAAAGGAAAGTTCCAATATCAATGAAGTCAAATATAGGGTTACATATGATCATTTTTATTTGAAGGAAAACTCTACACAAATTTGCAAGCTGCATTCTGCTATATAAGTCATCAGATAGTGCTAAACTGAGATGTTGTAAAACAATCATAACTTTCTTTGTGTACTATAGAAAAAGTAATGCTCGTGACACTTGACTTGAAGAATAAGAAGCTTATACTTCTTATACTCAGTTAGTTGCATAAATTTCAGATTAGATACCCTTTAGCATATATGTTCAGAAATTTTTAAATTTATTAACTCAAGCATTTCAAATCAATGACTTCTAAAATTTCACAATTCAGCAGTCTTTTCTGTAGAAAATCTACAGACTTTTGACTGAAACCAAGATCTATTTGCTAATACTATTCATAGAATTATAGAACAACTTGGGTCAGAACGGACCATCTAGTTCCAACCGCTGCCATGGGCAGGGATACCTTCCAGGTTGTTCAGAGCCCATCCAGCCTAGCCTTGAACACCTCCAGGGATCAGGCAACCACATCTTCTCTGGGCAACCAGTTCTCATGACCCTCACAGCAAAGAATTTCTACCTTATATTTAATCTAAATCTACTGTCTTTCAGTTAAAACCATTATAGCCCTTTTAAAAAGTCACTCTCCAGCCTTTTTAAAAGTCCCTTTTAGGTACTGAAAGTTTGCTCTAAGCTGTCCCTGGGACCTTCTCTTTTCCTGAGTGAACACTGCAGCTGTCTCAGCCTGTCTTTATAGGAGAGGTGTTCCCGGTATCTGATCACCTTCTTTGCTTTTTCTGGAATTACTCTACAATGTCCAAATCCTTCCAGTGCAGGTAGTCACAGAGAGCTTGGAGCATAGCAGTATGTCAGACAAAAGAGTAGTGCTGGCCTACCTTAACTGCACAGTTAGTGTGAGAAGCTTCAAAAAGAAGGAAATTTTTACAGAGACTTAGGATAAATACACCTGAAGATTAATTTGGAATTCTTAAGTAATTAATACTTGTCCCTCCAATACAAACCTCTGCTTACTTTGTCAATAATAAATAAAAAATTCTAAATGTTGCACTATTCATATGACAGAATAGTTTGTATATTCATCCTTCAGAATGATCATTTATGTATCACTTCAGATGTTAGAAACAAATTAAAGAGCTTGATTTCTATTAAGGAGTTGTTTGGATTTTATACTCACTGAAGATTTTTTGTGTGAATATCAATTACTTTGGTATGAACAGTCAGGTGAAAGAGACTCCTTCACTGATCTGACCTGTGTTATGAATACAGTAATTTAAATTAATAAATTTTACTACATTGATTCAAAAAGTAATAAGTGAAATAAAATCATATTATATAGTAGCTTTAAATAAAAAATAAATAACTGAACAACTTAATAGATGTGCCAAGGGTTTGATCAACAAAAATCTGTCCCCACCTTTGAAAAGTCTATTAAAACTACGGACAGGAAAAAAAAGCTAATGAAATTTTTTTTAAAATAATTTTTTTCTCTGTGGTCTTTTCCTAGAACTAACTCGTTAACCTAAAAGTGGTATTGTTTTCATTGATGGAAAACCTGAAAAACAGTAGCATCAGAGAATATTTACATTGTTGTTTGTCTGGGTGTTGCTTTTCAGAGCTTGCTCTGGGTTGATGATCTGCTATAGGGACACAGATCTATGCTAAGGACCAACACAGCAATGCAACCTTTTGAGGCATTCTGTTCTGAGGTGTAACAAGAAACATCTCAAAACAAATCACAAACTGCTCTTTCAAAGAGCATTCATTGTTCAAGGTAGGTGTTTCATAAGCTAGAGGACCCCAGGCAGCTAAAGATTTATTTTTACAAAGAGAAAAGTGAACGGCTTCAAACAATTATCAACCCCTTAGTCCAAAATGAGCAGAGAGAGCTGCTGGTAAAACAGAATGTCTTTCAAAACATTTCTTATACCACATTGCAAGTACAAAACTGTTAAAGCGACCCAGTTAAGAGGTCAATGTAAGTTTTCCAGCAAAAGCTATTCTCTTTCTTAGCACCACATAGGCTAAAGAATCAAAAATTTCAGCACTTCAGGATGAGAATGTTTTGTCCTGCACCATGAGCTTTACAAATACTTTTCCCTTATCCACTCTAGTTTCAGTGAATTGTTGAAGCTCAAGTAGGTTGGAATGGACCATAGAGCAAGAAGAACAAGCCCTATTTTTTAGAAGGGTTATATAAGGATCCTCTGAGCAATAGAAGTAATGATGTGACTTGTATTTCTTTAAAAACAGGTTGTGGGTTTTTGACTTGGCTGCCAGGAGGCAAATCCTACACATCTAGGTTTTTTTGTTTGGTTAGTTTTTCAACAATCAGTGAAGACTGCTAGACAGTGTAGCTCATCACAAGGGAAACAACCATTCAGAATCTGAATTTCACCAGTATAAATAGACATACTCTGCATAGAATAATTCCCAGAATAATAATGGAAGATTCTTGCAGAGTATAGCATAGTTTAGCCACTAATTCTCTGAGGGAAATAATGAACTTCAAGTAATGATGGCCTTCAAGCATTTTTTCTCCAGCACTCATTTAATTGGTAATTAGTTTAATGAGATAAAACATAAAAATAAAAACAAATCTAAATAATTTCAGTATAGGTTGAAATCAAAAGTTTCCATTTTTACTACAAAAGAGAACACAATTAAATTTCCAAGGTACAGATTCTAAGTGACGTCTGAAGCTGCTGTAAAGACTCCCTATCATTAAATTTAGTCAGGGTTTGAAACAGGCTATTTACACTTTACCTAAAAGAAACACAATGAAGCATGGAAAGTATAATGTAGTTATAATGAAGTACAACTAATGGGAGTCTATTTGTGTAATAGAAACAGAATTGATACTAGATAAAGTGACAAAGAAAAAACAATACCATACACATCATTTTGTGCACAAAGTGCTCCTTTCCTCTGCAAGGAGTAGGGTTTAGGTTGTTTTGTTTTTCATCTTAGCATGTTTTGCTGCAGATGAAAGTCTGGTCAGTGCTTGCCTAATGACAAGTCTATAAAATGATATCACAGTTTGCACTTGCCTGGAGGTAGTTGACATCTGCTGAGTTTGCTCAAATATCTCATGAGCGGTAGTGTCCACTACCTTGCATAAGTCTGAAATGAACCGACAGTCACCTTTAGCAGGTTAACCGGTTTACTAATTAAAACAACAAAACTGAGGACAGGACCCCGGTATAAGCTTGAAGATCCCCATGGCAAAACGGAACAAGAAAACAGTGTGCACGACACTGGGTGCTCCACGCACAGACGTGTACTGCAGGAGGACCAGGTGCAGAGCACCTGGGGAGTTCTTACAGTCTCTCTCCAAATGGGACTGGCCTGTTTTTCAATCCACTCTTTGATTGGTCCATTTAGTGTGTCTCCAACTGGCTCGTTCCAGGGTGCATTCCTGACCAATGATTTGTCAATAGCCCCATCTCATTGTTTGCTTTGTCCTCCAATCCTGGTCCCGAATGACATCATCATTTCTGTGGTAATGTTCTAGAAAATTCCTTCCATTAGTTCTCTCATATTACCCCCACCTAGTGGTTACATTAAGGCATTACACCCGTATATCAGCACGTGTTGTAACTCAATTAATATTAACTAACCACTTATCCAATTACGAAACTCAGCCCCAACTCATTAACTTGATAACTGGCAACCAGCCTACGAAAGCCAACCCCCACAGCACACAGCAAAATCAAGTGTGATTCAGTTTTTTGTAGCTTCTCCATTTGCCTGGTCTGAATATGCAAAAATGTTTTTACTACGCAGCATCTGCAAAATTTTCTCACTTTACTGCGAGCTGATTAACTTAACAAACCGTATAATGTTTATTTCCTATTCACTTTGAACTACAAGACGGCATTAACTACACAACAGGGAAAGTATTTTTCCTGTGCTCTCCCTACTCCAACCATTACCACCTTGGTTATGCACACCATGTTTAAAGCAAAAAGTAATTTTCATTATAACAAAAAAACAAGCAGGACTATTGCTGTCAGATATTGGCATAACTTTCTCTCCTAATTCAAATCACAGACAACTAAAATGTTCTGTCCTACTGTCAGACACAATCATTATGATTATATCTGGGAATTATATAATGGAGTTTTAAGCATTATTATTGACTTAAAATAGTCAACATAAAAATAATAAAATACCATAAAATCTTTTTGTTTTTGCAGAAGCTGGAAAGTTTGTAGTAAAATAATACAAAAGAGAAAGAAGCTTCATAGCTGAGGTGACAAAATGGTGCTTGAATGATTGAATTCAATGTAAACTACACCAGGCATTTATGTGATTCTATGCAAGTAGCACAGTCTTTTTGCTTTGCAAGTTCCGAGTGATGGTGTTTGTCTTCTCAAGTCAAAGTCAAACATGGTGGAGCCCAGATTTCCTGGGGATGGCTGAACACCTGCCTGCCCATGGGAAGTATTGAATAAATTCCTTGACTTATTTTTCATTTTCCTTTACCTACTATACTGTCTTTAATGCAAGCCATGAGTTGTCTCACCTTTACTCTTCTGATTTTCTCCCCCATTCTACCAGGGGAAGGTGAGCAAGTGTCTGTGTGGTACTTAGTTCATAGCTTAAACCACTGCAAAGGGAAAGATAAAGCATTCGTTAACTAAGAGGTGTGCATTGCGTGTCTACAGTGCAACTCCCATAAAAGATGCCAAAATGTATTCATCTGTTTTCTGGTACAATGCACTTCAGTGTGTGACCTAAAGTCCCAATCTCATCATCCTTCACATCTTTTGAACTCTTTTGCAACAAATCTTTTAACAATGGGCACCTATTCCAGAAGTCAAGGCTCTGGGAGATGACAGATATATAGATACAGATATAGATATAGATGATAGAGGTTATACAGATATGTAGGTAGGTATTTAAAACACTATAGGAATATAACTACATGGTACGGCAGGGCGTCAGGTGACATCACTTCTGCAACCAGAAGTTTTGGTTTTATCTTAGACTTCAGGAAGATCCCCATTCCATGACATTTGTCGACAATGAGAATTTTGATTTAGATTGTAATGGGGTTGCACCTGAAACTATCAGGTTATTTTAATTATTTCTCAGTCAGTGAGACTGAATGTATAGAATCATAGAACCATTAAGATTAGAAAAGACCCCAGAAATGATTGAGTCTAACCTTTGACTGAACCACCTTGTCAACTAGACCATGTGGCAAGTGCCATGTCCAGTCATTCCTTGGACACTTCCGGGGATGGTGACTCCACCACTTCCCCGGGCAGCCTGTTCCAGTGCTTCTTTCTGATGTCCAACCTGAACCTCCCTGGCAGCTTGAGGCCGTTTACTCTTGTCCTGTCATGAATTCCCTGGGAGAGGAGGCTGATCTCTACTTTTCTACAGCTTCCTTTGGTGTAGCTGGTCACCTCTGAGCCTCCTTTTCTCCAGGCTAAACAACCCCGGGTGCCTCAGCCACTCTTCATGACTTACTCTCTAGACCCTCCACAAGCACTGTTGCCCTTCTCTGGACTTGCTCCATCACATCAATGTCCTTCTTGAATTTAGGGGCCCAAAACTGGACACAGGACTCAAGGTGTGGCCTCATCAGTGGCCTGTACCGGGGGACAATCACTGCCCTGGTCCCGCTGGCCACGCTATTGCTGATACAGGCCAGCATGCCTTTGGCCTTCTTGGGCAGAGCTGGGCCCAGCTGGCTCATGTTCAGCTAGTTATCAGCCAGCACCCCCAAATCCTTTTCTGCTGGGCAGCTTTCCAGCCAGTCTGCCCCCACCTTTTAGCACTGCCTGGGGTTGTTGTGACCAAAATGCAGACCTGGCACTTTGCCTTATTGAACGTCATCCAATTGTCCTCAGCCCATTGATCCAACTTGTGCAGAACAAGGTCTCTCTCCAGATCAAAGGACTTTCTTTAAAAGGCTCTCTTCACAGTTTTCTTCAAGTGTATGTTTTTAAATAACTGGCTTATTATGTGTTGCTGATTCTTGCTTTCAAAATGCAGTGAGATTGTAAAACTATTCAAAGAATTGTCAAAAAGCAAAATACAGTTACCTTCTGCTAAGTGAATTAAGAATGGGTTACAAGCACTTGAGTCATTAAGCTAATCATCTTTCATACTTAAGTGTACACATCTAGAAACAATATTCATTTCCTTGGGAAATTCTCACTAATTTGCAGATGGTTTTTGCACAAAAGGCAGCCATACTGCAAATGGTAAATGTTCCTTCATGTTACCCAACTGCAAATAAAACTTTCATTAGGAAAACATAGTATAAGAAGTTATCATATGTACTACAAAATACTGACTTTTTAAAAAACTAATAATAGAGTTATTTAAACTGTCTCCTGCGAGAAAGTCCACATACCTAAATTGGCCCTCATTTTGGGTACCTTCCCCCAGTTTATATACTAGGCATTACATTCTGTGGTGTGCAATACCCCTTTGGCCTGTTTGCGTCATCTGTCCCAGCTAGGCTCCCTCACAAAAGAAGAGTCCTTGTTTTAGGAAAAACATGACTTAGCAAAAAACAAAGCATCAGTTTGTTCCAATAGTAACCCCATTCTGATTCCAAAACACAGCACCATACTAGCTGCTGAGAAAAAGTTAACTCTATGCCACCAGAAATCTAGAGTGCATGTCTAAATCACCAACCAACTTCTCAAATTAAATTGGTATAATATCTTTAAAACAGTAATGAAGAAGACATTTCTTTTCTGTGATGAAGCAAGATGTAAACTACAATAGCATAAACTGGTTATTCCAAGACCAGAATCAAAGCCTACTTGCAGTACAAGCTAAGGAGAAGGGCTTCAGAAACACAGAGAAAGGTGAAAAAATGTGGCAATAAAATGTAAGACAAGTGATCTTATTATGGCATCCAGTTGGAGAGTAGCAGAATTAGAAGCTGAAAAATTCACTAGTAGACATACTGTCTGAAGACAGATGGGACAAATGAGATAGAGATGAAGAGAAGGAAAAAAAAAGAATGACAGTATTTCTGTCAGGTAAGAGAAATTGCTAGAAGAATTATAACTCCTGTAGAAATTGATTCAAAATAGAAGAACACAAGAAAGAGACCAAATCTTGGTGTTTGTAAGATTCTTTCACATGCAATTTAAACAAGTGTTTGCTTGCTGTCTCAGTAGATTCTCCACAGACAGTATTTTACAGTACGCAATTCTCCACTATAAGTCTGTAAAGGTGCCAGATGCACAAACAGCATAATTTATACTGTAAATTCGGCCATGCTTGCAATCCCAGGTGCACAAATAATGTGGGTTACACTATAAGCCTGAGAGAATTCAACAAGATGCAAGATTCACAAATAGTGCAATTTATTGACTATCATGGCAGAATAAGGTTCAGAAGTGGCTGCTGATAAATCCACTGATGTCAGAAAACATAAGCAATTGTATTTCCGCCGAATAAGGTTTACCCGATAGGTGTTCCCTTGGGAGGAGATGGGTACAGACCTTTGACTACCCCAGGATACGAAAGTAGTCTCCTCTGATCTTCCTCCCCCTTAAGTTATATTGGATTTTTTGAGGGTGGGGAAAAGATAATATTTCAATTGATGTAATTTAATGATCAGGTGGAGTTTGAGTGACTTTAGTCATACATGTCAAAAATATACATGTTTTACTTCATTAGCGTGTCCAGGCACTTGAAAAGTAAAATGTATTGTCCATTTGATGATGCAGAGTTCAACTTTCAGTCGCCATTTGGGTCATTCCTTTGTCTTAATTCCTCTTACCTACATTGTTTTCAACAGACCATGACCACAACATGTCTATGCTGCATTCTCTGTTTTATGCCTCTCTTAGGGCAGGGCACCAAGCTCAGTGTTCTCCTAACGTGCACACAGTTTATTCCTGGTGAACTATTGCCAGCACAGGTGCTTCTCCATGCCATGTAATGTCTTTCAGCTGTTTGCATTTTGTTCTCTTATTTCTAAATAAAAGAAAACAGAAAACAGTTGACAGTGTGTCAGATGTGACTGGAACCATATTTATGACAGCAAAATAAGAGATAATGTATGATAAAATACAGTATGTTTACTTTCAGTCTTTCTCTGCCCTTTCTTGAGGGATAAAATCTGATATATGAAATATATGTTCACCCCCCCCCCACCTACTGAATTGTTATTCAAGTAGATAGTAAATTCAGATTGTTCAAGCTTACTTATGTGCTTTATGGATCTGAAAGAAACCAGGAAATCTCACTAATGTAGAACTCTCTCCTTGAGGCATGTTCTGTTATAAAGGTCAGCTGCACTCTAAGATGACCTGCAAACTAAGTGTGATTTGCTGTTACATTGCCAGAGCAGCTTTATTCTTATTATATTGATGGATGCAACTTTGTAAACTCAGTGAGGTCTTGAGTGCATGTGATGGGCATGATGGAATCAGTGATCAGAATTCAATAATTTGGGACAGTCCAAAATCGGTATGTTAAAACAACACATTCAATTCTTGATTTATATTCAGCCTGTTTTTTTGAAGTATGCAATCCTCATCATCTGTTCTTTTAATGTGAAAATACCACTGCAATCAAAGGCATTTGTCCTTTTTTTCTTATCTGACACTAGATAATGCTCAGTGAGATAATTACAAAGTCAATAAAAATTTAAAGGCAATTAAACTCTTTTCAAGATGCACAAGCTCTTAAGAATCCTGAATAAGGGCAAAATCATTGTTAAAGACCAAACTTCTATACCATCATTATTCTTAAAACAGCAAATGTTAGATAAAAGGTCCAGAGATAAATCTCTACCCAGCACTCACTCTTCCAGGTTCTACAGAACGTCATGCTGGCAGCACATGAATTTTCTAACCATTATTTTGTACTTGTTAGATGCTTGTTAGAAATCATTACCAAGGTTTTGTCTAAAGTATTCTTTGAAAAGAAATAATCCTTCATGACAACATGGCAAATGTTAAAACAAACAAGATCCAGATGATATTTCCTAATGTCATAATCTAAATGTAAGACATGGTTCTAATGTTCTTTATTAAATACTGAAAAAAGTAATTCACCAAAACTTAGAAAAGAAAGAAATCAGCCTCTTCTTCACATGACAAATTCTGTGAAACATTTTTCTTTGAATTTGTGCATACTTTCTGGGCACAGCTCTGTTTTTCGGCTAGAAGTCTCACTACAGTAGAGTGTCAATCTTTAAGCTGAATCTAATTCTTGAATTGCCTCACATAGGCTAGACACTACCTCTTTTCCTATAATTTTATGAGTTTGTTGGAGTTTCCTAGTAATAATTCTTACTTACTACTTTTTTTAAATTATTCTTTGCTAATCTCTTTAAAAGCTTTCATTTTCCTTTGCATATTACCAATGCTTTTATTAACAATATAGTGTAAACTTTTGAAGGGAGATTTTATCTGAGATCATACCAGAGAAGAGATGCAATTCAAAAATATGCTATAAGAGTTACCTATGAAAGAAGAAAATGAGGTTCCTAATCAATTTATTTCTCTTGAATAAATAAATATAGAAATGTTTTAAATGAAAAAGAAAAAAAGACAAAGTATTTGTAAAACATGTCTGGGGCTTGCATGTGTGCATGTGCACGTCTGTGTGTGCATGTGGATGTACATGTATGTACACATCTGCAATTTAAGGTAAAAGTGTCCCAGCAAAAGCGAACACCTCTTCCTCAACCAGAATATTAATTAGAAATTGAGAAGTAGAGAACAAAAAGGCACCAGAGAGCCACAGCTGGGATCAGTGGAGGTAAATGAGGATGAGTTCCATGAAAATAAAAACTGTATGCATCACATGTCTACATGAAATCAAAACAGATTTGAGGCAATTTCTTTTTAACTATAAAAAGAATTAAAAAATTTTTTTAAAAAAAAGGATTGAGAAATTTGATAAAAGTACTCAGAATATTAACTCTATTTCACCAAGATTTTTTTGACAGATAGAACGGTCAAATACTGAATACTCACATTTTAAACTGTTCAACCATCAGTTAGTTACAAATCAAAGGTGACATAGCTATGGTGAGCACAACGCTGTCTAACAGGCCCCAAGATTGGCAGGGACTACCCACCTCGAGAGTCCTAGGCTGGATCATATTGAAGTTTGCTTGCAAACATGAAGGAAAGGTCATAGAATCATAAATCATAGAATGGTTTGGTTTGGTTTGGTTTGGTTTGGTTTGGTTTGGTTTGGTTTGGTTTGGTTTGGTTTGGTTTGGTTTGGTTTGGTTTGGAAGGGGCCTTTCAAGGTCATCTAGTGCAACCTTCTTTCAGTGTGCAGCAACAGCTTTGGCTAGACCAAGGTGTCACCAGTTACAAAATGTCTGCACACTGATTTACTCTTTCTCTTCCATAATCCAAGCCAATGAAAAGAACAGTAGCAAAGGATCTACCCCCAACAAAGAAAAACACAGCCAAATCTATTTGTCTTTTTAGGAGTCTGACTTAAACTCTTTATAAACCACCAAGAGGTGGTAGGTACACCAAGAGGTGCAGCTACCACTGACTTCTGCCAATGCAAAACTGGCCTAAGACAAATTTACTACAACGATAAGGTTTTTTTGCTACAACTATAAGGTTTTGTCACCTTGTGTTTTGAATCAACATAAATTTTGCTGAGCAAGATAGGCACTGCAGCAAAACTTTCAAGCTAGATTGTCAGAGATGACTAGGAGTAGGCAAATTTTACACAGGCAAATTCCATCAAGAATTCCTTCATTATGCAAAATAGAGAAATCTTATTCAATATGTGTAGTCTTTTCGACCAAGCAATTATGTTTTAAATTTGAATATGCATGAAAACTGCAGCGTAATTTATTTTATGAGATTCCTGAAACAAATATTTGAATATTTTATAAAAATAATTACAAAAATTGAAACTTCTTTTTAGAGACATTCCATAAACTGAAAGATTAATGAAGTAATAGATTAAAATATTTGCCTTCAAAATTTTGCAAATGGCTAGCGACATTACACAAATTTTAAGAGTAACTTTATTTACTAGTCCAATTCTGCTGCATAAAGCTGAGACTTGAACAAAATGCCAGCTCTCTAAATACTTCTATGAATAGCAAGAGCTGGAAATACTATACTATGCAATCAATTTTTCTGTAAGGGCAGACATGTTCTAAGAGTAGCAAAAGAATACATGACCGTATTTTTGAAAAGAGTAATAAAATTGTTGCCATATGATTTAGTCTAAATCTAGTATGTACACAGAGGCTATCAAAAAAATGAGAAGACAAGCTTCCTGTCATAAAAGAACTATCCACTTTTTGAAGAGTTTGGTTGACTGAAGCCTCTCTTTGCAAGTGTTACACTGTTGAAACAGCTAAGAATATCTTACTACTGTGTTTCATGTTGAAAGGAATGCAAAATAAGTACCAGACCAACCTCCTAGGTAAACAGACGCTTTTTTCCTTCTTTTATGTCACTTAACAGTGAACTATCATTTCAATATTGTATGTAATTGAGGTTGTATCCCTTTGAAGTTTTATTTGCCTTCATTTCCCCCATGGATATCTTATTTAATAAAGAGAAATTCAATCCATAATGGGTTTGGATGACTCGTGTTGGGATGCTAAAGAAAGAACCCGTCCTGCAGTATATTACTTCATATGACAAGAGATCTTCTAGATGACCTAGAGGAATGTGGTCTGATGGAGAAAACCCCTGGATAGCTACATCAAGTTTACTGATTACTTTTAACAAATGCTAAGATATGAACACCAGGAAGCTGAAAGAACTGTTTAAACAAACTTGTCAAATGAGAAAAGCCATATATCCCCTACTTAGAAATAAATCAGATAAATGTTAGAAAAACATTTCAAATTGCTGAAATTCAGAATGCCCTTGAAATAAAAATACGAGGAAGGGAAAGAAAAGACCTTGAATGTTCGCAAACTGAAGTAACTCGTTGGCTGTAGCTACTGATGGGAGTCTTATGATAGAGAGAGGGATGAATTTTCTGTTTCAGTGGATATTTCACTGTGCTTCCTTTTTTTTTTAATATGGTTTTTGAGATACTTTTAATGTAGTACTGTATCTTTATTTGATTCTTTGACTGGAGCTATAAATAGCACAGTATACAAGTAACCTGCTCTCCTCATGCCATGAGATCACTATTCCTAGTATTGAGGCTCTGAGAAACAGCCATAAGGTATATCTCAAAATCAGCATAGAGAATATAGATTACTGTGTCTTGAAGAGTGCGTGTCAAGCATATCCATTAAGTAGGGCCTTTCATGTGACCCCATCAAGAACACTTTTTGCACAGGTAGATTCTTATTTTGATGCACTTTTGTAAAGAGAATAGACAACTATGAACAAACTGAAATGATTTGTGACATAATTACAAAGCTGAGTTAAAGTTTGGTTTTTCTAGACTGAAGTGAACAGATGGCATGCAGATTACAGAGCAGATTTCAGTAAATTGAGGTGGCTAATTAGTTCGCTGTGAAGAGTACCTACTTTCTAGAAAACATAAAATCTGAGTTATGGGTCACTAGGAAGCTGGTCATTTTTATACAAAATTCTATTCCAAGGCTACTTGACTTTAAACCAGACTGTGCCAAAATGGAAGAATATGGCACCAACTCTGCCCACAGTGATGTAATAAATATCAGTAAGCCTTTCAGAAATCTCAGGATACAACAAAAGTTGTAATGTGCATTGCCAAGTAGTTAAGGCATTACATTTTTCACAAGCATGAGTCAATGCTACTTAGATTCTGTACACTGACTTTTAAAACCAGCTAACATTACTGATGATGGATGAATTTTGGCAAGCAGAAGATTCAATCTTGAGAAGAAATATTGCTAGAAAACTGTATAAAATCAATAGGTATATTCTAAAAGTTATGGTCCTACACTCTGTTATGTACTTTAACAGTCCAGATTACAGGAAACAAATGCTGGTGTTCTCCTTCACAGCACATTTTTCAAGCATGAGATCACTGATTGCCAGGATTGCTTTCTCTGTAAGGAAAGCATGGTATATTTTGAGACAGAGATGATGTATTATTCTATTCTAGCCCATGAGATTAAACCTGCTCTAAAGTCACAAGCAGAATTTCCTGGAGCTGTGTCAAAGCAGTGGTGTGGCGTTGCAGCAGGGATGGCTGCCAGGAAAGGACTTTTGCCTCCACGCTGCTCTCTTTAGACCACAGGCAGTGGTGTAATTTTGTACCCAGCAGTACCAGAAAGACATCAAGAAACCAGAGTGAGCTCTGCAGAGCAGCATCATGATGGTCAGGGCTGGAGCACTGGCCCTTTGAGGACAGGCTGGAGGGCTTAGGGCTTCAGCCGAAAGATATGGGTAGAAAAACCCGAGTTGTTCTTGCATGTTTTACATTATGGCAGTTACACAAAATATTCAATATTGGGCCTAGCGATTTAAAAGAAATTGAGAAAATGTCTTTCTGTGCATGCTTGAAAGATCACTGGAAAGCAATAAATTACTGAAGCCATTTCAAATGTTCCCCTTAACAGTTTAATGTGCCATTTCTATAATGACTGGATGATATCAGACTCATTCTTTAGTTTTTGTTTTATACACACGCTGAGATTCAGCTATTTCTTCCAAATTTTCCTGTTTTGTCAATTCACACTCAATTTAACTAATTTCAGTTCCATAGTTAGATAAGAAATTACTGTTGAAAAAAGTAGAGGAGGCACAAAATTGTTTATTGCATTTTGTCCAGCTGTCCTTTCCAAAGTGTACCTTGTAATAGATTTTGTTTTGAAACAAATAAATCTGTTACAAAATCACTGAAGTAAAATAAATCCCTATGGACACATAGCATCTGAAATCATGTTAAATTTTTTACCCTCTCTTTCCTGGACATACCTAGAGATGCTGTAACCATATTATTTAAACTTAAATAATTATTTAAACCATATTATTTAAGCTTAAATGGTGCAACATAAGCTGCTTTTTTTAAAAAACTTCTTGGCTCATCAGACTAATTTTATCCTCTGTTTCTTCAAAGTTTAGGTCAGGATGCCATTATTTTTATGGATCATATGGTGAAAATTCAATTTTTGAAATAAAAACAGGAAATAGGAAAAACATATCACAAAGATCAACTTAGGAGAGAAAAATAAATGAGACCAGTAGCTACTAAAATGGAAATAAAAATTAATACAAATTTATTCCACAAAATTGCAGTAGAGGATCTGTGGATTATATATTAAATATATCCCTAAAGTCTGTCTTCTAATTCCATTTCCTATGACAGGAACCAAGTATATGCACTCAAGACTGTGTGAAAACGCACAGCAACAAAAAGAGGAACTATCAGAAGATTGTTTTCAGAGGTGCACTCCTAATCAAAATTAAAATCTTACTACATATGACTTACTCTTCATGAAGTCAGTAGGGTTATGTGTTTAAAACCATACATAAATCTTTGTATTTTATTAGCCATAGGCTTTATTTTGCAAAGCTTCACAAGCAATTGATGACAAAAACTGAGTGACAAGTAGGAAAAATAATAAATGCCAAAAGTACCACACTTAAAAAAAGAAAGAAAGAAAAAAAAGAAAAAGGAAATGCAAATTCTATCATCATTCGATACTTCAAAGGACATTTCTTCCATTTGTCTTTGCAACCTTTTCCAAAACTGTTGCTTTCTCATAAACTTTGATTTAGGTCATTACACATATATCTAGTCCCACTGGGATTAGCATACAAATTAAAGGTAAAATCTCAGACAAAGTCACCAAGGATGCTAACAAACATGTATCTAAGAAATTTTTCAGTTAGCACACCTTTTGAAAGAAAGTTGAGAACGTCATTAGGCTGGTCTCTCATCTGCTGCTGCTAAGACCTGGCTTTCTGCCAACACTGGAATCAGACCTATCAAAGACCTTAACAGGAAGCCTGAGATTCACTGTCTTTATGCTCAAAAGCACACAGGGGACAATAAGCTGCAAGAAGCAAAAGCTGTCCAGGGTTGGATGTTTGCAAACTTCAACACTTCCTAGATCAGAAGTAAAATATCCTCCTCCTTTTTCCCAAGATGAACAAAATGTTACACTACAGAGGAAGAAATATTCATCTGTCATTGCACTCTTTCTCCTAAACCAGGGTGTCATATTTTGACACCAGCTGTCAACTAAAGATCATGCAGCCACTCTTTCATTGGCGCCCAGGAGGGTAGGGGAGAGATCAGGAAAATAAAAGTTTATTTTATTTAGCCTGGAAAAACACAAAGATATTTTTGTGTATCCCGAGATCAGCACAGGAGACCTAAAGCTCTGATGGAATTAGAATCTTGCTTGTTAAATCTGATTTCTTTTTATGACAAGGTTCTCCACCTCACTGATCAAGGGAAGAAGTTGATTGATTTCAGCACAACTTTTGATATAGTCCCTCCCAGGATCCTTCTGGATAAAACATCCCACACTCAGCTGGATAAACACATCGTGTGATGGGTCAGCAACTGGCTCAGAGGTCAAGCACAGCGGGTTTAGTGAGTGGGGTGACATCAGACTAGGGACCTGTCACTGGTGGGATTCCACAGGGCTCCATCTTCAGCTCTGTGGCTCAACATCTTCATAAGTGGCTTGGGCACAGAACTGGAAGGGATACTAAGTAAGTTTTTCCAACAACACTAAACTGGGAGGAGCTGTTGACTCCCTCGAGGGCAGGGACGACATACAATTATTAAAATCATGTCTCCTTGAGCAGCTTGGACAAATAGTTTAAAAAAACAATAGTTTTTTTAAGCTGAAACATTCTCACTAAAATGCATGTGTCCCAAGGAGATACTTAGCAACTTCTTTTTAGGCATATAGAAACATCTGTAAAACATGAGGACAGCTTTTCAATAGTGTATGGCAATCACACCATACACTATTGTGTACAACATAAATATTGCTCTGTTTAGAACAAATTTTCAGATCTAGAGGATACATGTGAGAAGGGTCAGAAACATTTTTTATTTCACTTTCATCATCATGGAAGGACACATTTTTTTGCTGATTTGAAGTTTTGATGTGAAAAGGAGTAAGGTAAGAATAAAAAACATGACAGGCAACTATTATACCCTGAGAAAGTGAAAAATTGAGACTGTTAAGTATTCCCCATTGCATATATATTCCAGCTGTGCCAAGGCTGAGCTGGCACCTTGCTGCAATGGAGCTGGTGGAGCTGTATCATATTGAACATGCTGCCCCCACTATTGCTAAGGAAGTTTTGGACTAAGTGCTCTTCTGATTTGACTAATCACAATCACTCCTGCCCAACTAGAATACTCAGAGCTGGTGAGGAAAGATAGATGTTCTACCTAAAACACCTACAAACCCCAACTTAATATCCTGAAAAAAAAAAACCTTTTAAACACCCCCAAATGTTCAATTTTGAGGGAGCAAAATGATCTTTCAGGTGCTATTTCCACTGTATATTGTTCGTACCTCGAATCAAGGTCACTGTGTTGAGGTAGCAAGTTCAAAGCCATCAGCATAATGCAGGTTGCTTTTGTTATATTCATGAGAACACTGAAGTTTTTCCCAGCAGCTAAAATTGTAATATAATGCTATCATTCATGGATACCTTTGTTCAGAGTTTGCTGAAGCATTACCAGTGTAATTAAAATGGAGTGATGTATCATTTACCTAAAGCTGTAACATCAAAGTCAAGGATACTCTTCTCTTTTTCTTGACACATGCTCATGGTTGGACTCAAATTCATTAATAATGTTCTCCTAACATATTTTGAGAAGTACTCCAATTACTCAACCCACATTTGAGATACCTGGAAATTCGGAGGTAAAACACTGACTGTCTAATGAGGTGTTCTTTTTGCTTGTAAAAAACCTGAACTTAGCTCACTAGTGACTCTTCAATGAATGTGATTATATTAAAAGAATATTACAAAATCTTTGATTCCACATATGAAAAAACATTAAATATTCTTATATTACTGAGTAAGAAAGAGATGATACAGGTCCTAGCACTCCTAGGTGTAGTTCTGGCATCACACCACATATATACATTAAATAACTAATTAATTTTTTGCGTTACTATAAAGTGATATAAAAATCCAGAAAATTTTAATTGTGCTCTCAGAAGTAACACTTTCGGGAAACAAAAGAAAAAACATGAATACTTCTCAAACCACAAAACTCAGAGCCTAATAATTCTTGAAAATTTGAGATGTTGTATATAACTTAGCTTATAAAAAGGTGGCCACAGTCTCCTCCACCAACACTGCTGACATGGCTGGTACTTCTTTTATCTGTGGAGTTCACAAACTTAACAAAACCCAAGTTGAGGAGATTAATTACAGGTAATGTACAGAGGCCCAGTTTCAAGTTTTCAGAAGGCAAAACCCCAAGATAAGTAGTAGGCAATCCAATTCTATATAAACCTCTCTTTCCTGCTAGTCTTTTCCATCTGGTCTAGAAATTTCATGTTGGAATGATCTAGTTTCACTGACACATTGCTGTAGAGAAAGAAATCTATTTCTGTTACAGTAACATTATTATGCAAATAAGCAAAAATATATTTTATTACATGATTTAAATAAATAAATAAATAAGAGTTAGTTTGTTTCATTCCTTTTTAAAGTAGAACAGTTAATATTTTCTTTCCCTTTACAGAAAATGATCTTAAATCCATTAAACTCAAACACCAGTTGCACCTGAACACATGAAGCCACATCAGACCAGGAAAACAGGAATTCCAAGCAAAATAAAAGCAGGACCTTTCTAGAAATATTTGTGAGGAAACCAGAGAGACACTGCTCTAGAGAGGTTAATTATCGGTTACTCAGACAGTTACTTCAGCTGAGTATATTAATTGAATTCCATCTCTGTTTGACCACCTAAATTATACATTACTGGCAAAAATATCAAATAAGGTGAAATATTGCACACACAAAATTAATGTTCTGATTGAAAAACTGCCCTTCTGAAATGCAGTTTGAGCTAAATCTTAATCTGAAATGTCTAGCCCCATCATAAAATCCCCTACTGAAATAATACATTCCAAAGTTTTGGCTGATTGGTTCTTTAGAGCATTACTTTTTCATGCTAAAAACAAATGCAATACTGAACCAGCATGCTGGATTACAAGCCAGTGTTAATTATGTGGAAAAAGAAAAGCAAAAGAACCAACCAAAAGCAGAAAAAACTTATTAAAAAATAACTTATAGGAGGAGTTTGTCTTTCCGAGTAGAAACAGAAAGTAAAGAACTGCTTGGAATAAATACCTCTTCATGTTCTTTCATAGTGGGTCTGTGATGACAAAATGACATTGACATGAATAAGTATGTTGCCTTAGCTATGTATTTTAAGAATATTCCTCTAGTAGCTAACTTCTGTGCCAGAAAAGATAAAGGATCTTTTACCATTTATTTAACTAATGCTTTCTAAGATCTTTCTATTTCTCCTCATCTAGTTCTGATGTTACAACCACATTCTCTGGTAAATTCTCTCTGAAATAATTGTGACAGTTTATGATCTGATTCTTCTCCTGGAGGGACTAATAAAATGAAAGAGTCAGGTGGCATAGAGTTTGGGGAATAAAGGTGATGAATAGGCATTCCTAAACAGAGTGGAATCACTTGTGGTTTTCAACTTCTATTTTATAACCCACAGGGAGAAATTGTTCTAGCTGAAATATCTAAAATCTTTGAAGCACAGCTAGTGGGGAAAAGGACTGGCGCACTGTGTAAGAAACTAAAATAACCATGGCATGTGCCATGCATCAGCCGTGTAGAAGACAGAAAGACCCCTGAGAAAAATGATAAATTAGGATGTGACTTTACTTTTACAAGCTAGAGTGTGCTCTGACCATTAAACACTATCAGGGATGGTCTTTAATGAGGTTATAAGTAATTTTTTTTTCAATTTAATTGTTGTAGGCTATCATAAAAAAGAGAATAAGGATATAATTCTTTTTAAAATATATAATTTTATATTGGATTTTTCCCAATTAATGTGTAATCCAGACCAGAATCAGTTTTCCATTGAAAACTTGTTTTTATTGTATTAACCATGAGAATAGATAAAATTTCACAGTGCTTCTAATTCCCATTACTTTTAGTCTAGTACTTTCAAATTATTTCCATTAATATTTGAAATTTGAATTTAAAAAACCCATACTTGTAATCCATGTGTTTTCTTCACAAGATTCAGACAGGCAGGGAGAGGGGAAAATCCAATTTCTAAAGGAAAACATGAGCTAGAAGTTAAAAGTTTTGACAAGTTAGTAGAGAGATGAATGCAATATGCTAGACACTATAAAAAGTCTAGGAAAAATTGTGGGAAACTGACAAAAATGCAGCGTATATTGAGTTAACTAATACAGAAAATATGTAGATGGACTTCATGACAAACACATGAGTTTTTGAAAAGTAAAATATTCTCTGCAATCATATATATAAAATTGAAGATTTTCTGGACATTTTTTAAGAGGAGTGATTTTTTTTGAGGACTTACCCTGTGAAATCTTTCAAAGTTTATAGTACTGCCAAATGTAGGATGGTCTGACTGCTGAGAGCTCATTTATTTTCAAGAATATGGAGAAATGTGAATAGCATGAAAGAGTAAAGCCTTTTGGTTATGACACAGGCAAACTCTAGTCCTTCCAAATTTTTTTATGCATAGAAGACATGATGAATATATCTGTTAAATACTGCTGAAGAAAAGTGAATTCTGTTGCTAGAAACCTACTTGTCGTGTTCTTATCTACCATGGTTATAGCAGATATAAGTTATGGAGATAATCTCAAGAACTTTATTCTAGAAAATGATCATAGACTTCTCCAAAAAAGGTGGGGATAAAATTGACTGAATAATAAAATCTTCACCAAATGAGTCAAAATCAGTAATATGAAATATTATATCCAAAAACATAATAGATAAAAAAGACACAATAAATATTTTTAATATAAGAAATATCAGAAAGATGGATAATAGACATAAAACCCAGGAGTCTCGTACTTCATTGTAGGCAACTGCAAGCACAAATGAAATAAAATTTAAAAATAAAACTCAACACATACTGATATTCAAATAAAAGTTTGGAGGTTTTGCACAGCCTAGAAAGGGAAGAAGCCTGCCAGAAACTCTGCTGATTAGCAGCTTTCCCTTCCTTCCAAAGGCTCATTATGCCATGGAGTATTTTGAATCATTAACACAGATATTTTGCTGTTGCAAAAACCGGATAAGTTACCAAGCTGCCATGATCAGCTTGCTCTGAAAGACACTACAGTCAGAGTAATAACACCACACTGCGAGGTTTTACTGCAACTAAAAGCCAGTGTGAATTTTTCAAATTAAGTTGAGTCAGTATCAAGATTATTACAACAAGCAGTTATAGTCTTCCAAAAGAATTAACACAGAAAGACTGAATCAGCAACTGTGACTATGCAATCTGCTGTTTAAAGCTAAAAAGCAATGTCACAAATGACCTCCGCGTATGGAAAGGATGTTTTTCCTGACAGCATGTCCTACTTATTCCCACATATTTGTTTAGAAAAAAAGTAAAAAAATAAGAATTCAAAAAGCACTGGTAGATCAGGAAGTTCTAAGTTTCTGTTGGTTCTATTGCCCAAGGTACAAGTCTTATTGAAAATATGGAGTCATGCCTGAACCTAACATTATAAAGAGTTTAACTTCACATTTGCCAATAATGTAAGTTCTGGCCTCTACTCTCCTACTTTAACTTTCACACAGTGGTTTAAATGACAGTTTATTAATTATAGAGTGCTGAACATAAATGACATCATTTAACATAGAATAAAATTAAACAGGACAAGTGCACCAGAGCCACAACGAAAAGCTAAAAGCATTCATACAAAACATCCTAGAACACAGGCAGCTTTACTCATACCATAACTAACTTATCTGTGGACAATAAGGAATCACCAATATGTGTTAGTCAGAAATAACTGGAACTGTTAGTACAGATTCCTCAAAGCACGTCTTCTTGCTGTAAATAAAGGACTTGATGAAACTTCAAGGACACATAGCAATTCCCTGCAAAAGAGTTTTGGATATAATCTCAAAATCAAATAATATCTTAGTGAGCTTACACACACACACACATAGAAAAAGAAGAATTTCCCAATTCATTTTGGAAAAATTATAGGAATTCCCTTAAAAAGGGATAAAATATTTTCATGTGCAAATATATGGGAAAAAAAAAGGCCTAGAGGTGAAAGAAATACTCTGGGGTTCTTCACTTCAGTGAAACAGCCTCAGGTCATGCCTTGAATTCCTAGGGGAAATTACACAGATGAAATCCAGTTTTTCTTTAGGAAGTTTCAGAATTCATGACTTAAATACAAGAGGAAAGCTGAAAACAACCACAGTCTTACATGAGCTTTGTCTCAGCAGAACAATCAGTGGAATCAGTTTACAAAAAACCCTACGTGAATGGCAGCATCAAATTTATGCTCTGAATTCTCACAAGTGACATATGCTTATGCAACCTGACAAGTACCTGTGCTACGTCCTCCAGAATATTTTATTTTCCAGGTAATTTTTTCTTAACTTTCATGTTTTAAGGCAAGAGCCAGAAAACAGAATTGGAGGTATTCAAAAATCAACCAATTTTTAGGTGGACTAAAATGAACCTTGTGAATTCACACCACCATTTTGTTTTGCTGCCACTGCACCTCTTATTGAAATATTTTTCATGAAGTCTTAAGAAAAATGTTTAACTGTGTAAAAGAAAAGTATTTCATTTTGCTGAGGGTGAAGCATGATACTTTGGGTACTATAATTTTCTAATAAATTATAATTAGTGCAAATTCTTTATTGAACACATGACAGAGATAGAAATTTCTTTATATAAGGAGATTGTTTTAATGCCATAAAATTTATCTTCAAGAACATCTCTTCTATTCCTTCTTTGAATATCCTGCTATTTTAAAGAAGTCAAATACAAGTTTTTCGAACAATGTGGAGCTCTTTTTAATATCTATTCTGACACATATTCTCATTTTCTAAATCAAAATATGAAAACCAGACTGATGAGCTATTCGTGAGCACATTCAGAGTGACCCAATGCAAAGTAGAATAAAATTGGTACTAAATCTGGGGGGAAAAATATCAGATGAGCAAGTAAATATTTCTGAAGCTCTCCTCCAAAGACCAGAACTGAAAGTGATTTCTTTGACTGAAAATAGATAAATCAGTAAAAGACAAGAATTGCTTTAAACCACTACTTCAGCAGTGCTCTGAGTGACTTTCACAGAATGTTTTGTAAGCAATAAGCTAAGTCTTAAAGATACAGCTTGTCTTATTAGAAGATGCTAAAACAAGTCTTATATTTTGGAGTCATATGGCTGAGACAAGCCTTTTTTTGTTTTGTTTTTTAAATTCTTTCTCCCATGTGAGACAATCAATGGTAGTAAAAATTCCTGAAACGCATCTCCTAACAATACTTATTTCACTGAAGCACACCACAGCATGCTCCTGACACCACTGTTGCACTATTGCACCTGATGTGACTTTTGTCTACGTTCTTGTCATGTACTGTTTCTGATAAAGTGATGTAAGCAGGAAAGGTGCCAGAAGTTTTTCTCTTGAATGATGTAATTCCTTAATTTGAATTAATCCATTTCTCATATATGATATAATGAACTAGCCAGAAGAATTGGTTAATTTAGAATCTGTGATCATAATACTCCTTTAAAGTTTTTCTCCTTAATATCCCAGAAAGGTTTAGAAAGAAAAAAATAATCTGCTGGATATATATTGTATCAGGTGCAAGTGTTTTTATGATCTTCAGGGAGTCAAGGTTTTAACCCTAAACAGAAGTTCAGCCCCTTTTGTCTTTTTGGAATACCCCTTATCCAAATTTCCCTGCCACTTTACCTGATTGGTCCGATGTGAAACTAACCCTTACAAATGACGAAAAGGTGACAATTTCTTGTTAGACAAAAAGTCTCAGAAATGTCCAATCATTGAACTGTCTGGTCCCAAAGAATGTTAGTCAGAATTGTGTAACAGTGGTTTGTTATTGGAATCCCACACATTTCTGAGTTAAGGATATTTTTCCAATAGAAATTATTTTTAAAAAGATGTTAAATACATCAATGAAGGATTATTAAAAATTAAATTATTCATACCAAATTTTAAATAATATTTTTTTTCCCTTAGTCTCTCATTCTCTCTCCGACAAACCAAATGTCAGAAGCGTCCAGAAAACATCTGTAGCCATTCTAATATGTTTAAGGTCCATGTAACTTGGAATGATGCAAGGACACAACTAAACACAAGTCAATGTTTCAAATCCTCGACTGATTCCATAGCCATAAAATAAATTTTAGCTTTAACTGGACAAATTATTCTCCATGTACAATTCTACCGATAAGATACTACCTAAATAATGAACTTTAAAAAGATTTTAAAAAACATCTCTTGGTTTAAATACTTGAGACCTGCTTGGTCTCAAGTATTTAAACTTGAGTAAACTTATTAATACTTATTAAACTTAAGTATTAGAAGGGTCGTTTGGAATCTTTTGCAAATTTCCAGTGCCAGCTTTGGCCAGCAGCCCCTAGAAGGCTTTCGTCAATTATCAGAACACCAGTGCTGTTCTTTCTCAAGCTACCTCTCTTCCCTTCATTGGCAGATTTCTTTTTTTAACCATGGATAAGAAAGAAAGTGACAATGGCATCACAGCTATTCTATCATAAACCAGTGCAAAGACATGTATTTGCAGAATTGGTGTTCTGTTTTGGCCATCCAGTTACAGACTTCTAATCATATCAGACCGCTGCATTCTGAATGCCTTCATGAATAATAACACAGGGTTAGTATTTATCATCTTTTCAGCTTCATGTACATGGTTCTTCTGTAAGAACTGATCTGAATGCTGTCTTTGCATCGTATTTATGTGGGGAGAATTTGGATTTATTGTTTCTTAACATGACTTAAATAATGCCTTCAAATAATAATGCTTCTTTTGTAAGAATTTGATGAGTGACCTGAAAATAATTTGCCTAACATAACCTTTGAAGGTGCAATACTCATTTATGCATATAACATACAGTAATTTCCATAATGAACTTTTGTTTACTCACCAGAGTTAATAATAGGCATCTAACAGGTCTGGTTTACAGACAGCGAGTATAACTGCAGGTCATATTATACTATATTATTGTGAGCTGTCACAGCCACTGCATAAATAATAATCACAAAGACAAAGAGATTAAAAATCTGGATTCCACCTGCAGAGGGTCAGTGAGGTTCAGCCTAGGGACTGTAGATCCGGGAGGTCTGGATCTCTCTCTCCAGGAAGTGAAAGAGGTGTTTTATGCATAGAGAAATTTCCGTATGGTACAGCTTGCAAGTGAAAGCTGAAGGCCACAAAAGCCTCTGAGAAGCAAATTCCACAATATTTTTTAGGTAAGGGAAGAATAATCACACTGATTAGACAACATCCCACAACAGACACTTCCTGCACCTCTTCCATTGCTTCTTATTGTCCACACATTTAGTTAAGAGAAATTAGGTATTTTAACTTTCCTTTTAGTCCACAGCTTCTTACAAGTTTCCTTGTGCAAATTAGTTAAAAGACATTTGTCACTTCACCTACATCTATGGAAATTTCTTAAGTGTCTGTTTATATTTATGCAAACCCAGTCCATAATTTGTCTTTAGCTCTACAGTTTAGTAGTGTACAATAGGACTAAAGAGTGCCATGTTTCATGTGTGTTGTCTCAAGAGCAATGCAGAGCTGTACATATAAAACAAGAGCAGGGACATTTCCATTCATTCTTCCAGTAGTCTGTGTTCCTTTGTTGTCATGGACTTTTAAAGTCTTGGGGAGAATATTAAATAATATTTATTAAGGACATGATCTCCATACAGAAACTTCCAGCAATTTGTGGCACTTACATAGCAGGATTGCAGATGGTCTTGTATCATAGAATCATAGAATAGTTTGGGTTGGAAAGGATCTTAAAGATCATCTGCTTCCAACTCCTGTGCCATGGACACAGACACCTTCCACAACAGGCTGCTCAGAGCCCCAGGCAGCCTGGCCTTGAACACTTCCAGGGACAGGTCATCCACAACTTCCCTGGACAACCTGTTCCAGTGCCTCACCACCCTCACAGTAAAGAATTTCTTCCTAAGATCTAATCTAAATCTACTGTTTTTCAGTTTAAAGACATTCCCCTTGTCCTGTCACTACATGCCCTTGTAAAAATCTATCCCCATCTTTCTTGTAGACTCCCTTCAGGTACTGGAAAGCTGCAATGTGGTCACCCTGAAGCCTTCTCTGCTTCAACTGAACAATCCCAATTCTCTCAGCACAATTTCTTCAGAGGAGAGGCGCTCCATCCCTCTGATCATTTTGGTGGACTGCTCTGGACTCTTTTCAGCAGGTCAGTTTCTGTGCTGGGGACCCGAGAGCTGGATGCAGTGTTCCAGGTGGAGTCTCACCAGAACAGAGCAGAGAACAGAGAAGAAGGGCAGAATCCCCTCCCTCCCCTGCTGCCCAAGCTGCTTTGGATGCAGCCCAGGACACGTTCGGCTCTCTGGGCTGTGCATGCTCATGGCTGGGTCATGTCCAGCCTCTCATCCACCAGCAGCCACAAGTACTTCCAGAAGGGCTTCTCTCAATCCCTTCATCCTCCAGCCTGGATTGACACTGGGAATTGCCCTGACCCAGCTGTAGCACCTTGAACTTGGCCTTGTCGAACATCATGAGATTCACACAGGCCCACTCTTCAAGCTTATCCAGGTCCCTTTGGATGATGTCCCATCCTTCAGGACTGCACCACTGCACCTCTCAGCTCAGTATCATCTGGAGATTTGCTGAGGCTGCCCGTGATCCCTTCATCTATATCATTACTGAATATATTAAATAACTGTGGTCCCAATACAGACCCTTGAGGGACACCACCTGTTACCGATGTCCTTTGGGACTCTGAGCCATTGATCACCACCCTCTGGAAGTAGCCATCCAACCAACTCTTTATCTACCCACGAGTCACTCATCAAATCCATCTCTCTCCAACTTGGAGTGAAGGATGTTTTGGGAGACTGTGTCTGAAGCTTTGCAGAAGTCCAGACAAAAGACGTCCAAAGCCCTTCCATTGTCCACTTGTCTCTTGTCGGAGACTGAAAATAGTTCATGCCTCAAACACTGATATAAGTTTTAAAGAAGCTACAACCACAGAAAACTTGAAGAACTTTGGACTGTAAGTCAAACTACTGAGATTAGATAAGGGAAAACCCATTCTTTCATCAACCTCAGGCCTGGAGAAAAATGAACAAGTAAACAAAGAAGAGAATGTGAGCCAAACCCAGCAGCCCTGCTAAGGATCTCCCCCTGGTGGGGGAGACCACAGCCCACAGAAGCCAGGTTTACACAGACTCTCCCCTGAAACGAGGCAGGGGGGGAGGAGGTTTTGGGTGTAACCTCTGGTCAGAGGCACTGAATACCCATCCTCCCTTACACAAACTGGCCCAGTTGTGTCTTGTACACAAACTGGCCCCAACCCCACAGGCCGCATCCACAGGACTTTCTTGTGAGAGGCTTTGCACCACAGGACTGCACGTGGTGCAACAGAGTCTGCTGTAAGAGACTGCCCCCTCCCCCAGGGGGACATGCCTGGACATTGCTACCTGGCTCGAGGGTACATAAACCCACCGGACTCTGTGCTTTTCGGGGGGATCTTCACCATCAAGAAGACCAGCTGGAGAGGATCAACACAACATCGTTGGGATCCATGGAATGGTGATATTTTCCTTATTCTGTCCCTGTCACTCTCTTTCTGTCCCCCCCACTTATTTTCTACTCCTTTTTCTCTACTTTCCTTCCTTCTCTCTTTCTCTCTCATACCATACCATACAATAAAACCCATATTATTGTCACTGGCATATGGTCTCATTTGCACCTTAATTCAGGCAGGGAAATTTCTAAAGAACCTTATTAATAATTGGATCATAACATCCCTCCACTGTAGAACGCCATTAGGCTGGTCAGGCAGGTCTTGCCCTTGGTGTATGTGCTATGTTCAGCATTGAGACACTCATGTTAGATGCTGCCCAGGACTATGTGATGCACATGCATGTTGAATCAGGACATAGAATAGATTTCAGCTCTTGCAATGCTGCCATCAAATATTATTTTAAAAGCATTTCTAGTTTTTCTTTTTCTTTCTCTGCGAATCATTCACAATCTCCCCAGAGTCAGGCCTAGATGAGGAAAGAAATTCTGACTCTGCTCTGAAGAATCTGGGAAGGAAGCAGCTAGAAAGTCAGAGGATGCAAAGGGCTTTGTACATTTTAAGAGTACTAGCTCAGAGTATCTCTTATGAACATATCTGAAATTATTTCAGTTTTAACTGTCCCCTACTTGCCACGAAATAGTCCTAATCCTCACCAAGGTTAGACTGCTGGAAACCAGTGTTGCTTGGCATAACCCCAGTTTTATTTTAATTTACATATGATAAAACACTACCTAGAAGGGAATTTATAGATTAAATTGCATTTCATGTTGTAGTATAAATCTCAACTTTTAACATTCATTAGAAAAATTGTTTAAAATCAAAGATATATATATTTAAGTTAGAAGAGTTAACAATAAATATTAATGATATAAGTAGATTTCAAACCAACAGGAAACATTTGTTTTCATGTGGCGAACATTTGGGTAAGAAATTATACTGAAATCCACAAGAATAATAAGCACTCTTTGAGGTTTTTCATAACTTCTAATGAGTCATGTTTGATGTGATTAGAATTAGAACACCATCTTTTGGCTTAAGATGGACTTCTTTCATTTTTAGAAACAGAAGTAAATTTCTATTATGTATGAGTTGTACAGGCAAAAATTGAAGAGATTTTCCATAAGTGATCTACAGCTGCAGTGATCTATAACTTTAGTCCATCATAAATTGACAAAGTGACTGCAAAATATAACCAGGAATATTAGTAGATGACAACTATCTGTCTGTTCAAAGTTAAAACTCTCTAATTTCTTTCTGGGAAGAAAAAATACTTTTATATCTCAAAATACAGGCTTGCATTTGCTAGCACTTACAAACATGCTTCAATTAATTATATCAAACCAGCATCTACTGTTCTTATTTAAATCCTTACATACACTATTTTAAAATAATTTCTTCTGTGACTTTCCTTGCATAACCCATCAACCCCATGTAACTGGGTTGCCAACTCGGAAACTGCCCCAGATGTTAACAAAGACAGGAGGTATTGTATTGGGACAAACAAGAACTAATTTCTCCATCTCCATCTCCAGGCTGCCTGCATGTTTTTTGTGTTCTTGAGGTTGTTATTTAGTTATGTAAGTATTTTGCAAAAGAAGCAAAATGAGAACATCATAAATACTTCTGAGCCAAGTCTCATTAATTTGAACATTAGAGAGAAATGAGAAGAAAGAAAGCATTTAAAAAGGGGCATTTTTATGTATCGTGGTACTCACATCTTTTGCACTTCAAGCCATAATAGAGAAGTAACATCTAAATGACAACTATTCCCAGGCTCTTTTTCAAGAAATCCTGAATCAAGTAAAAGAAAAGCCAAGAGTTTAGAGTTCTAGCATCCCAAGCTCTTTTGTCACTATCACTGACACGAGGAAGAGGAGATTCACTGTCATTTTTCCCCTTTAAGAAGATTTATATCTTTTGACATTTATTGTGACTAACAACCCTCATCCACATACATTCTTATGTCTGCTGGACAAAAATGTTAAATATACATCTTTTTCACGTCAAATTTGAAAAAAGAATCAGCTAAATATTTTCTATACTAATTCCTACCAAATGCTATGTGATGTAAAAGAACCTTGGAAACAAATGAAAATCTTTGCATGTACTCTGGAGAAGTTTGCTCATTCATTGTTAGGAGAACACATCTGAAAGAAATCCAGCATCATTCACCTGGGTAGCAAAACTCTGAATGTCATATAATGTTCTTTTTTTTTTTTTTCAGGCTGTATAGATTTTTCTAAAAGTTCAAAAGCTAGAATTTTTCTAACTAATGTGAATGTTTATTAAATTCACAAGAATATGTTAATTTTTAAAATACCTCCTCTCACATTCACATTTGTATAACTTTTACATATTAACATTTAAAAAGTTTACCCTTCTCATTTAAGATCCTCATATAATCACTTTGGTCTGTAAGCTGTACTCCCCTACACCAGATCAGTTTTTTACTGCTCTGACTTGTCCACAATTATGATCCACTTCAAGCTTGTCCTCTTCATACTGTAAATTTAAATTTAATTCATTTGCTCAAGCTGCATTTTGTATCCCTGATTTCCCAGAAATTGAAATCACTTAACCTGGCTATTTTAGAAATCCAAAAGAATGGATTTCCATACTACACAAAGAATAAAAGCCTTAAAATATTTTTAAATAAGATATATTAGTCAAACCCAGTGACTTGTATGGCTAATAGCTGGAAGAATTTAAAACCAGTATAATATAATTCCTCTTTCTTATGAAAAGCTCAGTTTGTGTTGGCAAGTGATATTCATTTACAGCTTTTTGGCTGTGGGGTTGTTTTTTGTTGGATTTTGGTTTGGTTTTATTTTTGGTTGGTTGGTTGGTTGGCTGGTTGGTTGGCTGGTTGGTTGGTTGGTTGGTTAGTTGTTTTTTAGTTGGTGGTTGGTTTGTTGTTTGATATTTTTGGCTTTTGGGAAGGTTTTTCTGTTTTGCTTTTGGTTTGGGTTTTTTTTTTAATGTAGTCAAACTTTTTATTAACCCATTTATCTTGAATTTAAAAACTTATACATCTGCAAACCAGCTGTGGATTAGTGTGTGCACTAATTAAATTAAATACTGCAATAGCTGAATGCAGTATTCTGAAGCAGGAAGTGAATAATAATGCTGCAAAATATTGCTGCATCCAGTTGCTAATTGTTTCCTGATGACTTTGACAGCTGCAAGATATAAGATAATACGGCCTACACAGCTGGTTATTTCGTCGATTTATTATTCATTCTGTTTGATCAATGAACTTTTAGCAGTTCTGAGAATTGCCTTTTTCTCTATGAAAATTATGGCTCTAGATTCTATTGTTCCGATGGAAATAAACATAACTCATTTGTGGTCCTCCCTACGTTGGAGCAATTTGCATGCTGGTGATTGAGATGTTTCTGTAAATGGAACTAGAAACACATTCTTGAGAATGCACAGAAGTATTTACCAGAAGATTACTGTTCATATACAGTGTTCTGGATCCAATTTTTTGCTCTTTAATTTTGTCAAGACAAATACCCTGAATATCCAATAGAATAAGAGAACAAATTTCATTTGTGTCATTACTTGGAATTGATTTTCTCAGCTTCCCTTCTGCATATTCTCTAAGAGAGACAGGTCCTTCCTAAATACTACACAACTTTTTGTTTGGTTTTGCTGGAGCACAGTTCATATTAATTCTTTCTTACTGATCCTAGGGTTCAATTCAATATTTAACTAAGTTCTGTCACTGCTTGCATTGAACTCTATTGAACAGTTATTAATGTAAGTTCCCAAATGAATGCTACAAAAGCACACATAAAGGGACATTTTCACAAACTATTGCATGGAGATTTGTTGCTTATTTACCGTGACTCACCAGGCTGCTGAAGGCAATACAGGATATGTTAAAGGCATTTATCATTAAAATGACATGTAGATAGACTATGGTCAAGGATATCAGTGCTGGGAGCACTCTGTGGCAAAAATCTAAGTGACAGTGACCCACCTGCTCTGCACATCTGTTCTGACTATGACCACGTCCAAGAATCCTCATTACAGATGCTTCTAAATTGCCCAGATTTCTCAATTTCTTCTGTTGGGATAGAACAGAAAGGAGTAGTTACAGATCTCACTAAGATCATCTGGTTTGCCAGCATGACAGCTCTTGCTCAGAGCTCACATTAGGACAGAATACTGTTGTTATCATTTATATACAAGGATTGTTTCAGTATTTAATGCACATCCACAATATTGCACTATAAATGTGGCGGTGGCTCAACCCACTTTCAAGATTAGTGACATCCCGTGGGTTGACTTCCCCGCCCACGACTCCGCCTCTGAGGGCTGAACGGAGGATGGGACAGAGGTTTAGCCTCTCCGCCTACGAGGCGTGTCTTTGAGAGTGGTCCCTCCTCTGATTCCAGAGTGTTCTCTCTCCCTCCGTTGGTGACTGGTTTCCTTTAGTAATGTTTAATAAGTGGTTCATTGAATATTCTATTATGTTCTGGAAGGTTCTGCTTTGTTCGGTTTATGATTGGTCTACTTGTACTTGTACCTCCTCCCTTGGAATCCTATTGGTTGTATGTCAATCCCCTATCATTCCCCTATTGGTTGTTTCCCTGTTCCTCCCCTTTCTCCTCCACCTAATAAAATCCCGTGCAACCACAGCTGAGGACGCCAGTTCATCGGCAAGTCTCAGGTGGTTGGCTCCCTTCAAGCTGCTTCCAATAAACATTTTGGAATTTGCTGCTACCTGAGGCCTCCCTCTCTCCTTGCCTTCGCCTGCTGGGCCTACCAACGAAGCCTACACCTGCTCACTTGGCCCCTGGCCACAGACCCTTGGGTAGAGCTGACGCTCCCAAGGTGTGCACCAAGAATCCTGCACTGCGCTGTCGCGCCTGTGACACCCGGCAGTGTCCAGTCAGGAGGACAGTGACTTGTCGCCGGTCATGCCACCGGGCGGTGTGGCCACCGCGGCATATAAAGGCAACTATTTAGGTGCATAAATATTGATCATTTCAGAAACTGTAAATTTTTCTTTGTTCACAAAATTATTAAAGCAATTTACTACACACAAAGAAACTGAATTTCAATTACTATCTTTTTTCCTGTAAGAGGAGATAAACTCCGTACTTTAGGCCAACTTAATTTGCAAAAGATTTGGTGTACAAAGACTACTTATCCTTCTGGCTGATGGATGATGGATAGTCCTTAATTTTGAAATTAATTTTAGTACATTAAATATTCATACTAGCATTTTGCCTCTTCCTCATTTCAGAAGTTTTACTTAGCACTGAATATTTTCAGAAAGTGTTTTTAACCTAAGAATAATTGGAATCTCCAAGGATACTTGGAGCTATTAGCCACACTGCAATGTTTTCCTAATTACTTGGTTTGGTCATCTGTCTGCATTTCACAATGTATTTTTTATTTCAAACAGATGAAAATATTTAAATGACATTTTTAAATAAACCCTGAGGACAAGTCATTCTGTAATTTCAAACTGGCATAGGTCTCATTCACAAAAAAAAAGAAATCATGATATCAGCATATTATAGACTTGGAGAAAATGCTTATGTATGCATTACAGGCAATTTATTGATTTTCAGCTGGCCTTTATAAGTAATTCATGGGCTCTGATTTCACTTGATTTTTTGTATGAATAATTAATGAAGCCAAATTTCATATTTCTTCCAACATAACTTTAAGATTAAATCCACTACAGACAGTTTTTTAAAAGCTTTAGTGAAATAAAATGCAAGAAAATTTACTTGAACTTTCATTTCCTTTTAGTTTTACCATCCAAACAGAATGGGAGAAAAACTGTTAGATTAAAGTGGTACTCTACCAAATCATGCCAGCTCTTTTAAGAAGTAGCTAACAACAGATCTTTCATAGGGCTTTATGAGAATATTCACATTCATAATGATCAGATCATTTTTAGAAATTATCAACAAAAAATTATTTAAAATCTGAAACAATTTTGATATGTCTTGACAAAGGAGTTATTTATCATAACATAAAACAGCCCAAGTTTTCATGAGGGATGATCACATGACAGAACCTAAGATGTTTTCAGTAATCCATTTTTTCAAAATTGATGTAGTCCAACAGCCATATGCTTCACAGAAAAGAACTCCTGCCAGATCTCTGTTGCAGTCTACTTTGAAGGTGGACAAGGGGAATGGCATGTGTCCTCATGCTGTCCCTGTGGCATGAAGGGATGAATCATATTTATGGAATGTATTAAAAGTAAACAGAAATTGTTGGGTTTCCTCATGTTTTACCTCTGCCCCAGTGGTTTGTTTAGGAGCAAAGACACACACACAGAGAATATTCTGAGTTGGAAGGGGCCCAAAGGATCATTGAGTCCAGTTCTTAAGTGAATGACCACTGTGGGGAGGGAACCCATGACTCTGGTGTTATTAGGACCATGCTCTGAGCAACTGAGCTAATCTCAGGGTCCTACTGTGCTTTTTTTAAAATTCATGATGTTTAACTTTTGGCCCCTCTCCACTTCTGTGCCTTCCAGTGACAGACCTGCTTGTCTTTCCACCATTTCCATGGCTAACTAAGGTTCCAAAGGTACAAATTCAGTTTAACTGTGCAGAATATTTCTCAGACTGGTATTTTTTTTATATCTTCCTTCACTAAATTTTCTGAGACCTCTGACACAATTTCAGTAAGCAGAAATCTGTTGGCATTTTGTCCTTCTTTAGAAGCACAAAAGAGTTGAGCTCTTTAATCTTTCTATGTTTTAGTACACTTACTGTCTCACTACAGGAGTTCCTGAGCAAGCAATATCAAAACAGAGGAAACAGAACATGGCTATACATTTTAGGAAGAAAATAAATATAGTATTTCATTTAAGTTTTAAATTAGATTATTTTCTGTGGCATTAATTTTGAATTTTCCTTCTAGGAGTCTTCAAAGAAACACATAGAATTTTTAGGTTTTGTCACCGGGTCATTTCAGAAAACTATTAAATGGCTTGACCTGCCTTAAGATCTCAGAACTTGAGGGAAAATGATTGAGAAATAGTGTATGCATAACAGAAGCCGTCCTCTGCTTCTGGTACCACTGACAGATAGATGTTTCTGGTTTTTCACTACTCATACTTTGGGAGTTAAACCCCCCCCACAATCTATTTATTAATTAATTATGTCCTACAGTTCTTATTAGGGGGATAACACAGTGAAAGCTGAAAAACCAGAAAGAAGGATGGGATGCTCAGGAAAATTTTAGAAAGAAAAACAAGGCTCTCCAAATTTCAAGGTAAGTGGCTAAAGTAGCTCTATTCACTGGCCTTGCTCTTCTGAATGATCTACCTCAAGCACTTACGCAGATTTTCCCTTATTTAAGAAAAGAGTATAGAAATTATAAGATGCATATACTGCATCTTGATTACAGAGATTGTATTTTAACATCCTGATGTAAAAATGACATAACTATTTTGTTTCATTTTTTAATTTCATGCTGGTGCATTAGCATAACTCTTGCTAAGTTACATTAGCAAATCTAGCCTTTAAGTATCTGTTTTGGCAGTTTGGCTAACAATAGCTGTCCCAAAATTCTGTTTCCAGTCTTCACTTTCCTGAAACTTTCTCTTTCCTATATACACAAACACCAACAGAGTCTGTTTTCAATATAAGCCATAAAGCTCCGTTTTTACATCTGCTCATAATGATCCATTATTAACTGTTGTTTTGTAACTTTAGGCTTAATATTATTATGTAAAAAACCCCTATGGCTATGTTATCTACAATAGAGTCAGTCATGACAACAGCTTTCAAATCTCTCTGGAGACCATCCAACCATGTTGATATTCACGGCAACATTCTGCCTCGACATTCTGGACAGTCATTTGCTGATTTCCAGGCTCCAATGCTCAGAATTCTGAGATTTTAAACATAGAGAATAAGTTAATATTGCTCAGTACTTTTTTATCAGACTTCATTTGAGATAAATATATTTAACATGGCATCAGTTTGAGAAAACTGTGACAACTAGTATACTGTAATTGGTGAAGGCTACAATATTACACTTAGAAAATGTTACAAAATTACACTTATTACCTGTAGAACTTTCCAATAATGAGAATAAGAGCAAACATTTAAATTCAGTAAATAGAAAGCTTTAAAATTTATGAGCATCTCAGGTAAACCAGACTGATGTAACGGTAGAATGCCATAAACTGAAAGAAGAACAAATAAAACATAAACATTTGAGGAAGCCAAACTTGTGCTTCAATGCAAAATACCCCACTATCTTTAAATAGATACAGGACATACTGAGCTGGAAGTCGAGACAACTTCAATGTGTAATGTGAAAGAACTGCTTGATGCCAGAAAATAAGATAGAAGGTTCTTCGAAGGTTGTCAAACACCTCATCAGCTCCAAATGCACATGTACAAGCCAAATATAACTGACATCACATGGAAAAAAATAAAAGAAGACAAAAATTGAAACTTTTAGTTCCTGGAGTGTAAAAAAAAGAAAACTCTGAAGCATCCATAATACTTTTATTGTCTCATACATATATTAAACTCCGTGCGCCGAAGGTTTTTGTTGTTTTCCGCTGTGGAAATGTTAAGAGTTTTTGTAACGTTCTGTCAAGATTATTTGCAAGTATATATGCAGAAATCTTGCAATATATTAATTGACCTACACATTTATTGCACAAAATGAAGGATGACTATTAAATGGGATTAAAATCCCTCAGATAATGAATGTCATTATTTTCACCTTCTGATAGGCAGAGCTCTTCAGCTAGTCAAGCCTGTTTCATTCTTTTACATTACTAGGGAGTGCTAGTTCACCCTAATAGAAAATTACACCTTTTCATGATACTGATTTTCAGTTTTCACTGATTTTGAAATAATGTATTTCCTCAGCTTGTTCATTGTGCATCCACACAAACCAATTTTCCCCCTTTTTTAATGTGTTAATAATCACTAATTATAATAAAATTAATTATCTTTTGTTTGCATCTGTATCAGTAAGCCTTCTCTTTCAAGTGTTGTAGGAAGCTAGACCACCTCCATGCCCTAATCAGCAATAAGTTCTGTCATGTAAGATTAAAGAATATGCTTAAAAAAGCACACAAATGAAATGCATGTGTGTGGTGGATTTGTCATTCCATTTGTTTTCAACACTAAGTGGTGACACAATTTCAAAATTCTCCTTGATCTATTAAAAAACTGTATGCTGTCATATATCTGTTCTGATAGCTTTATTACCTACTGTAGGCAAAGTATTCAGCCTTTCACACTGAGCGAAGTCAGGGAAAGCCACTAATCAGTAGAGTTCTAGGCATGGTTATCCTGTATTGCATTGGCAAATACTATTTTTGCTTGATGTTAGCTTTATTTGGGTATTTCAGAATTCTGGAAATTGAATATTAGATGCATCTTCAAAGATCGTGAACAATCAGTCATCCACATCAGTGGATGTCTGCAGAGGCTGACATGACATCATATTTTGATATAATGACATCTCCATGATGTGTGTATTGCATTATGGTTTAAGTCCAGCAAGTCGGCCCCACGCAGCCATTCATTCATGCCGCCATGGAACGGGAGAGAGAACTGAAAGATTATAAAATTATTGACAGCAAGCCCAGGGTTCTCTGCTGTTATTCCTGAAATCACACAGGGGACAAATGGCTACAAGAGGCAGATTTCTGTCTTGGGTTTGGGTGTTTGCAAACTTTGATACTTCCTTGATCAGAAGAAAGATGCCATCTCCTTCCTCAAGATCAGCAGAAGTGCTACACAACAGAAGAAGAAATGTTTATCTGTTGTAACACCCTTCCTAACCCAGGCTATTGAAATTTATTCCCAGTGGGCGACTAAGCCCTGTGCAGCCACTCAATCACTAAACTCCAGGTGGAAAAAGTAAAGAATTGTAAGAGTAAAAGTGAGAAAACTTGTGGGCTGAGATAAACACAGTTTAATAGGGAAAGCAAAAGCCATGCACACAAACAGAGCAAAACAAGGAAACCATTCACTGCTTCCCTTTGGCAGGTAGGTGTTCAGCCATCTCCATGAAAGTCAGCCTTCATCACACATGAGGCTGACTTGGAAGGCAAATGCGTTCACTCCAAACAGCCCTTCTTTCCTTCTTCTTTCCCCCTCTTTATATGATGAACATGGCACCATCTGGCCTGGATTGTCCTTTGGGTCAGTTGGGGTCAGTGTCCTGACTGTGCCCTCTCCCAGGTCCTTGTGCACCCCCATCCTGCTCACTGGTGGGGTCGGTTGAGAAGCAGAAAATGCCTTGACTCTGTGTAAGCACTGCTCAAAAATAACAAAAACACCCTTGAATTATTAACACTGTTTCCATCACATATCCAAAACACAGCACTATACTAGCAACTCTGAAGAAAATTAACTCTATTCCAGCCAAAATCAGAACAGCATCATAAAAAGAGAGGGAATAAAAATTGCAAAACATTATGCCAAAACAATTCTGAAGATTAGTGGCAAAATAACAGAATTCATGTGATATATTTATTAAAAAAATCCCATAAATTAGTTTGTATTTACTTTTCTAAGTACATATTACAGATTATTTTTAAGCCTATTTAACACAGAATTCAAATGAACATACGAGAACACAGCAGGACTGAAAATAAGCCCATGTGCTTAGTGTCTAAAACAGAATTTAAATGCTAATTTTAGATACCCAAGGGATCCTAACAAACTATAAAAAAATTGGCTACATGGTCTTTGTGTTTGTGACTCATACACTTGGCATGTCTGGCCTCTAGCACAGGCCAGCACTTGGACCTTGAGTGACAGAATTGAAAATTTTGTGTATCTTCTACTTTGCTGGCAAAGCAGACTTGGCAGCAATACCGAGTAGAGGGGACCCTCAGGATGCACATAATGCTTAACTGGATATCCCTGAAGGCTGTGTGTACGTTATCATTTCTGAAATTACCTGGAAAGCACCTTGAAAGTAGAACAACTCACTACCAAGTAGTTAAAGCCCGAATGTCACAAACTGTACATTTTCTTAACCTTTCATGCTACCTTTTTTTATTCAACACTCTAGTTCCTGTCTGTGTAGGCACCATTCCTATTCTCTTTTAGTGATACTGGTGATACTGGCTGTCTAAGGTTTGGGAAAGGTGTGTATCATATCCATTGTTACAGAGGTGTGAGAAACTGAAATGTTCTTTCTTTCTTTCTTTCCTTTATATTTCTTCTTAAGTGGTTTTTATGCCTTTATATTGCTATATTTCTAAAGATAATAACCAAACCCACTGTATACATCCTTTCCATCGCAACCAAATTGTTCTAAAATAAACCTGTCACACAGGTGTATATATATATATATACACACACACACACACATATGTACATGTACACATATAAGAACCTGAGTTACCCTCGCCCTCAGGGGTGGGTTGTAACAAGAGGGAATTCTCTGGTACTGCCAGCACACTCTTACCTTGACGCAACACGTGCCTTCTTTGCCCATGCAGTACTGACATGAAAAATTGTTTCCCTTAGTAAACTTCCTGCTCATCTCCCTTGGAGTTCAACAGGACTTTCAAAATGACACATCTACAGCAAATTATGACTTCTCTGTCTATTTGTCTTTAATTAGAGCTCCTCTCCCTGACTTTCTCTATTACTTGGTGACTTTTGATGTCTGACTTACGAAATCAGTTGTCAGGTGCCGAGCAGAACAACCCTGATAATCAAAGCATGTATTTAGGAGGAGGAGGCTATTGGATAGCAGCAGCTATCTCCTTTGTTTCATTGGAGAAGTTATTGTAGAAGTGCTAAAACACTGTAAAATTCAACCACCAAGCAAAATTATTGTCAGATGGTATGTCATGATTTGGTGTTGTTTGAACAACGTATTACAATCAAGAGCAAAGAATGTGACAGGTTGAAAAGCCTATTAAGCCCACTGAGGGAAAAACATTAAAAAATTATTTTCTTCAGCTTCTGTGACAGTTAAAATCAAGTCAAAATTACTCATAACCAGATGAAGGAAAGCAAACCACTGGAAGGACACCATCAGCATTTCTTAACCTACTCTGCTGTGGAAATGTGCAATGAAAAATGAGGTGACATAAGCTGGCATGCACCAGATTCCTATTTCAAAATACCAACTTTACACTTTTTTTTAAAATGAAAAAGTTTTTCTTACTTTACTACAAACACATTGATGATGGGATCATGCCCTTTTTTTCTAAGTATGACAGATATGCTGCTTGATTGGAGAAGTTTACTGTGTTGCAATATTAATTTTGTCACTGCCAGTTTTTGTGAAATGTCGCTAATGTTCAGTTCACATTTTATAATTAGGTCTACATTCATTAACCTTTTCATTCTTTGATTGAGTAAACCTCTTACTGATATGCAGCATTCACAGTTGCAATGCAGAATTTTGTGAACTATTTTAATCATCTTTTGACACTGTGATTAATTAGTATACATTTATTTTAAAATATATTATGCTCACATATATATATACATATATATATAAAGGGTTAACCTTTTGCCATTCCAGATTTCTACTACCATGAGAATTTGTTGTTTAATTTGCAGTACTTGCTTTTATTTAAGTTAAAACTCTACTCCTACTGTGAGGCAGAATTATCAGGTATTCCTATTTCAAGAACAACTATTTATTTCATCCACTGCTTGCATAATTAATGGGAAGAAGGGATCAATATTTATACAGGTGCATTAAGCAAAGTTAACTGAATGCAAGTTCCAGTCACAAATTTAGTCCACAGTAACCATTCCTTCCAAGAAAAACTAGTCAAAACAAAAAGTAAATGTTTTCATGCTCTATTGCTACTGACTCCTTCACCTGGAAAAAGAAGTATGAGAATGTACCCTTAAAATATTAATCCTTTCTCATGGGCATTAGTGTGCTGCATCTGAGATACTCAAATCATATTGTATGCAGGGAGAGCTTAGAAAACAAAGGCAGACAATCCCTGGCATGGCCTTTAAATTTCCACACAAAGCCTCATAAGAATTTGCAAACCCAAAGACTGAGAAGGGTGACAGCACCCAAAGAGTTTTGTTGAAGGGATCTGATGGTGTGTTCAGACCTGCTGGGTTTGTCACAGAAGGACAAATTTGTGATCACATGGTGGAAGTAGAAATATGCACAAAAATTCTAAGAGCTGAAAATGAAGATAGGGAATAAATTGCAGAGGAGAAAATAAGTTAAGTATGGTCTTAGAGCTTTCACTGAGGCCACAATCTGATTACTGAAGAACCTGACTATAAAAAGCCAAAGACTAAAAATTGACTACATAAATTATCAATCATGACATTAGTCACCTTCCGAAGCTTTTGTGCTCCAATGGAGTGAACTGAGAAGCATGGTTCAAATCAGAAAATCACTGTTAATATACAGCTTATTACACGTCAGAAATAAGGAACTTACTGTTAAGTGCATACTGCCAAATATGCTGGCAACAAATCTGGTCAAAGGAGATAATTCCAGTACGGCATCAGTGAACAAGAAATATTGGCTGCCACAGAAGCTATTAAAGAATACACCAATAGCTGGTATAACAATGATCACAGGATTGACATAATGGCATCCTAGTAATTAATATAACATAGCTCATAGTAAAGAGATAGATTAGTGGATGGTGTCAACAAATTCTACAGCATTGTTTTCCAGGTTTCCATTTTTAAGCTAAAATAAAGCACTGAAAGTATAATAAAACTTTGCATTTTGCTAGCAATTCACCAGTGTCACTTTCAATGGGAGAAAAAATTAGAGATTTGCCCTTGAGGGTTCAGAAACATGAAGAGGTTGAAATAATTCTGGTAGTTCCTCTCTGCTGTAAGACTGAAAGGAGAATTATCCCCTTGCTAATTAATTACTTCTAAGGCAATAATGAATTGTAAAGAGAATTTTTTTTTAAAACAAAAGTAAGGGGGTACAAAATAATATAAATCAAATGAAATGTTTTAAAAAATGTTTTAACATAACAAAACATCATAATGTTTTGTAATAATACTATTCTATTTACATTTTATCACCAGATGAGATGGATATTTTTTAATTGGTATTTGCATGTCTCATATATTACATAATGAAGAAAAATATATTACAAACCATCAAGTTGTTGTGGGTTTTTTCAGTCTAAACATTCCATAGCCAAGAACTTTCCAGAATTAAGAGGCACATTCCTCTTTATCAACTTCAAATATTCAATATTGAGGCATGATTAGAACCACAATGACTATTGGGAAACTAAAGGCAGAGAATAAGACACACAGACACAGGCAAGAAGGAGGAGCAACTGAAATAGACTGGCACTGAAGCCAAATAGAAAAATCACTGACAAAATCCATCTCAAGGCTCACACAAAGCCAGAAGCACAGCAAACTTTCCATCACTGTGACATCACGTATAAGCACTTGGCATAACGTCCACTCAGATGGATCACTCAGTTTTGGTGCAGGCATATTTCATTTGTGAACTTTTAACAATGAATCGTACCCTATTTCCAGGAAGGTGTGCTAAACAAAACTCAGTGAGGATCAACTCTGCTGTACTGAACATCTACCTTCAACTGAGGCCAAAACTGACAAAATGTAGGCATGCCTCCTACTTATGGACATTTTGGCAAGCAGATATCAGAGGCAAAACTTCACTCCTACATAATCTTGCACCAGCCAAATTGTCAGAACTATTATTTTTTTCCAAGTGAGTTTCTATTGCCTCATTTTGAAGCAACTACGCAAAAGAACAGCATCATCCCAAATGTGTCCAGGCTAGGCAGATACACTTAACAGAGTATAAATAAGTATTTCCACATTTCAGACACAAATGATGCAAAACATACTGAACTAGGTATGTTTTAAGCCTATTAGGTTCATCTTTGAAAAATTGATGAAAGAAAGGACATCTTAAAATCCATCAAAATTCTATATTTTGGTAGATTGACAGAATGATTTAGGAGACAATCACATCAGAAACTTCTGTCACCTTACCATGGCAACATTTAATTTCTATTAGCATCTGGTCATTAGCTATCTGCTTTGTAGACATGTGTTTCGTAGAAGACACATACGTGAAATGAAACAGGAATTATTCAAATACAGAATAAAGACACGTATGCACTTTCACTGACAAATAAACCCAGTTAAAAGCACCATAAACACATTAACCCTCCACATTCTAGTACACTTAACATTTGGAATCTATTTGAGCATATGTTTTTGAAACAAAAACTGTGATCTAATACTATATTCCTGTTAGTCAATTCAACATAATTGAAAAAATAATTCAGATCATTTTTGGCTCTTTCAAAATACATTTATACCAGCACACTGATTTGAAAGGGGAACAGGAAGAACTACATCTGTCAATATTTTAGTGGTCTTATTGGCAGATTTACACGTAGGTTTAACATGGAATTTTGATAAATTATACTGGTCTATAAAAGCTGTCCATACTTGCCTGAAAGGTGAAAAAGTCAAAAAAGAATACATGTTTCTGATTCGAAGAAAAAAGTAGTGGGAAAAAAATAGACCAGCCAAATCTATTATTTTTGGCTCAGGAAGACTGTGTGCATATTTTCCCCATGAACTTCTTACAATACATTTTTAACATTGATTCTTACAAAAAACAGGCTTATGCAATTAGTGTCTTTCTGTGTGCCTGTATAAATGTACTTCACCTTTGGGTCCCCTGATAAATCCAACCAAATTAAGCACTGTAAGAAAGCTCAACATATAATTGCATTACTACAAGATTGCTGCAAAATTTATGAGTGCATAGACAGAAATCCTGTTAATAGGCTGGTGTAGTTGCAAAGCCACTCTCAGTCATACTTCAAAAGTTATGGCACTAAGGAGAAGCTCCCAATGACTGGAAAAAGGGTCACCCACTCAATTTTTAAGAGGGGTTGAAAAAGAGAACCCTGAAAGCTGCTGACCAGTCAGCCTCAGTTGAGTGTGTCTGGTACAATCACGAAGCAGATCTTCCTGAGAGTTATGTTGAAGCATATGGAAGACGGGGAGGAAAGTAGAGACTGCCAATAGGACTTCAACTTGTGTCCACCTAACCCAGTGACCTTCTGCAGTGGAGTGACTGCATCAGTTGAGAAGAAAAACCTACGTAATTTACTTCAACTTACACCAGGCCCTTGCTATGGCTCTCCACAACATTGTGGCCATATCTTGGAGAGATATGGGCTTGACAGATGGACTATTAGATGAAAAAGGAACTGGCTGGATGACCATGTTCTCAGAGATAAAGTCAATGGCTCAATGTCCAAATGGAAACCAATAACAATTTCTGTCCCTCAAGAGTGGGACAACTGCTAATTTATTTCTTCATCAGTGGCACAGACAACAGGATCTAGGTTTGGATTTAGTAGGGTTTAGAGAGATGGAGCGCCTCTCATACAAGGAAAGGCTGGGAGAATTGGTTTTGTTCAGCCTGGAAAAAAGAAGACTTTGGGGTGACTTAATTGCAGGAACCTCCAAGAAAGACAGAGGGACTATTTACAAGAGTGTGTAGTGATAGGACAAGGAAGAATGGATTAAAACTAAAAAAGAGTAGGTTTTGATTAGATATTAGGATGAAGTTCTTTGCTGTGAGAGTGGTGAGGCACTGGAACAGGTTGTCCAGAAAAATTGTGGATGCCCCATCCTCGGAACTGTTCCAGGCCAGATTGGACAGTGCTCTGAGCAACCTGGTCTTGTGAAAAGTGTCCCTGTCCATGGCAGCATTGTTGGAAATAGATGAACTTTAAGGTTGCTTCCACCCAAACCATTCTACAATTCTATCATCAAGTGCACTGTCAGCAAGTCTGAAGATGATGTCAAGCTGACTGGTGCAGCTAACATGCTGTAGGAAAGGGATCCCACCAGGAGCAACCTGGACAGGCCTGTGGAATGAGCCCGTGTGTACCTCATGAAGTTCAACAAAGCCAAGTGATGGGTTCTGCACATGGGCCTGGGGGAGGAATGAAGAGCAAATATGGAAAGTGTACTGCTGGAAGCTAGAAGTTTGTCAGGTAAGAAAGGTTCTCTGGCCAGCCACCACTTTCTTTCAGGTTTTTCTTTCTCCCTAATTGTTGTGCCCTATAGCCATTGATCAAAGATACACTCTATCTTCTGTGATTCAGACCTGAGAGCTCTGCCAGTACTACCTCCATGTCCAAAAGAGGTTTTTTTTACAAGAACTGTTACTACCAACATTCAGACCTGTACATTTCCTGATAAAGAGCAAGACTTGATATTTATTACCCAATGAACATTAAAACACCATTCAATAAACTCAATTTATTTCTGTTACACAAGCATACTCCTTGCTTACCAGGTTTCATGATTAAAGAACTTACGTAACTGTCCGTAAAGACACTGGCTCAACCATGCAGTCAGCATCTATATTAAAATTTTCAAAAAGTGGAAGATGAAGGTCAACATCCTCTTAAAAGCCACTATGCTGCACAGAAATTAGTTGGTCAAAAGCTTGTGTCAGTATCCTTCTGCAATACAGCTAGCATGTACATGACGAGATGTTCTGCTATCTCAGAAGTACATGTTGTACTTAGTACATATCCTAATTTTTAATTGCTGTTATATTTACATGAATCATCCATTCTGTCTTAATTATTTTAGAAATTCTGGATAAAATAGTTAAAGTCAACTAATTGGCTTATATTTACAGTGCTCCAAATCAACGTAGTTCCAAATTTTTGAAAACCTGCAGTTATTAAATGAAATATCATAATTGATGTTTCTGTACTTCTTTGTTCAAAGTTGGCACAATATTAACAAAATTTGTTCACAATGCTTTGAAATAAAATGGAAGAGGGGAATGGGGTGGGGGTGATGACCAAATTAGAAAATGTTTATAAGAACATAAGTAGAATGGCACAGTGTGAGGAAAAAAGAAGGAAGATGGAGTGACAGAAGTGGGGGAACTAGAGTGTGTTGGCAGTCATGTAGCCAGGATACACAACAAAAAATGCTGACCATTTAAATACTGCAGTTAGTAAATATTCAGGTCGATTAATATGCAGAAAACAGCCCCAAGCAAGCTGCCCTTCATGTTTACTCTGCTCAGGTCAGACACTGTTACAGTGTTAAATCACAACCAATTCTCAGACCACTGTGAAGCCTGATCCCTCCACCCTTTCTCTGTCAGATCCCTTGAGTACTTCTGCTTTATGCTTTAGAAGAACTTTTAGAATTAAAAGAGCATGACCATTAACTTTACCACTTGGCGATAGCTAACAAGGCAGCTGCCATGTAAAGACATCTGTAAGAACAGCTCTGATTTCAAATTATTTAGACCTACTAGCACATGTAAAATTAAACTATTGCAAAATATTTTGTTTGAAGGAAAGAAAGGAGCACGTCTGTCCCTCAAGCCCCTTGGACTTGTTCCACTTCACCAAAAGAAAAATTCTATTAAAAAAATTTCCTTGATGGAACTTAGCATCAAGGATGAAGCTCCGATCCTCTGACTTGTGGTATTCGGGGGTAACACACATTCCACTTTTCACTTTTCAGATTAACAAACAGCAAAGAATGTTATACTTCCAGAACCTTAGCCAAAAGTGTTTACAAACGTGTTTTAAAAGACAGAAATTTTAATAATTCCTCAATGGACACAACAATAATACTAATGTTAATTTGATTTTGCTTTGTGACTGATGGACTTTTTTAATAGAAGTTGGAAAGAACCAACCTATTTATATTCTTAATCTTCAAGAGAAACACTTAAAAGACTGTTAGGACCTGACATACTCAAAGTAGAGAATAACTCAGCTTTATCCCTTTGCAAAACATTAAATTATAGCTATCATCTGACATAAGGCACTTTTTATTCATTGTCAATGAATAAAAGCACTGTTAAATAAATATCCCCCTTTTTACTATTTTGACGTTTGCAAAATTTTTCCATAGGAATGGTTTCTTCTTTAAACAAAGATAGTAATAATTTGCCATTTAAGGAGATGAACAGAAAATGCTGGTTCTTGTATAGTGGAATGTGCTGTCATCTATTGCTAATGGAGTGTTTGCTTGAGATTTTATTTCACTAAGACTGCACGTATCTACTTAGAAATGCGTTTAAGTGTTGAATGAGTAGGCTTCATATTTCCTCACAAAAAGAAACAACTGTACATATTTAGTCTCATAACACTGATTAATCTAGTTTCTACACCCACATAGTCGTTGCAACATCCCCATGTTGCAGAACAAGACATGCTTTGACTACATCAAGATTCAACACAGCATCAAGATTCAACAATAACAATTGAAACAAAATGGATGAATGAATAAAATAAGCAAAGCAGAGTGAAATAAAATGAAACCAAATAAATCAAACTAAATCAAACAAAAATTAGATTTAAAAAGTTATGGATTTATCATTTTGGACTGTCTCTGTAACAGAATGCATACTATATAAACACACATACACACATGGTTGTTACTTGGTTAGAATTGAAAGAAGGCAAAGTTGTAGAGAAAAGTATTAGCCACTTTGAAAATCAGGATCTCCTGGTCTTTGGAGAGAGTTATTTCATCGACCAATATGAGTATATTGTATGCGTATTCAGAGTTACTGTAAATAGACAAAAAACACTTTAATGTATATGTGAAAATAAGCTGTCTCAGCCTCTATAGTAGGACAGCAGCCTGAAATGTATCCAAGGAGGCTAAATGTTAAAATAAATGCTGACTTATTCTGTGAAGTTTTATTCAACCATCATCACTCCAAAATGGAAGTACGACATCTGCAAGCCATACTTGACACAAACTGAGTGCACGCTTTCACAATACTTAAAGTGTCAACACATTCTCTCAAAAAAGTCTTGACACCTAATTCCTTGAAGAAAAAAGATATGAATATGAAATAGCCCATGAAAAACTTATAGAAGTAGAATAGATGAATTCTATAGTCTAGTCTATAGAACTATAGACCTATGATATATAAGGACCTTGCTTTTACCTTTTTTGCTGATACTGAGGAAACTGATAACGGTTTAATACACTGTTTGACTAGTAATCTAAAAAAATAGAAAGTGACTTTGCCTATTAACAATGACACTGCCATCGATAGAAATGCTACAGGCCTTAGTCTAAATTTGCCTTCCACTAAATTTGTCCTCCCCAGTCCTTGCCTGTAATCACCTTATCTTGAGAACTTGTGCAACGTGTAGGTTGGTACCAGATACAACTACCTATGATGTGGAGTTCTGCAGAGGATGATAGCTAGGGCCTTGAAAATACAAATGAGTTTGGAAAGGAAGGCCCAAGGACAAACTGCTGATTGTCATTGCTGCTTGTGGTAGAAATACATCCTTATGAGTGAGGAAGTTGACCACACTAAATAGATTAAAGAAAAGCAGCAGAAACTCAAGGCAGAAACCCTATGTGGGTGACGGGCTGTGAGGATGTGGCAACCTTCCAGAATCCTAGTACTCAAAGAACTTCTCTCTCCTACTCTCTCTCTCTCCCCCTCTCTCTCTCTCTCTCTCCCTCTCTCTCCCTCTCTCCCTCTCTCTCCACCCCTCTGCCTGGTCCAAGAAACTTTGTTCTTCTTTTCTCCACATGAGAGCTGCAAGAGCACTTAAACCTGCTCAAAATTCACAGCTGTTCATTGCAAACAACTTTCAGGGTAACATCTCCATGGTTGCAGCTACAAGTCTAGGCTGCTAGGTGTTTTTATTTTGATTTAGTCAATATCAACCCAGATTTAAATAATACACACCTCTACATTTACCCAGCTTCCATAACACGGCAGTTTGTTTTCAAACAACTTTATCCACAATACTTTTTTTTCCAGCCTATTTTCAAGTCTATTCTGTTTCTCTGTAATTGCCTGCAGTATCAGACACCATTCATCATGTGTAGCTAGTGTTCCAGACCAGAGACAACCAGCATTAATCTAACAACCCAATCCAGCAACCCTAATTTCTCAGTCCAGTTTTAATTCCAGACTATCAGAAGACATGAGGTCTTTCTCCAGACCCTCAACTGCATGCACTCTGACCAGGCCAGATACATGTCCTCCACAACTATGTATCAATTTTAATTATTTTAATTAATAATGTTATTTGTCTTTAGCATGTATAAGGCAATCTATGTTTTGCCTACTGTTTTTTTACAGAACCAGTTTACAGTTTACAGAAATACATAAGACATTTCAGAGTTAAAATATTCTGTCTGGGTTACCTATTGCAAAAATGTTCTAAGGACAGTTTACCTTCTTACAGTATCTCATGTTGGTATTAATTACTGTCTCGTACACAGACAGGTTGAATTTAGGCCTTCTTCTTTTGTTCTTCATATTTCTAGACAGTTTGAACCACAATGAATCTTTTAATAGCTTTCCTGTTCAGGACATTTCCAGATTGTATTTTACACCTGATATTATGTATTGTACAAAAATAGAGACTAGGCATTTTGATAGATTATGGCATTATCAGTTCCCTTCAGAGAATCTTGTCATAAAACTGGGACATGCTTAAAGAGTTTAATTCATCCATCTTCACTGTATTCTCAGTCATGTTTTTTTTTTTTTTACAAATTTGAAAATTCAACATATTTGTCAAATCAGTCATAATGTTTCATTTGTTTAAATAGCTTTGTTTTCTTGTAACCAGTCATATTGAGAATGCTTACAGTTCAGTTGTGTCAGTAATCTATCAGTTATTTTGGCAGATGTTCAATCCATCTCACACTTCACTTCTTCCTTGCATCTACAGAATAACATTTATTTTATTTATCTGTGGAAAAAAAATACTAATACAAAACCAACAGATTTTTTTAGTCTTTATTGGTGAGCATTACAGACTTATATCCACAGGTGTTTGTGGAACAAGGTAAGAATATGCATGCTTAAACATTTATTTTTAAATAAAATAACTAATTAATAAAGTATGCATTTAGTGTACAGTAAAATAATCTTTAGAAATATTACATTACTCTGTGAGTCTATAAAACTGCACCTAGTCAAACTTATTTGTCCTTGGAGGACTTTATAGTATATACTGTATGTAGAACATCTCCAAATTCTATACTTCTTTCCAAATGTACCCCCACCACAAGAATATATATTGTATACAGGGTGTGAACATATAGTTTCAACCCGTATTGTGACCATCCCATATAACCATTAAAAAATTCTTTTATTTAGTCCATAAATAAAATAATCCATCTTGTTCTTTGTGGCTCCTGGAAACACAGCTACTCCAGTTAGAAAACAGGCTTCTCTTTATGTGGTGAACTGAGATCTATAACACAGACCTTCTTCACAAATATAATTTATGAAATAAACCTGCAAATCTCAGATTAATCAGATCAGTTTCAGAGTGGTTGACCAGTAGTTAGTCTGGCAATAAAAACACAAGCAGTGGAAAATTGATCTGACTCCTCAAAGAGATGACACAAGTCCATTTCGGGGATTTAGATCCAGCAAAGTTTATATTGATCTTGAACAATCTAAATTTCTGTTTCCTGTGGGACTAAGGAGAATTCTGTCCTGTTCTTAACACACAGAATGTCTATTAGATGAAGCACAGAAAAATTAAATAGTATCACCTTCCCTCTGGTATTTGCTTAGCATTTTCAGCACTACCAGGCAGTACAGTGGCACACAACAGCCACAGGACAACAGCATCATGGAAAGAATTCTATTTTAAATTCCACATCAGCACCACATTACTTTTCAGATATAGGCTATATATTCAACTTCACCCCGCCTACAAAGCACAAAAACTCTAAAAGCTATTAGGTGCACTATCAGCCCAGAAAATCCAGACAAAAGCAAAAGCAAAAGCAAAAGCAAAGTGACCCATCACTTTGTAGAATACAGAACAAGAATAGCAAAATCATCCATATAATTACATCAATGAGAAAATTACACAAGTAATCACAACTCACCACTAGAAAAAGTGAAAATTAGTTTTGTTTCCATATTTTGGCAGATAAGTATTCATTACAGGATGAAAAATAAACTAAATCTTGCCAATTCCAATACAAAATCATATGCCTAATAGATGGCAAATATACACATGGAGTGATAGACATGCAGGAAACTCTATCTATAACCACCTGAGAAAAATATGTTGGGCTCAGTAGATTAAGCACAGATATATTCCCCTAATTCTTATTGTACACTTTAGAAAAGATGTCACCTCAAAATAATAGCTCCAGTCAGGTTTATGCCTAGGGATTAGCTTAATGAAGTGTCAGTAATAAGATGTATGAATTTCTACGATAACCCAAAGATAAATGCAGAATAAAAGCATAGTACCATGGGGTTTTTTGTGACTTTAAATAAACAACCAAAGGGGATGGGATATGGAGGGGTTTATGCTGGTTGAGATTAAAAGATATCAATACCAAGTCAAGTGCAGAAAAAGAAGGGCTTATGTGTCCAAAAAGGGCTTATGTGTCCAAAAGTTTGCATGATTTTTCTAGCTATAGCATTTTCCTACTAAAAAGAAACCCTCTGATCCTGTTACATATTAGTTTACTGTCCTATACCACTACAGCAGTTCCATTTTGTTACTAGCTGCCACTGTTGCTACCAAACTGTTTCCCAAAATCCCCAGGATTTGTTATTGTTGCATTTCTCAAGCTATTCCTAGGGAGAGGATAATTGGCTTCTTTGCAGCTGGAAGGATATTACATGTTCTTCAGCTCAAAACTGCAACATCAGAAAGTCCACGTCACCTCAGAGAGTGTTGCAGCACGTGTTGGTCTTGCTAATTTTCTTAGTAAATTAATAAACTAATTGAAAGTCAAGTTTATAGAGATAATAGATAATTTGTTTTAACTCAGGTGTGGTTCTGGTGGTGAAAGAAATTGGGCAGAAAGATATTGAAAAATATAGCTTCATAACTTCTATTGGTGTCTTTTTAATAGTCTGTGTGCTTTTCTCAAAACAAAGTAACGCAATCTTTTACAACTCATGACATATAGTAACAGTCTTATGTTCTTTTTATATATGTTGACTTGAAGGTTTACATTTTACTATTTCATTTGATTTGGTGTGCGGTTTTCAGTTTCAAGTGTAATGGTACATATTGCAATTTTTTTTAAAAAAAAGCCTTGCTATTTTCCTTTCTCACCGCAAAGGCAAAACATCCTTAGCAAAGCAAATAACTGCCTACACACGGAGGACTTTCCTTGCCAAAGCAGTACTTAAAATGTACATATACTTTTACATGATGCAGTGTAGGATCTTGTTAAAATAAAGCAAGCTGGTGATCTTAGCATCAAATTCCAAAATTAGAGATGATGTATCAATACTACACATGGGAAATTATTCCAAGAACTAATATTTTCATATAATAATAGAATCATAGAAAGGTTTATATTGGAAGGGACCTTCAAAGATCGTCTGCTTCCAACCCTGCTGCCATGGGCATGGACACCTTCCAGCAGACCAGAGTGTTCCAAGCCCCATCCAACCTGGCCTTGAACACTTCCAGCGATGGGTCAACCACAACTTCTGTGCTCAAGCTAGAGACTCACAAGCACAAAATAGAGGGTTAGAATCACACAAAAACATACCAAGTCACGGAATGGTTGGAGTTGGAAGAGGGGTCTGGAGATCCTTTTTTCAACCCCTCTGATAAAGTAGGTTCACCTACAGCAGGTTGCACAGCATCATGTCCAGGTATGTTATGAATATCTCCAGAGGCAGGGCTCCAGATCCTCTCTGAGCAGCCTTTTCCAGTGCTCTGTTACTCCCACAGCAAAGAACAGTTTCCCCATATTCAGGTGGATCTTCCTGTGTTTCAATTTGTGCCTGTTACCCTTTTTACTGTCACTGGGTTCTACTGTGAAGANTTGTGTCTGTTACCCTTTTTACTGTCACTGGCTTCTACTGTGAAGAGTCTTTGCCCATCCTTGTGCCATCTGTCCTTAAGATATTTGTATGCTTTGATAATATCCCCTCTCAGTTGCCTCTTCTCCAGGTTAAAAGGCCCAGATCCCTCAGACTTTCCTCACAAGAGGAATGCTACTGTCTCATCATCTTTGTGCCCTCTGCTGGATCTTCTCTGTTGTACCTTGTCTTTCTTGAATTGCCAAGCCTGGAACTGGACCCATCACCTCCCTCAATGTGGTCATACTTCTTTTGATTCAGTCAAGATATGATTGCCTTTCTGAGCTGCATACAGACACTGCTGGTTTATGTCCAATTCTTCATCCACTGACTGGATGAAGACTCCATTCTCCAAATCCTTTTCTGTGGGCCTGCTCTCAGTTCATTCACCTCCCAGCCTGTATCGGTATTGGGCATTGCCCTGACCCAGGTGCAGCACCTTGCACTTGGCCTCGTTGGAGTTCACAAGGCTCACTTGAACCCATTCCTCAAGCTGAGCCAGGTTCCTCTGGATGCCACCCCTTCCCCACAGTGTGGCAGCTGCGCCACTTCACATCATTTCCAAACTTACACAATATCCTACTGTCAGAGCCACTGATTAAGATATTGAACAATATGTGTCTCCATAAGGACAGTGAGAACACCACCCATCATGCTCCCCTTGGACCTCAAGCAATTTACTGTAGCTCTATGGGCATGACCATCCATTCTTCATCCCATGCTCCATCAATCAAACCTATACCTTTGAGATTTGGCAGAAAGAATACTCTTGGTTTCACCATTGTCACAATATCTGTGTGACACTCTCAAATCATTCAACAGATGTAACCTAAATTGGATATCTTTATTACTGCAGGCATATCACTAATCTTAGAACAATTTAAGTAAAATAATCTTCAGAAATATTACATTACTCTGTGACTCTATATAACTATAAATATATAGATATATTTCTTTTCCTTCCCTGAATATTTTGCTATTTAGAATTAGCTCTGGGTTGTCATGGGTACATTGCAGGTAGTAACTAAGTATTGAAAACTGGCTCAGATAAGTCGAATTGCTGTAACTGAGTCATTGACACGCCTCTTAGAAAAACTTTCAGAGACAGATATCCACTAAAATAACCTCTTGGAAAGATAATATTTTCAAAAAGAACATATTCTTGTATTTCTAGGTTCTCTGACTTGTTTATTCATCATGCTACATAGCAGGTGAAATTCAACATATACTGTGATACTTAATTTTTTCCAATTATTCTGCTCCCTTTTGCATCCTTTAATTTTAAGGCATTATGACTCTGTTTCTGCATATATATTCTGAGCTCTGCCCCACAATTTTTGTGGTTGCAGAACGACACAGATGTGCTATAAAAGAATCTTCCAAAGCAGTCTGGCCATGCACAGTTTATACATTATCACGTAACTACAGCATTCACAGCGAATGGGGAACTCATGTAACTTAGATGCCAGAGGTCACTGACACAAAGAGGGAGACAGAAGGACAAAAGGCAACATGTGTTTTCCATGAACAGCAGAACAGATTTTCATTCCCATGCCTGAGTTTCCAGTCACTGTCAACAACATCAGGGTACTATACATTTTTACTTAACTTTTCTATGAGTAGCTTTTCTTCTTTTGTTGGTTCAATTAATTTTTACCAAATAATTTCTTGAACTGTTTTTTATTGCATGATTTACAGGTATGTAGTGAACCATGGATAGGAAAGTAAGTCTTTTGAGTCAGCAATTGCTGACTGAAATACAATCTCCTAAGTAATTACAGACAACAAAATGAAAGCCACATTCTGGAAAAGGGAAGCGATTTAAGGTAGAATGTCTTTTGAAAAAGGTATGTATAGAAAGCATTGTTATATTTATTCTGCAAGTAATTGAAGTAATGGAAGAATATGGAAACTCTTCTACATAGAGCCTATGGTACTGTCAAAAAGATAAAGACTTTAAGATGGAGAAGAAAACTTCTGTTTTATCAGTAATCAAGTGTTACATCTAATTGTTGAGGTCACTTTTTTCAGCACAGGGATTATTACCTACAACCTTGAAAACATCACATGACTTAAAGCTAACAGCCATTTAAGTTTTAAAGTTTTATTTATAATAGCATTTTTTATTTATATTAAACTGTGTATACAACCACTCACAGATAAATAAACATACAAAACGTAAGGTAGGATTCATTGTGGCACTTGTACTTTTGCTATACAGCATTCATCCAGAAAAAACTTCAGGAGTCAGAACTCAGCCCTCACACTCTCACATCACAACTGTAACACCACAAAGCCAGCCTTTCTTAAGTCTGTAATGTTGTAATATGAGTACCATTCATTTTGTGCCAAAATTTGCTAACACTGTGAATTTGTAAATATTTTCTACATATCAAGGCTGAGGAAATTTCATTCTGCTGTTTTCGCCTTCTGTACCGATACTTTTCATACTTATCTGCCACTAGGCCCAAAGGCAGTTAAATTGCTGTCAGAGGCAACTCAATCAACTCAACCACAAGTCAAATATTTTCCGCTGTAATTTTGGCAGTATAAAAATACTTGGACCTAGATGAGAGGCCCACAAATGCACACATTGTGCAGTGGTGCAGGAAGAGTCAGTAACTACTATCATATAGCTGTGACCAATTCTCTATGCAACCTCTGCAAAATAGACAGAAGTAAAAAGTTCAAGTGCTTTTGCTGCAAAAACAGTCTTTCCAATACAATTATTTTTGCTGGTTTTACTGATTTGCAATTCCTTGAGGGGAAAATTCTCTTTTAAAAAGTTGTGAAGTTCAAGGAAATTCTTCCAATTTTCAACATAGTTTTTCAATTTTCCTTCAACAAAAACCAAAAAGTCTATCACATTGAAATAGCTAAAGAGGGCTTGTATCCTAAAACAGAGAATTGAACGGATTCCTGAAAACCTCAGAATAAAAGAACTGCTTGTATTTTAAACTCTGACAAAACATTAACAAGACACAAATTTTATGAAACAAATAACCTATAAATACAGGCCATTAAAAGANATAAAGCAAGCTGGTGATCTTAGCATCAAATTCCAAAATTAGAGATGATGTATCAATACTACACATGGGAAATTATTCCAAGAACTAATATTTTCATATAATAATAGAATCATAGAAAGGTTTATATTGGAAGGGACCTTCAAAGATCGTCTGCTTCCAACCCTGCTGCCATGGGCATGGACACCTTCCAGCAGACCAGAGTGTTCCAAGCCCCATCCAACCTGGCCTTGAACACTTCCAGCGATGGGTCAACCACAACTTCTGTGCTCAAGCTAGAGACTCACAAGCACAAAATAGAGGGTTAGAATCACACAAAAACATACCAAGTCACGGAATGGTTGGAGTTGGAAGAGGGGTCTGGAGATCCTTTTTTCAACCCCTCTGATAAAGTAGGTTCACCTACAGCAGGTTGCACAGCATCATGTCCAGGTATGTTATGAATATCTCCAGAGGCAGGGCTCCAGATCCTCTCTGAGCAGCCTTTTCCAGTGCTCTGTTACTCCCACAGCAAAGAACAGTTTCCCCATATTCAGGTGGATCTTCCTGTGTTTCAATTTGTGCCTGTTACCCTTTTTACTGTCACTGGGTTCTACTGTGAAGAGTCTTTGCCCATCCTTGTGACATCTGTCCTTAAGATATTTGTATGCTTTGATAATATCCCCTCTCAGTTGCCTCTTCTCCAGGTTAAAAGGCCCAGATCCCTCAGACTTTCCTCACAAGAGGAATGCTACTGTCTCATCATCTTTGTGCCCTCTGCTGGATCTTCTCTGTTGTACCTTGTCTTTCTTGAATTGCCAAGCCTGGAACTGGACCCATCACCTCCCTCAATGTGGTCATACTTCTTTTGATTCAGTCAAGATATGATTGCCTTTCTGAGCTGCATACAGACACTGCTGGTTTATGTCCAATTCTTCATCCACTGACTGGATGAAGACTCCATTCTCCAAATCCTTTTCTGTGGGCCTGCTCTCAGTTCATTCACCTCCCAGCCTGTATCGGTATTGGGCATTGCCCTGACCCAGGTGCAGCACCTTGCACTTGGCCTCGTTGGAGTTCACAAGGCTCACTTGAACCCATTCCTCAAGCTGAGCCAGGTTCCTCTGGATGCCACCCCTTCCCCACAGTGTGGCAGCTGCGCCACTTCACATCATTTCCAAACTTACACAATATCCTACTGTCAGAGCCACTGATTAAGATATTGAACAATATGTGTCTCCATAAGGACAGTGAGAACACCACCCATCATGCTCCCCTTGGACCTCAAGCAATTTACTGTAGCTCTATGGGCATGACCATCCATTCTTCATCCCATGCTCCATCAATCAAACCTATACCTTTGAGATTTGGCAGAAAGAATACTCTTGGTTTCACCATTGTCACAATATCTGTGTGACACTCTCAAATCATTCAACAGATGTAACCTAAATTGGATATCTTTATTACTGCAGGCATATCACTAATCTTAGAACAATTTAAGTAAAATAATCTTCAGAAATATTACATTACTCTGTGACTCTATATAACTATAAATATATAGATATATTTCTTTTCCTTCCCTGAATATTTTGCTATTTAGAATTAGCTCTGGGTTGTCATGGGTACATTGCAGGTAGTAACTAAGTATTGAAAACTGGCTCAGATAAGTCGAATTGCTGTAACTGAGTCATTGACACGCCTCTTAGAAAAACTTTCAGAGACAGATATCCACTAAAATAACCTCTTGGAAAGATAATATTTTCAAAAAGAACATATTCTTGTATTTCTAGGTTCTCTGACTTGTTTATTCATCATGCTACATAGCAGGTGAAATTCAACATATACTGTGATACTTAATTTTTTCCAATTATTCTGCTCCCTTTTGCATCCTTTAATTTTAAGGCATTATGACTCTGTTTCTGCATATATATTCTGAGCTCTGCCCCACAATTTTTGTGGTTGCAGAACGACACAGATGTGCTATAAAAGAATCTTCCAAAGCAGTCTGGCCATGCACAGTTTATACATTATCACGTAACTACAGCATTCACAGCGAATGGGGAACTCATGTAACTTAGATGCCAGAGGTCACTGACACAAAGAGGGAGACAGAAGGACAAAAGGCAACATGTGTTTTCCATGAACAGCAGAACAGATTTTCATTCCCATGCCTGAGTTTCCAGTCACTGTCAACAACATCAGGGTACTATACATTTTTACTTAACTTTTCTATGAGTAGCTTTTCTTCTTTTGTTGGTTCAATTAATTTTTACCAAATAATTTCTTGAACTGTTTTTTATTGCATGATTTACAGGTATGTAGTGAACCATGGATAGGAAAGTAAGTCTTTTGAGTCAGCAATTGCTGACTGAAATACAATCTCCTAAGTAATTACAGACAACAAAATGAAAGCCACATTCTGGAAAAGGGAAGCGATTTAAGGTAGAATGTCTTTTGAAAAAGGTATGTATAGAAAGCATTGTTATATTTATTCTGCAAGTAATTGAAGTAATGGAAGAATATGGAAACTCTTCTACATAGAGCCTATGGTACTGTCAAAAAGATAAAGACTTTAAGATGGAGAAGAAAACTTCTGTTTTATCAGTAATCAAGTGTTACATCTAATTGTTGAGGTCACTTTTTTCAGCACAGGGATTATTACCTACAACCTTGAAAACATCACATGACTTAAAGCTAACAGCCATTTAAGTTTTAAAGTTTTATTTATAATAGCATTTTTTATTTATATTAAACTGTGTATACAACCACTCACAGATAAATAAACATACAAAACGTAAGGTAGGATTCATTGTGGCACTTGTACTTTTGCTATACAGCATTCATCCAGAAAAAACTTCAGGAGTCAGAACTCAGCCCTCACACTCTCACATCACAACTGTAACACCACAAAGCCAGCCTTTCTTAAGTCTGTAATGTTGTAATATGAGTACCATTCATTTTGTGCCAAAATTTGCTAACACTGTGAATTTGTAAATATTTTCTACATATCAAGGCTGAGGAAATTTCATTCTGCTGTTTTCGCCTTCTGTACCGATACTTTTCATACTTATCTGCCACTAGGCCCAAAGGCAGTTAAATTGCTGTCAGAGGCAACTCAATCAACTCAACCACAAGTCAAATATTTTCCGCTGTAATTTTGGCAGTATAAAAATACTTGGACCTAGATGAGAGGCCCACAAATGCACACATTGTGCAGTGGTGCAGGAAGAGTCAGTAACTACTATCATATAGCTGTGACCAATTCTCTATGCAACCTCTGCAAAATAGACAGAAGTAAAAAGTTCAAGTGCTTTTGCTGCAAAAACAGTCTTTCCAATACAATTATTTTTGCTGGTTTTACTGATTTGCAATTCCTTGAGGGGAAAATTCTCTTTTAAAAAGTTGTGAAGTTCAAGGAAATTCTTCCAATTTTCAACATAGTTTTTCAATTTTCCTTCAACAAAAACCAAAAAGTCTATCACATTGAAATAGCTAAAGAGGGCTTGTATCCTAAAACAGAGAATTGAACGGATTCCTGAAAACCTCAGAATAAAAGAACTGCTTGTATTTTAAACTCTGACAAAACATTAACAAGACACAAATTTTATGAAACAAATAACCTATAAATACAGGCCATTAAAAGAAGTGCTTAAGGAATTCTTCCGACTCGAGTAAAACTTCTATCACAGTATTTTAAAATTTCCAAACTAAACCTGGAATATCCACAATATGCAAATAATCTGTTTCACATTAAAAAAATAATAAAATAAAATTAATAAATAAAATCAAGAGAATACTTGAGCCAGAGACCGGATGTAGTCCAGAATATCTATCTCCACATTTTTTTTTTATATTTTATTGGGTCTGTTTGGAACAGAGGTGACTTTTCCCATAGCAGCCCTCACAGAGCTCTGCTATGAATTTGTGGCCAGAACAGTGTTGAAAACACATCAGTGTTTGAGGTTCTGTTAAACAATGCTCCCATAGTATCAGGGCTGTTTTGTCAGCTCCCACTCTTCAACTTCCTCAAGGCCATTGTGGGGGAATCGGGAAGAGAACATACCAGGACAGTGGAACCAAACTGACCAAAGGGACATTCCACACCATATGGCATTTGCTGACACATAAAAACTGAGCAAAGGGAGTAGGAGCAGAGCTTATTCCTTGTTTCCTGAAGCAAGTGCGATGCATTCTAGGACTCTACTTCCCAGAAAATGACTGGGCTTCACCTACTGATGTAGGGAATTATCTTGCTTTGCTTTGCTTCCACGTGCAGCCTTTTCTTTTATTTCAACCACCTTCACCTTGACTCAAGAGCATTTAATCTTATTTTTCCCTCTTTCCTGCTAAGAAGCAGGAGTGATAGCGTTGGCTTTGTGGGCACCTGGTGGCTTGCCAAGGTCAGCCCACCACATCTGTAATATATTTATTTCAAAAATAATTTCCTAAATCAAGCTTGACTAAGCTTCAAATGACCTGTCAGAATGTATCAATATTTAGACAGTAACCCAGGATGAATTGTACTTCTTAGTCATAGGTACATGATTCCATAACTGATATACTAAACTCTTACTTATTTGTGTTATTTCTGTACCCATCTAGTCATCATATCTTTATCAACAAATTTTGTTGACATTTTACTGTACATTCAGGATAATTACAAAAACGCTTGGATTCCATGCAATGAATTAATCTTTTAAGCAAGAAATACATTGCAACAGAAAAACAATGCTATCAAAGTGCACAGGAAAACGAGGCAGGCAATTTGCATAAAGGAATAATTTTTATGAGTAAAGTTTTATGAGTATTCTTCAGGCATTTGTGGTTAAATGGCTTGATCATATCAACTTTTATGGTTGAATTTTGGTGTATATTCATATTCTCAACATGTTGTAGAATGCAATGCTTTCCTGTAATCAAATGAGGTTTTATGGATTAAATACTACCTATATTGAGAACAGTACCTGAATCTAAAAGTTTTAAATGGAAACTATTCATATTCCTTTAAACTCTCTCAAATGTTATTAAACAGAAAGATAAATGGTGTATTAATTTTGAAATAGGACAAATTTTAATGTCATGGCCTCACCTTGCAAACTTTGGTGACATACAACTTAATATCCATTGGAAATGAAAGGATATTTAATATTTGAGAAAAAGTCTCTTGAAAAGTATCTTTCAAGAAAAAAGGAGATGATTTTACATGAATACTTGCTTAAAAGTCCCACTTCTTGCTAAAAAATTCCATCACAAGAAAGCATTTGGTTTTGAGACAGTTAGTAAGAGCCTGTAGTCAGCTCACCCAATGAAAATTGCAGTCTGGATGATTCATGAAGCAGTGCATTTGCCTAAGCTTGATTTCCCCATGTGAAAATGATGCATCATGACACTAATGATACATGGTTTTCCAAAATTTTAGATATCTTTAGAGGTTTCTTTAGATAAAGTTCCTTAACTAAAATTCACATTAAATGTTAAGACACATAATTTTCATACCAGACTATTGAAAACCTCTACCCACGTTGTCCAAACTTGTCATAAAAAAATAATTTTTACTGCACCACTTTGGTGTTGTTCCACTTGTTCCACTTTGGAACAAGTATTCAAACTTCATAAAAATTCAAATGGACAGTAATTACATAATTACGCTGATTTTTAAGGTTTACTTTCTGGGCTTAACAGCTAAATGCATTAAAAAATAAGAAGAACTCTGGAGAAAACTGAGAATCTTGTTCTTCTGGCTCAACTTTTGGTAAGCTTCTTCATTAAGCTCTGATTTAATATTCCATACTTTGAATAATATTACCTGTTATAAAAGTATTACCATCTTCTTTTGAGAGGTTTTACCTTTAATTTTCTGTGATAGAAGGCTAAAATAAATTTTTTAATTAGATTTCATTTGACAATGTGTGTCACAAAGAAGGCTGAAAGGGAAAAGTAAGCATTCTTTTACTGTTTAATGATGTTAGAAATAACTAATATGCTACTAATATTTTCTGTGTACAGCTTAGACCTTGAGTATTAGTGCTTAGCTTTATAGGGTATTGCTGGCATATGCAACTCTTACAGAACCCAGAACGATCCAAGCTTTTTAAGAAGAGCAATACGAACTACATGAGACAAGATAGAACTTAATTAGAAAGGCAGAGTATAGCCAAAACCACAAGAAAGAGTGCTCTCTCTTTAATTTCAGCCTGCAAAACCAAAACTCATTTTTGGAAACAAGCACAATACAGCACACTACATTTGCATAAAAGAGATCAAAAGGATTTTTAAATTTTATTTTATCCCACGAAAAACAAGTAGGACTTCAGCACCATATTAGAACATGAAGACCTTGAAAGTAAAGGGAAATGTGAAGTGCCATCATGTTCTTGGTGGTAAAATACTACAGAGATTTCATGAAAATGTTAATAAACATACAAGAAACCTGTGGGATAGAGATGACAATAGGGAGATATCACAAATCATTCTCCTATATGATATGGAGAAGTTGTCCACACTGCATAAAATATTAGAAATTTTCTGTATTCACAAAATAAAAAGTAATGTAATGGCAATAGTTTTTAATTAGCTGCTCTTCATAAAAAGTAGAGTTAGTATCTATGTATCGGCAACAGCAATGTCAAAAGCATTTGAAAACAGTATCTCTGTCTCTCCAAAAATATTGGTCTTAATGATGATTGTGTACATGTTGTTATGCAACAGCAATGATTTAAAATATTAGGTAAAACTTTATATCTACACTTCAGCTTGTAGTAACTTAACTTCTGTGTGCTAGCATCTTTAAGTCAATAAAGACTTCTGTAAACATTTATTCCAGGATAACAATATCCTTTTCGTCTTAACTTATGATAACAGACAGGAAATTCTGCTTGGTGTAAAGAGCCATTTTTATACTAGAGGAGTCTCCTGTGCCACAATGAGAGATGACATCAGTGCAGTTATGCTTCTGTAGGTAGAACCATCAGAACTCTTTGTCCAGGTACAGCATGTAGCAAAAGTTAGTGGTAGAGGATGCGTCAAGCTAGTGATAACCAAGATATCTAATTCACATTATGTGTTTTGTCTAGCACATTAGAAGAGATGCAAGTTGTGGAACAAACTTGATTACCAACTGAAAACCTTTTATTTTTTTCTTTCTTCTTTTTTCTTCTTTTTTTTTTTTTAATGTGATAAATAGGATGGAATTCAAAACACAGCAGTGCCTGGGATAACCTAGATTCCATACTGATCAAAGCATAGTGGATCAAAAGAAGAGTAGAAGAGAACATTTTATATTAAACTTTGTGTTAATCTAGAGTAGCATGTTTATCGGAACACTTCCCTGAGTTCATAAGATGAAAGTTTACTGTTCAATTTAAAGAATCGCATGCTGGGGACATACTTGTGCTGTTTTACAGACAGGCAAAAGCTCACTCATTCGACTTTTGAGCAGAAGGGAAGTTACCTGAAGTAAATACTTCAGAATAAAACCAGAGCTTCCAGCAACATAGATATCTGCAGTGTGTCTAAACAGGACATACAGCGTTGTTCAAAATGAATGTGGTGTCAAATACATGTGAATCTTGCGCACCTCAAATTAAGTAGAGCAAGCTGTGTCTGCTGGCAAAATAATGTGAAGAAATCTGCATTCCTAACCTGCGGGGTCTGACAGAGAAGAGCTGGTTGATTCTCAGCTCACATAAGCGTAAATTTTTGGAGGAAGAATCAATGCAAAGAAATAGATTCTACAAGGGACTATGCTAATACATACTTGTGGGGGCATTCATCTGCCACATTTTGTGCAAAATCGCCCTGAGTGACATTGTTGGATATTCATTCTAGAGGCAACAATGTATTTTTTAAAGCTTATGCTGCATCAACGATCTTTGTGACATGACCTTTTATGCTTTTGACACCCCAGCACTGAACTCTACTCCCTCCTCTGAATGCTCATAGTCTGAAGTCTCATTTCATAAATTAATTAAGCCAAAGGTGCTACAGAAGTTGTTGGCAGCTGCTCGATTATTAAGCAATATTTCAGAGAGAAAGCCCATTATTTCCCAGAGTTGTGCAGTCTGTACTGGCCCAGTTAACTTGAGGATATTGGTTCCAACCAACAAGTTAGCAAAATTGCTAACTATTCCTAAGGCTTTGTGGCAGTTTATCAATGAATGTCCTTATTAAATGCAAGGGTCATCAATTAATGTCCTTATTAAATTCTGAGAGGGTTCTTTAAAAAATCCCAAACCATAAAAGATGAAATCTGACACTTGCACTTTAATTACATTTCCCTTGCACCACCAGAGACCAAATTTAATGGTCTTTAGAGCTATTCCAATATTCATAAACTTTGATTTTCAGGCACAATCAAAGTTTAATATGGCTATGAGATTTTTTTTAATTGATGAGCAAGTTACGTAATTTCCTGTAAGTCTGGAGGGCTGTAGTATAACTTGAAAGGGAACTATTCCTCAGTTTGTCCGAAGGTAAACTTTCATTTTAACAGATGATCACTTACACTCAATATTTATTTGAAAATTCCTGTCAGTATTGATAGAGTATTAGGAGTCTATAATTCAATGCTCACTGAGAAGCTAACTCCTCTGCTAGTTTTAGGCTGATAAAAAGGAGAGGACTAGCCACTGAGTAGCACTTGCAACAGTGAAGGGTGAAAGAATTTAATGTAATTATTTCCAGTTCTGAGTGAAGTTGTCTGCATGAAAATTATAGCTGCCCCAGGATTCAATCTGTCTTGTCTGTTCACGTCAATGCCACTATTAAATGTAGAATGTTTTAGGAATACAGCTAAATGAAAAAGAGAGGTAAAGAAACTGAGAGCTCTGCAAAATGCTGGAGAGTTTTCCTGCCAGCTGTTTTGTGTAATTCCTCTAAGGAAAGAGCTACTTTTTCTTTACCATCTTGCCAGCCACAATACCTTTGAGATCTTTATAAGCCATACATACTTTGGCCAAGAACAGGCTTCATTTCCAGCAGTGAAGGTAATTTGTTCTAGCTTAGGTAATTTTACCCAATGAACTATTCAGATAATGGAATTTTACAAAAATCCCTTTCCCCCCATATATCATGAATTAAATGCCTTTAACAGGCCGTCTATATTGCCAGTACTTGAAGTGAAAGTAAGCATGCTTAAGAAAAAGATGATGCACTGCCAGAAGTCCAGACTTCCACCACTTCACTGTTCATTCCCCACTATTTCTCACCACGTCTGCTGGTGGAGGATATTGAAATGTCATAATGCAAGCACAATTTTAAGGTGATTTCTGTTGGAGTGCTGGACATACACAAAAAGAACGGTAACTGAAAAATTCAGTCAGTGCATTTCTGTCTAAATGTCTGCTGGTAAATGAGCTTACTTGCCAAGAACCAGTGCTCCAAGCAAATTGAATCAGCTAGAGAATAAGATGGGGGGAAACTACTTAGTCTCAGGTGTTGTAATTTAAAGGGGTTGTTAGACAATTTCAAGAGAAGTTATTTTAGGTGAGCACTGTACAGCAAGCTGTCTACCTGAAATGCTTAATAACCTCCTATTTTCTTGAGGCAAAGCTTTGTTTCTAGATTTCATAATTTTTTATGCATTGCAACTCTACCAAGTGTTATGGTATATTATGCAAGTCAGCTATCTGCCCTCATACATCACAGCAAATATGTTTCAAAGAAGCCTGCATTATCAATAATGTTTATCATCAAATGCAGCTTTCTGCTTGGATGTAAATTTTAAAATGGCACAAGGCCAGGACATCAAATAATTTTTAGAAATATTCTATTTAATTTTAAACCTTTCATCCTCTCATCCAGGATGCAAATATACTTACTCTAATCAAAATTTAGCTCTGACCTGAAGAAATTTAATCTAAATGAAGTGTATATTCAGTTTCTAGGTCTTTGGATGTTAGAGCAAGTAGTTCTAATATCTTACAATACAGTAATAAAAAAATCATGTTAATGTTCAACAAAAATGAGGATTTAAGGCTGGAAACAATCACCATGAGTGATCTTTGTGGAATTTTCTTTGATAAGTGGTAGACACTTATATCAATAACTTAACTACAGTATGTTGATGCATCAAAGAGTAAATTTCACACCCTCTGAACATCCTAGAAAAATTGCTTCAAAGCTGTTACACATTTGCCACTATTTAAATAACTGCATATTAATGGTTCTTCTATTATATCTATCTGTCATGTAGTCTTTTGAGAAAAGATTGAACGTGTAACTCATGTTACAACTCTATAAAATTATCTCTTCACTAAACCAGCTGTCATACTGTTATGTTGAAGTGCAGAGAGGACTTTCAAAAGTCAGATCAGTTTGAGAATAATTGCATCGATAATTTGGGGGAAAAAAAGAAGGAAAAGAAGAATGACTGCCTTAACTTCAAAAATTAAGTTGACCTTATGTTACTGCCCTCGACATTCGGTTGTTTCATTTGCAGCATCCAGAAATAGAGGAGGTGAAGTATGGTGTATCTTGTGTGTGCCTTTCACTATCAAGCAGCAAACTCAAGTGATAACAGTGGAATTGAGTAAGAATGGATTGTAAATTTAGTCAAAAAACTAAAACAATTAAACATAGGACCAGAGAGATCTCTGAATATTTTTTGTTTATGTTTTCAGTCCTCAGTCAAATAAATATTCTAAATTCATCTCTCTAGTCTGGTATGCTTGATACTCCCTACTGTCTTGAGGTGAGGCTTTGTCACTATATTTTGTAACTTTTAATGTGAGGCAACTCAACTGAGTGATATAGTACAAAACACAAACCTGGCATCACACATCACTACAAATACATGTCCACCATCAAGAAAATTGAAGAAGCATTTGGCTTAACTCTTTGGTCAAATAAATATTCTACACTCATCTGATCTCTTTGCCTAGTGATTACAGACAACCTTGAACACTGTTTTATCTCAGAACATCTTGCAAAGATAAAAGGCAGAATACCTGTCAATCAGTAGTATCATTGAACAATGTGGAGCTTCACAAAATCAAGAGACTCTCTTAATTAATCTATGATTTCCAAGCCCCTGGAAGCAAGTTGTTTTGCTTTATACTAAGCTCAGTAGTTTGAAAAATTCTGTCCTAGATATTTTTTTCAATAATAGACAATTTTCTCTACTGAATAGACAAAATCCACACTTTAATCAGAGTTTGATCAGACTTCGGCTTCCTTTCCTCTAAGAAGGCCTGTAGTATTCTCACTCCCTTCAAAAAAGTTTTTTTAGATTGAAGATTAATAACAGGTGAATAACAGACAAAAATTAGGTATTATTTGGGCTCAAAAGTGTTGAATTTTTCTCTGAATTAAAATTTTCAGATTCTCTACAAATACATGGATAAGCCAAAGTGAAAGTATTAACAGTTTCCTTGCATCAGGCATCTTCCCAGTTCTCTACAGATGGTATCTTAACTCTCACAAGTATATTCTAGTTTCTTTGTGGTTTTGTTGGGTTTTTCCCTAGTTCATTGTTGTTTGAAATTCTCTTGGTCTTCACTGTATTCAGCACCTGGAGATTTAAACATGAAATCGAAGTCAAGGGTTAGAAGTTCTCCCCCAGGTCTCCAGAGACTAATGAGTAATAGTATAATTCTTGTTTAGGACTTCCTAGGGTGCATGCCTGCTGTTTCTGGTTTATCCAGCCATGAAAATCTATGCCAGCCATGTAGATTTGTTGCATTTTTGTGAGTCAGTACTAGAAAAACCCTATTCTTATTTAAGAGAGAAATGTTACTTCATAATGGCAAACTCTAGGCCTATTTTGAACAAGTCATTGTCTGGAGTAGTTCATATAATTAAACAGGAACAGCAATTTGGGGCAATAGATAATAGCATGTAATGTTTTGTCAACAAAGACAAATGTATTGGGAAATTTCAAGGTTCATCTGCATATTTCGAGACTGTGTTAGTGCAGCAGGGCCTCATGGAAGTAGGAATTTGGGGTGGTAGCAGAAGACTTCCTGCTGAGTGCCTCAAGGACACAAAGAAAGTCATAACAATGATTAACAATCACCAGAAGGATGTTCCCAAAATATGCAAAACTAGCTCAATGAAAAACATGAAGACTAGAAAAAGTAGAGCTTGCTCCAGCATTCTCTTCACATTTAAGGATGGCTGCTACTCAGCCACTGTAAGTTCTTCCTCACCCTCCGTGGAGAGAAGACACTGTTTTTAATTTATAATTTGTTTTTAATTCACAAACTTTGTACATGTTGCTGCTTTAAGTTAGGAATAAGAATAATTTTTTTTTTTCTTTTTAAAACATATTTGAGTTAAGCAAATTCGAATATTAAACAGCAGTGTGCATGTACAGGTGTGTGCCTTCTGGTACAGTGTTACCACATAAAAAAGCAATCAACACCGAGTCAGGCTAACTTTGGATGCAGTACAATACACTCTTTCAACTTCATCACAGTCAAAAGGCAGGAAAGTTTTTCATTTATGGCAGATTATGTACCTCTATAGAATTGTGATAGGATGAGAAAATGGAGGAAAAAAGAAAAGGGAATGAATACCCGCAAGCAAGCATTCAGAGACAAGAGAAGAACACTATTTATTGAGGAAGTGAGAGAGGAAGCAGTTTCTGCTCCCTAGCAAAACCTTTTAGAAACAGTCACTAATCTACAACCAAAGCTTTCAAAAAATGTCCTGAAAAAGGCTTAAAAACCATTTTTGCTTAGCATGCTCCCTGGGACATATTTTCATACAGAAAAGATAAAAAGAGCAATGATATCACAGCTGATTTTTGTAGACAGTGCTCGTATCTCTTAACTTGTAAAGAGCTGGGAAATTGTAAAAAACAAATCTAAAGAACAAGATCTGAAACAGGAATAGAATCTGAGACAGCTAGAAATTAATTACTTATGTTCAATAGTTTGCACAACGACGATTTCTAGCAATATTTGGAATAATCTTTCCATTTCTTACTATGAAAAATCAAGTTTAAATGGATACATCATATTACTCAGTGTCTTGGTACAATAATCAGAGAAAAAAATTCAGTCAAGAATGAATTTCTAATGAGTTTAACTTGCTGATTTCTTCCAATGATTACATGTCAGAGACTCATGTAACAATGACATGCCTGCACGCGTCTTCCTAACCACGACCATATGCCTTTACCTGTCAGTGTTTCCCAAGCAAAGCAGAATCCAAATCATCAAATATTTTTGTACACTTGATATCCTTATACCTGAGGATACCACCTGGGCAATTTCACAGTGTAAAAAATATGTTCTATATGTCCAACCTAAACCTATTCTCTTCCAGTTTAAACTCATTGCCTCTTGTCAGTCACTGCAGGCATTGATAAAAAGTCTCTCTCTTATAAATCCACTTTGTATAATACCAGGCTGTAAAAAGGTCTCCCTGAAGCCTTCTCTTCTCCAGGCATTAAAAATTACAACTCTCTCAGCCTGCCTTGATAAGTGGTTCCATCTCTTTAATTATTTTCATGGCCCTCCTCTGGGCCTGCTTCAACAGGTCCCTGTTTTTCTTGTTCTGGAGGCACCAAAGCTGAATGCAGTACTCCAGGAGGGGTCTCATGAGAGCAGAGAAGATGGGTAGAATCACTTCCCTCAATGAAACCATGCTTCATTTTTTTGCAGACCAGAGTACAGATGGATTTCCAGGCTGCAAGCGCACATTACCAGCTCATATGCAACACGTTCAAAAGCACATGCTACTGCACACCTAAGCTCACACACTTTTGGTTGGTGCTGTTAAGATCTCCCACTTCAGTCTACTTACTACATTTCGAACACATATTGTAAACATGACATTGTTCTGAAGCCTCTTTTCCCCAGTCTGCCACAGCACTGTCCAAATAAGCTAATCAATTGTAATTTATACATCATGTACCTAACACTTTAAACTGAGCAGATTTCTTTTCATCCTCAATTTCAGCAGCTCTAACTGCTGTGTGCATAAGATTCACCACCTTAGTTATCTTTTGGTCTTCTGTTGCTTTCAATTATGCCATGTACTGAGTCAGAAATATTATTCTGGCATCACACAATTCTGTCATGCCTACTGTTCTCACACAGTGTTATAAACAATCAAAAACATGCAATCCCATAATTTTCATGGTGTTCCACCAGCAAGAACTGACAGAAGAGGCAGTGAAAGCCTATATCTACAAACATTTCCCATATACAAAGAAAAATAGAAATTAACAGAAGTTGAAATATGCACTGAACCCACTTGATTACAATATTTACAAGGTGCTTTGACATTTAAGAATTAATATATTATTGTGAATCAAGAAAAAAAAAAAAAGCTTAGAAATGGAATACTTCTGATGTTCTGAATTTACACAATTCTCTTTGTGCTCATGAAGTTAAACCCTACCTAACTTGTAGGTGAAAAGATTTTGATTTATTTTCAGTTATTATTCTCCTTAAATTTCATGCCTGTCCCTCAGAAGTCTGCGGATTTGAATATAGACAGCTCTTTTATCAGAGAAATATATTGAGGTTTTATCATGAGGCATATCAAATAAACACAGTAAGAGAAACAGAAAAAAAAAAAGAAAAAACCCCTTGCACAGCAGTCAGAAGACCTGTCTGCTTTCAGAAATTCAAAGTCCATTATCTGTTTTCTAAGACATTTCACCACAATTATGAATCATTCCCTGACTGGTATTCTTATAAACAGCTCAAATACAACATCCTCAGAATTTCTTTCCTCCCTAGTTACAGACAGCTACATGCTGTGCAGACCTGCTATTTATTCCAAAGATCCCAACATTTTACTCACTATAATGGCCAGTCACTTTGATGTTAGCTTCCTCCGTCAAAATCCAGGCCCTGGAAACTTCTGAATTGTGTGCAAAAACATACTGCAAAATTCACAGATGATATGCGACCAATTGAGATCTCATTTGCTTGACTGAAATTAAACAAATTAAATAAATTAGAGCTCAGGTTCGATAGCTGAACTACCTACTTTTCACGCAGCACTTTTTCCTCACACTGTCCTCTGTCCATTGATCCTTAATAAAAAGTGAGGCAATAATTTTTAGTCCTATTTTTCATAAAGAAAAACCAAACCAAATCACTTGAGATTATAGCTCTTTAGTGTGGAACTTGAGAGGACCTCTCACCACCAAGTCTCGGAAAACTCCGAGTAAATGTGACTGACTCTCAGACTATTCCCCCTACCAATGAATCCAGCAGTGCTAGGAAAAAAACGCAGCATCTGGTGTTATTTTGCAGGTGTTGGATCAGGGAAATTCTCAGAAACATGGAATAATCTAGAGAACATACCTAGCCATGACATAGCCAAGACCTGAGTGGTCCTACTGTCATCAGAAAAAAATTCCAACACACGTAAGATATTTGTACTCATGCCTCAGTAATCTTCCATCTTTCAGGACCAGCTGGCCAGATAATGTATTCTGATTTCATTTTTGTGATTAAAGCCTTCATTACTACAAAGTAGTTGTCAACAGTAATGAAGTTAACTAAGAAAATATTACTAATTAAAAGTAAATTAGTGTTCTCACACAGTCCTTATTCAAGGGTTAATAATATCTGTTTCCTGAGGTGCTCTTTTAAGATTCAAAAAACCTAAAGAGCTACAGTTAAATATTGCTACTGCTAAACTGCAGAAATCTGAAGCTTTATATTAAATGGACAAAGAAAGAAAAAATCATGCACTCGTAAAAATCCATGTTGCGGTTCATTAAGTTACATGTAGGTCAGCAGTTAACACAAAATCCAGGGAACACAGTAGTTTCAAGTGCCTGAGTCATATTTCATATTGAATTTCCTGGTTTTAACAACACGACACACAGAGTTTAATTCCAGCAGAAACAATCCTGAAAATCTACTGAGTGCAACTGTTGATGCTCACCGGTTCAGCAAAAAGGATGATCCTCGCTTGCTTTTTGGTGTGCAAATGATCAAGCTTCTGGTGCAATACTTCACAGGCACAGCTGCTGCAAGACTTCATAGATGCAGGTAGATGCAGTGTGCGCTACAGAAATATGGGCTGTCCTGAGCCTGGCTCTGTGCAGAGCCACATACTCTTCACTTCTGAGCTGTTGGGCCTTTACAGCATGTAATATAATAATATAATATCAGTTATTGCAGGTTTAAAATCAAGCGTTAAAGCAGAAAACTATTTAAGCATGTTCATTTATATAGGACACGACCCATGGTAGATTCAATAGAAAATAGTTGTCAAGCACCTTCTTTCTTTCTGGTATATTACAATTTGGAAGTACGGCTTGGAATGCCTTGCAGGTTTAATTTAATTACTGTAGCACTGACCTTTTTATACTATTAACAAATAATCCTTTGTCCCTCTAGACTCGATTGTTTATTGCGTTTTCTGCCCACAGCTTAAAGCACACTGATTCCCAATTACCAGTTTATAAAAGCCATCTTTTTACTGACAAGCCATCTTTGATGCGTGGCTTTTCTGCCCACCCCAAAGCAGTTTTAAAAGTACACAGGTCAAAAGAGGTAACAACAAGATTAATTAAAAGTTACAGGAAGAAACAAAGAGACTGAAATGAAATTAAAAACATCTTAAATTACTGCAACAAGGTTTCTATCTACCTTACACACTTCTATTATCAAAGTTTCTTACCATAGAAGTTGTATTTTCACACTGAGGAGAATGAGATGATATAAAAGAATGACAATTAAAGTCATATAAGAGTGGGATCACACTAGAGATACAGTGTTTAAAAGGATATGAAATGAGTATCATTGCTGTCCTAAAAGGTAATAGCTTAATATTGCAGTGTAATATAAATTTACAGTTACAATTTCTAGTCACAAGCTTTCTCCCCAGGTGCCATAAATTGACCTGGAGGAGGAAGGCAGATAGACCTTAGTTATGAGCTAAAAGTGTTGCACTTGAAGGTCACATGTCCTGTATCCCTTCATAGATTTTCTATGGGCATCTTTAAAACTCTCCAATCATCAGGACAAGATTAAGATGGACCAATGTCATTGGTTTGAGTGTTACTATATGTTTAAGGAGTTCTAATGCACTGTGAGTTTACCGGACCATCGTAGCTTGCGTGATTTCTAGACCATATAGCACTTGGCAGTCTTTACTACCCCTGCCCACTTTGTTGTTTTGGTATAACAGCAATTATGCTGGAAAGGGCTCTTCCATGGCTTTCTCTTCACATTCATTGGCCTTATCTTGAGCTATGAATACCTAAAAGGCAAGAGTGTTTTCCAAGTTGCATTTTGGCGTGGTTTTTTCAGGCAGTATACATCTGTCACCTACTGAATTTCTCATGAGTTCCCCAATGTTTATTGAATATTGACAGGCATTTTCTAGGCATATAAATATTACGTCTTCTTTCACAGTCTTTCCAAACGAGCACATTTAATCTCTAAATTCAAACACCACTACTGATTGTTGCAGTATTTTTGCCTCAGAGCAACTGCAAAATTATTATCCCATCCTTATTTTTTTTACAGGAAGCTATGCAGTCAGTTGCATTCTAGATTACTAAAGAATCCATAATCATATTAGTGTTATAAATAAATTTCTTTTTCTAACAAAAAAAGTAGAAAATTAATATTAAGCATAAAGATATCAACCATTTCAGTAGGAGAATCCTCTTAAGCAGCTTTATTCAAAGAACAGGTGGATGATCTGTGCTGCACCTATGATCAAGTTCACTTGCAGGTCATTCTTACCACTTAGCAGAGGATGCAGTACTGACAGAGCTCAAGACTTACTGGATATTTGTTAAGACCATTGCTAGTTATGCCTAACTTGCACACACAAACACACACTTGTATTTAGAGTCACTGTCACCTCTCTTTTTCCAAGCCTTTTGAGATCCTACCCAGATCCAGCAATCATTTTCTCAGGGAGAAGGTGCTCCATTAACTTTTCTGCATCAAGGTTTAGGAAAGTAAATATGTATGGTCAACATGGTACTCGGTAAAATCAAGGTTTATCCTTTGTTCCTTCATATTTTTCAAGAAACTGTAAGACACAAGAGTTCAAAAGGTGCATGCATAGCATTTTCTCTCAAGCTAGATGTATTGCAGTGAGGGTGAGGACTGCTCCACAGTCAGGTCATGACTGTGCAAAGGGACTTAAAGTACCCACAAGAGTGAGACAGTGCTTACAGCTGCATCCTCTCCTTTTGTCTGACACTTCTTCCATAAGGCTGCATTACCCTCTTAGAGACAGCCATCATGGTTTCACCACTGGTAAACCACGCCTGACTAACCCAGTGGCCTCCTGCAATTAATTGATTGACTCAGCAAACAAGAGGAGCTATTTTTGAAAGAAACATTTAGTTCTGCATATTTTCATTTCAAATACATTTTGGCATGCACAAATATGGTTACAGCACTGAGGCCCAGTACATTTTTCTGGCATTACTGGTCAAGTGTTCCTTTGACGCAATATTTAACTCATTCAGTTCACTGACTTAACAAGCTATATGTTAAACACCTCCTAAAAGGAGTAGAGGAGCATATACACCAGCAACATGCAAAGACATCTATCACCCCAGAATGGTTATATGTTTATCAACATAGAGGACCAAATGTAGGCTACACTATTCAGTGGAAAAGCACAAATGAAGGAAAACACAGGATGATGTTGATGACATAGTTATTTTTGAAATATGTCAAACTGTCTACAAACTTGAAAGTTTAGCAAAACTGCACAACAAGCTCAATCATCACTTTTTAAATCTTCACCTTGGCATGATAACACCCTTTTGTGCTTACCATTGCAATTCCAGCAGTAATCTTTGAATAGATTGATAAAGACTGACTATGTAAAGTCACATTTTTTGTTGAACAAAGGACACTAGCCACAGAACCTACGCAAATATCAAACTTGATTATCAGATCCATCTCTTGGTGGGTTTACTGAACATTTTCTTGGAAACTACACAAAGGCTTCAGCTGGGATAGCTTTAGAAAGTTCTTTTTGTACTTGCTACCTGCCAATCACTCTCACAGCCTAACTTAATTCCTGTGTGCCATTAGCATCGTATTTGCAGCACCGCTTATCACGTTAATGGGTAGCTCTTCTTTACTATACTTTTTAGATCTAAGGCTGTACACAGAAAAAGCTGAAACAAAACATTTGCTGAAGATCATGACTTTTAGCGAGTTTGTGAGAAAGCCCACTGTACATCACAGCAGCCTGTGTACTGTGTATACCTATACACACTCAGGCTCCATCACAGCAGCGAGAGCAAAAGTTCTCAGATCATTCCTTGGTGAGGGTGGGCAGCTCTTCGCAGGATCCAGGAAGACCTCGATCCAGCATCCCAAGGGAAGTTTCTTGCAGTTAGAAGAGGATCATATTACAGCAAAATAATTTAGGACAGTATTTTGTGGGCTAATAGCAAATTCTGGTACTAAAATGCAGAGTTCTCAGCTGTCTTCCTCACCAGTCTGTTGCTTGCCTGAAGCCACACTGGCACAGAGGAACACATATCCATGCCCAGCAGCTTCAGTTCAGCAGCTAACTAGTGCAGAGGACAGCATGCTAGCTTAAACTGTGAAATATAATTTGAGGACAGTATCAGCTTGCAGCCTTGCTTGTTTAAAAGCATAACCCACTACCTCACCTATAAGATAAACAGTAAGCTGGTTATTTATAAGCTGTTCAGTTGCCATTGGAATAACGTAAATGTTTAACTCAAAGAGTCATGTTGCTTTATTTTGTTATTCTAGTCACATCCCAGAACACCTAAGAGACTACTTCATCGTAAACAATTAAGTGGGCCTAAAAAAAATGTAAAGAAAGGGGATGGGAGAGTGGATCTTTTACTTTATCTTACACATAACCCTACATATGTGAGATTACACATATCTTTAATGCAAATAAGAACAATTTTGGAGTTGAAATTTAGATAATACCACATTCTAAGAACATTGATACATGCATAAGCATTAGAAGTTAACCACAAAAAGACCCATTTTCTGGCCAAAGGAGTAGACAAACTCAGGTTCATGAGCTTGATTGCAATGTAACACCAAAAGTGACTTAGACCAACCAACACTTCCTGATTCACAAAGAGAAGCAAACAGAAAAAAGAGCAGCCACAGCTGCCCAACCCCTCCTCACCCTCACACCAAGTGAAAAAGCAGCTAGTGTGTCTCTCCTGCATCCTTTTCCACACTGCGGGGCAGAAGTGGCTTTATTACTGATATGTCAAGCTTCAACAGCTGCTGTGCCAGCATCTCAGCTTGGAGTGCTTGAGAGAGAAGCAGGAGGGAGAGCCCGAGGGGAAGGATAATCTCTGAAGACACTTGATTTTCATTCATCTCACTGGAAAAAGAGCACTTACAGGAGTAATTTTAGTTTTCTGAACACCTTTCTACCTCTGCCTTCAAGCAGCCTTTTTTTTTCCCCAAACACAAAGCAGTATCTGACTCTTTCTATTCAACTGTGCGGTACCTACTGCACCTTTTAGCACCCACTTCTGTAATAAAAATATAAAGCTCTGATGAGAAGCAAAGCCCTAGAGCAGCAAAGCTGTACAGAACACTCACCAACAAGTAGTTCATCAAACCATCAAAGGGCTAAAGATACTTGAAAAATCAGAGTAGCTCATGTTTCTACCCAAGTTTGCCCTGTAGTTATGAGCCTAATTCAACTTCTTAGTTATACAGTGGAGATTATGCTCTTCTATTTTTACACTAGCTTTTAAGAATTTGGTGAGATTTGATTAAGATATAGCATCATCAACCAATACATATTAATAACACCAAAATCAAGAAACTCCTAGTTCATCACACAGCACTTAATTGTTGCCATGCCTTCCCAGAGGATCCTTTTTTCCCTTTACACTCTTTCCATCTGTTTGCATGAGTGAGTCATTCCCCCATCATGAAAAGAGCTCTATTTATACACATGAATCCAATATTTTATCCAACTCATCATTTCTTCTAAACAGAAGAGTAGCAGCAGAAAGATGCAACTTCCCCCCTTTTGAAGCAGTGAAAGGGCTTTATTTTCTGTCACATATTTCTCTGACTTCATCTGATACACCATCCTATCCCTGCTCAGCAATCTCCATAATAACCTATATCTCAAACCATATTCCTGAAGTGGCCTGTAGCTACCACAATAACTCTGATTTTACTTGGTTTGACATCTTCTTCCAAGTGAAAGGTATTTTTCCTCATTTAATGATTTAGGGTATTTCAATAGGTTATTTACCTGGAGAAAAAAAAATCCAATTTATTCTGTGAATAAAATCAGAAGAGATTACAAATGCTCAGGCAATAATTTTACAGTTTTTTAAGTAATTATACATTTACTCCGATAAATTGCATTCAGTTTTGGTAGTTACTTTACTATTCTGAAAGACGTCTCTTATTTGGAAAACTGAGACCTCTAAGGAAACAATATTTGTTTTCATGTACCCATCTAGTGAGTTGAATATTGACTTTTGCAAAGCAAAAGCATCTAGCCTAAAAGCCAGTTCTATTGTTTTGTTTATTATCAAGAGCTTCAAACTAAATAATAAAGAGGGTTTGTGTGCATAAAAGCAAATGTTGGCTGCGTGAGAGCATTAAATAAAATGCCATTTAGTCAGAGACACACAAATTCTCATAACTTATTTTACACTTTTTCACCCGGCCCTCAAAAAACATCCAAAACAATTGAGAAATGTGTCTCCAAAATTTCCTGAAGAGTATTTTTTTACTTACCCACATATATAAATTAAAGGACTTCCTCTGGCACAAAACCAGTCCATGTAACAGCATCATCCCTATGTAGCACTGTCTGCACTGGAATAAAACAAGAACTCAAGCATGGAACAAGTTGCCATAGGGTATTTCAGGATAATATCACAGCATTCAACTTACGTTTATCTGCAGAACTTTAGGGTCATTACTTAACTTTAACAAGCACATAAAAGCCATCAGGAGTCTTCTCTCTTCATAGAGGGGAAAGTCACAGGTTTTCTATTTGAAAGGGAAGAAGCTTCAGAGAATTCCCATGTTCACCATGCCCCTACATGAAGAACCCTGGACTTTGGAGTAAAGTTACAGTCACAGGTCCTTCCAACTTACTAAGCTGCTGTCCTTTGATGTAATTTTGGAAGAAAGTTTCTTTGTCTCCTGGTTTAATTATAAAATCATAATTTCATTGAGATACATGCACAATGTTACCCCCACTGTATCAGCAAAATTATGGAATGCTGTTTATTTCATTAAGTGTCCTTATACATGACAGGACTACGATAAGCATATTATCTCCAGAGACTATATTTTTCATCAAAAACAAATATTTGAAAAGCAAATCATTACCATTTTACACTGAAAAGAAAGATTGTTTAAATTATTTCTTAACATAAAGTTGCAATTTTCTTCACAAAAATGTTTTAATATGTGTTGTCCACACCAGCATCCCACTGTGCTTCAGTTTTGTTCTATGTTGCTAACCTGTATATTTCCATCCCAGGAAGAACTGATCTGAACCTTCTGATTTAAATGGTGAATTTTACCCACAGTATATGACAAAATGTAAATTAAATAAATATAGGTCAAGCCACAACTTTTAAAAGGTCATTAGCTGGACTATAACTTATACTGAAAAAAACTGAGATAATTTCTAAAAGATATCTGCTGAATAACTCTTACTGTTGTTAAACTAGATTCTCTACCTGCTAATTTTTTCAGATTTATTTTCAGTTCATTATTCCAGTATAAGGCAGATTATGACTTAACCATACCTCAGTACAAAAATACCAAGTCCCAAGAAGTTATTTAAATTTGTGTTTGAATCAGAGCTGCTTTTTAAAATACTCCAGCAATTTGTGAAGATATGAGACAGAAACCTCCCCATGTCTAGCTATCTATCAGTCATTTGTATAATCATGTTTAATGATTCTTCTTGAGATTTCATCTCTCTTCATGCATTTCTTTGTAACTCCCAGCTCCCACCACAGCCCATCTTTTTAGCTGACAGAGGTGTCATGTTGTTCCTCTGAGACGTTCATTATAATCTTACACCAAACTGCATGGCCCTTGCTGAAATCTTTCCCACTTACTGAGATGTCTTTTCACAAGAAAAATTTACTTGTGAATGAGTATCAGATTCTTTCCTCCAATCTAAATAATCAAGCTGATCCCTCAATTACTCTTTAAGTTAATATCAATGACTTTTTTTCACAACAGATACTTGATTGAAAACACTTTTCCATTTTCCAATAGCTTGCAATGTCATCAGAAACACTACTGAGAAGACAGTTCTGTACCATTTTCAATTTAAAGTAAACACTGAAAATAATCACAAACTGATGGGGAGGAGAGGGGTGAAATTATATTTTCTTTACAGAATTGTTCCTGAAGGAATTTGTTATTTCTATATTCAAATTAGGCACTGAATTCAACTCTAGTGAATGTATCCAGATAGTATACCATAATTTATCATTGACAGAAGCCATTGCTGAAAATGTCATAAAGAAAGCCTTGAGCAGATAAATGTAGCTGGTAAAGTTTAAAGGAAATAAGAGTCTCCTTGTTGAAGAGGCACAATAGATGGACAAGCATTCTGGGCACAACATCCAACACTTTGTAGATATATTTTTCCAACCTATTCTAAAAGTAAAAATCAACCGACATGCAGACACAGCAAAAAATATTTTGAAATACAATTTTTAATTTATGAAAATATTAAAGAAATCCACTTCGTGACTTCTTTAGTTTTTTATTTAATGGGGTCACTAGCTCATTAATAGCCATTAGACAAAAAAAAATTCTGCATATTCATCACATGATGTTGTTCTGCTCTCATTATGTGATTATAATTCTTCTAATACAGTACAAGATGGTTTACAATATATGAGATGGCTTCCTAATATCAATTCTCCAAGGATGTTCTTGCTATAGTCTCCAAAAAGATCTTCACAGATCTTCACAGCAGTAGTTGTGCAAAAATATAAGTAAAACTAAATACATTTTCATCTTGAATTGCAGTCTTGCAGCTCAGGCCATAGGCTCATGAGCGTTTTAAACCAGCACACTGCAGAAGTGATGCAGCACCTCCTGCCTCTGTCACTCATCCCCACTTCTTTTTCTTATGCACGCTTTTTTGTGACTAGATACTGAACTCATATAGGTGAAAATGAAATGTTTTTCTTTTTCATATGTAGCTGAATTCAAGAGGATGAGAAAAGGGGCAAAAAATAAAGTCCAGAGCAGAATGCTGTGCAACATGCTTATCCAGATTTTACAGAAAATATCAATATATTCTTCCTAACATAATCATTACTTCCTTTGAATTGTTTGAAAATCAGAAAACTTGAAGTATAATAATCTAAAGATAAGTGTATTAATGACTTGCAGATCCCTAGTAATATTCAAATCAAATTGTTCCTGATACCTCTCAGTTCTCTGGACCATGTTCATTCTCACTATGTATCTAACTTAATAGGACAATTAAAGAAGCCACTGCTTCACTCTAATGGGTTTTTAACACCAGAAAAGTTGCCTGCTTATTGTATTACATCCAGTGGTATCCTATTACACTGTTAATGTTTTTAACTGATACAAAATCTATATAAAATGTATATGAGTTTTATAAATTTAGCTTTTTAAAGCACATTTTAGCACGCAGCAAATTAATTATCCAAATCTATATGATTTTTATGTTACTCTTACAGGAAATAGAGGAAAAAGTTACTAACTATTCTGTATATGGCAATACCAAAAGCTGTTCTTTTAATTCATTAGCACATTTTGCCCACTTGTTAATTAAACCATAAATAACATTGCTATTTTGACTTAATTTGTTCACCTTTTAAGTGGTGAAAATTTGCCTTCGTAAAATTTTCTTTCCATCTAAAGGAATATTAATTCATTCTTTAGCACATTTGGGGCAGAAAGGCCTTGCCCAAGATCAGCTGGCAATGATATCAACTGGTTCACACTGATTTACAGAGATGTGTGCCTGAGAATAATTCCAAGTATTTTCTTAGTTGACTTAACACAGAACTGTGAAATACCTGTTTGAAGGAGCGTGAGAATACCACACAGGCTTTTCTGGGATTTCAGTAAACGTAAGGTTCAAAAAGAAGTGCAAAAGGCACTTTATCCTCTCTTCAGTACAATTGCTGTGAGCAAAAATTATCAGGGGAATGCCAAATCTAAGCTCTAATACATAGTACTTATTACTGAGGAAACTAGACAATCTCACCTACAATGGCTACTTGTCTTTTCATGACAGTAAGTATAACAAAACAATCCTAATATATTTCATGTTATTAATTCTCAGAGGTTCATTCATGCATACAATTTAAAATTGCTGCTGTGATGATAACTTTTCTTCCTTCCTTATTTCTGTCCACTCAATGAACTCATATATCTGAGTTCCAATAAGCCTCCAAAAGGGAGGATTATTTAATAGCAAGGTTTTCAGCAGAAGAGAATGGAGACACTGTCACCATCTTGCTAGGAATATCTTCAGGTTACCCAAAATGAACAGTTGAAACACAGAGAGTCACAAAGAGTCCAACAGAAAATCTGATGGATTTTTTTTGCAAATACTGAGCCCATTATCTCCACTTGTTCTCCATAGGGAACACTTATATTCCTCTGGAGGTATGAAATACTGCCTTGGACAACCTTGGGCTTGTGATAGACATAACACTGCCCATGAGAAACATCCTCTGTATACAGTGGTGTTATAAATGTTGGAGGGTTAGTAAGGTCTTGAAATCCTTAAATCTTAAATCTTTTACCAAATTCATCAAAACATTGTTTAATTACATCACGCTGATCTAACAAACATCTGGACATGAGGACTTGCCACTGGTCTTTCAAATATCAGTAGAAAAAATTAGACAGGGCCAACTTACAAAAGTAAAGTACTTTTATTTTATAAAAGTGTGTAATGGAAGACAAGTAACAGCTTGAGCCAGAGTTACTGCAGACATCAGTCAGTTTAACCATTAAAGCAGTCAAGACTATATTCTACTTAATTAGACTTTACAGTAAAATATGCACTGACTAAAAGTCAGTCTCTGTGAATTATCTGAAGTCAGACACCTAAATACTGAGGTTCCAGTCTCTTCAAAAATCTCTCCATCCATATTTTTCCAGAAATAAAGGTGCTTTTTTTTAACTTTCATTGCAGTCTTATACTGCATAGCAGTTAGAAAGTTACTTGCTACTGCTGGTGTAGAAATACTGTTTATAATTTAGTCCTTATATCTTTTTCCAGCCTGTCCACAATTTTCAAATACCTAATGATTAGTCTTTGGGCCCAGGGAACAAGATATACACATAGGTGGGCAAAAAAACCCAAAACCCAAAATCACTGTAGAATCCCTAGAGACTCCTTCCTGCTGGAGAGAGAGAACTGCAGGGCCAGGTGCTGTCCAGCACCCCTTCCCTCAACACCGCAGCTGCAGTTGCTTCACTTTTTGTGGTTTCTTCCAGCCTACTCTGCTTCTAGTGAATTTTGGCTACTTATAAAGGACAGAAGAAGAAAGAAAAGAGATACAAAAGAGGGAGGGAATGTAGAGAGTAGAACAAGCATTTCTGTTTGTTCTGAGAACTGCTTCTACTTGCTGTCACAACAAAACCACGTATATACTACAGACACCAGAAGTACTAGGTTCAAATGAAAACAGTAGCATAATATAATATAATATAATATAATATAATACAATATAATATAATAATTTGGTGAAGGATTCAAATTCCTGGCAACAGCTCATAAATTTTATTTGATCTCTCTTCCAACAATGTTTTAAGATCCTGTTGGACATAACATGTTGAGGGGAAAGAAAACCTACCTAAATCAACCAAATCTTTACTCTAAATATGTGCACTTTCCTACGGAAGATCTTGGCCATGTAAAATTCTACTCAGCTCCTTAACACAGCCTTTTTATCTCAAAATAAAAAATTTGAATAGTTCTCAGATTTCCATAATCCTAAATTAGAATTTTTTGTTTATTTCAAATGCCCTACAGAAGATCAGGAAATAAACAAGCCTGATCCCTTGGTTGTCCCATATGTGCCATGTGATCGCACTCATGATCTTTTCCATGACCTTCCTGGGCCCTGAAATGAGGCCTGGATCCTCTTGTGGCCATTCTGTGGATGGGCGTCACATTGGACAACCTGCAGTGACCTGGGACCTTCCCAGTCAGCCAGGACTGATAAATTATGGAGGGTGGCTTAGTGAGCTCTGCTGCCATCTCTCTTTGGATGAATCCCATCCACTCCCAGAGACTTTTGAGTGTTTAAACGGTCCAGAAGGTCACTACCTGCTTCCTCCTGGATTATAGGGGGTCTAGTCTACTCCCAGCCCCTGTCTACCAACTAAGAGGACTAGCTGCCCTCATGATAACCATTCCTAGTGTTGAAGATGGGGCAAAGAAAGCATTAACTACTTCAGCCTTTCCCTCTTCCTTGGTGACAATGTTCTCTCCTGCATCCAACAAAGGATGGAGATTTTCCTTGGTCCTCCTTTTGTTGTTGGTCTATTAATAAAAATATCTTTTATTATCTTTCATATCAGTGGCCAGACTGAGTTCTCCTTCCATGACCTAACAACATCCTTGTACTCTTCCCGAGTTCCTGCTGCTTCTTCCAAAGTTCTGTCGTAGTTTAGGAATGGTACTCCCCAATTTAGTATTCCCACCGAAAACACCCCAGACCATAGGCTACTGGTTCACTCTTGGCCTCCCCATGTGGTGGGATGGAGAAGAGAATTGGAGGCACAAAAAGGTAGTGATCACAGGCTGAGATAACAGTTTACTGGAAACAGCAATGAAATAAGAAGAAAAATGACAACAATATTAGACCCAAAGTGTATGAGACAGGCAATATTCACATGCATGTGCTCACCACGTAGAACCCAGTGCCACCCAACTGCACATTCCGGCAACCCAGAAAAAGGATGTCATCCCCCTGCACATGTTGAGAGGGGGTATAGAATGGCCCCGGGGTCCTGGCTTTGCCCCTCCCATCTGCTGCAAAAGTTAACCCAATCCTGGCCAGAACCAGGACAAGGTCAAAAACTCTCTTTTTTCCTGAGATCATGTGAAAGCTCCCTGTTCAGCCAGGCCAGTCTTCTTTCCCAGTGGCACTTGTTTTGGCACATGGAGACAGCCTGTTCCTGTGTCTGTTTCTCAGGGGACTGTCTGGACCAGTGCCCTGAACAGGACAAAGCCCACACTCCTTAAATCCCCTTCCTTACTCCATCAAGAATTAAAACTCTATAATTTCACTATAATAACTTACATGAATGTAATTTGAATCCAAACCACTTAAAAACATTTAGCTTTCTACTGCATAATTTTGTTTTGAAGATTCAGCTTATCAATGCAACAAACAGATCAGTAATAAATGAGAGTCTCAAATGGCAAGAAATTCAACTATTTCCCCTAAATAATAAAGAACTTCCAAACTGAGTGCTAGAAGTCCAGAAATAGGAAAAGAATAAAATGTTAAGGGGCAGAAGTCTAGTTCAAAAGTCCATTACTCACAAAGATGAGCATAACTGTATAAAACTACACATAAAAGCATTTTGGTTTTTATTAACAACTCTCAGAACAGTGCTGTTTTATTTAGATGACTGTTAAAACCACTGCCACAAAGCAGTCATTTCCAATCAATGGCTTAGTTTACGTCTATATTAAATGAGTCAGAAGTTAATATTGTTGATATACGGAGCTTCCTTTTCTGAGAAAAAGTTATGAGCAAAATTTCTTGGCTTATATTATGAACATTTTTATCATTATTGAATATTTTCATGAAGAAAAGGAAAGACCTTGTTCAGGATGGGAAGGTTTAGAAAACCGTGTGGATATTTGAGAATGGGGAAAATTATGCATAAGGGCATTTAAAAACCAGCAGCTGAGCAGCAGTACTATAGGAAAAATATTTCCTCCTAAAGTTTGAGAGTTGTTAGTACAATAATTTTGGTAGCACCAAAATAATCTGCACAGCATTATACGTTTATTAAAGATCTGAGTTTTACACTCACAGGATACACAAAAGCAGCAAGACAAGAGCAGCACAAGCCCCAGTGCTCCTGCACTGCTCCTACTGTCTCAGAGCCCCACTGCTGATGGTCAGTGATGGCCTCCTGTTTTGCAGAGACAGCTAGACACTTACCATAGTAAATTGTGTAGTCTGAGCTCAGACCATTCTCAGGTCCCAAAGCTCCTCTGGAGTGGAGCCAGGCACCCTGTATGAATCCCATTCATCTGTACAGAGCTTGGACTCTAAAAAAAATTGTTTTTAAATACTCCAAATTTCCATTCCATCAAAAAAAAAAGTTATACTGAAAGCATTTTGAGCTGGTTTCATCCTCTCAGTAATATATTTTCATGAGCAAAAGATAGAAAAGAAGAGCAATGAATTATTTTTTTTACATATAAAGGACACAGAACCTCATATTCTGTCTCAGAGATTGACCAGAAACATGTGTCTATGGAAGGGGCTTGTACGAATGAAAATCCTTCAGTGTATTTTCCCTAACTGAGAGAAGTGAATATACCAGTGACTGAATGCAAGTATCCAAAGCACGCAGAAGTGAAAAATTATACTGAACACAGCTAAGCACCTATAGAAGTTTAGAGGGAAAAAAAGAATTAAGCAGAGGTTGTTTGGGGCGCTGAGCCTATCTCTTACATGACATATGTATACAGAACAGCAGCACACTTTTCTGACAAGTCTCTCATCCATGCCTTTATCCTTGCCATAACCTCAGCCAAGAAAGCCTATCTCCTCACCAAGTGCCCTCACCTACAACAAACTATCACACAAAAGCCAAGTAAAGATTGCAGCATCACGTGCTGCCTTTTAGGACCTGTTCTTTAGGGGACTGGAAACCAGAAAGGAAGAAGGAGAGATGTCCAGAGGAGAGACAAGTGCTAGTCAAACAGGTTGCTGGACTTTTGGCTGCTTTGCCAATAACAGAAGAGAGGTTAGGTATAGGGATTTCACAGCTTGGTGATGTTGTCTGTAAAGGATCATCTCCTTCAGGTCATTTTCCACGTACCACCACCACCTAAGTTATTTGTTCGCTTCCAGTCCTTACACTGGAAGAATAAAATTAAAAAAAAAAAAAAAAAAAAAAGGCAAATCATTAGCCTTTTCAATAAGAATATACCTTGAAGATGTAAGTTAATGGAAAATTATTAATGTTGAAGTGTAAAGCATTACCACTTGATTGCAACCTAAATAGATGAAATTAAGCAAAAAATTAGCAAAATAATTCATTTAGCAGTTCAGAGCTGAACCTCATGCTACTGAAATAATTGTAATTAATCCCACAGTGGTAGAATAATGAATTTAATAAAAACTATTTTAGCATTGACAGAAGGAAGTTTGACATAAGCAGCAAGTCAAGAGTCAATATCAGCTATGATGCTAAATAGAACTGCAATCTTCCTTCAAGTATTTTTCTAGGACAGGAGAAGTCACAGAGCCATAACAGAACTTCAGTAATTTGATTTATCCCAGCTGTGTGTTCCAGGTATATGGGTTCTACTCTACTAGGATTGTACTCATCCAGCTGGTCACTCCTGTGAGGAAAACCTCTTGGTGCCAAGGCTGTCTAAGTGAATTTTGGCAGTACTAAATCAGTGATGGCAGCAGAACGCTTAACTACTCAGATGGCTGAGATACTGGAACACTGGAAATCAAATTGTTGCTAGTTTTGTGCTTGACCTTCTAATAGCTTACTAGATACAGCCAGGGTGCACATTGATTTTGGTATTCATGGGGTAGCAACAGAGATAACTGCAAGCACTGATGGATCTGCCAGGACCCTCCTGCACATTAACACCACTAGCAGGAGAAGCTGACAGCTGGAGCACAGCTGAGCTTCAAGTTTGAAGCCATTTGCTTTCTCCAGGAGAGCAGATGGAGCATTTTGTGGGATCAGCTGAGGCCCCTTCTTTACTCAGAGACAGCCAAACTAGATAACAGCATTGTGGAGAAATTATATGGAGACTTACACGGAATTTAAAAGCAAGGATTACAATTCAAAGTGCATATTATTGATAAAACATCACACATGAGGTGATTTGGCCACAACTGGAAGTGGATACACAGTTGAATGGGCTGTCTACAGCCAGTCTGTGCCACCAGAAACTGAAAATAATAATTTTATTTGTGGAGAAACTTGGAGGAATTAAGAAATGGTGGAAAATGGAAAAGTGACCTCTTTCTACCCAGAACTTTAGTTTTCTGAATCGATGGAGAACAACTACCAGTCTAATCAAGAAGCAGGTGCTAATAAGCGATGGAAGAGAGAAGAGTTCAATCATGCTAATTATCAACATGAAAGGCAATACATTAAGGGTTAAACAAGAACTGACATTTTTCTGGTTGGCATCTTGTCCAAAGGAAAAGGGATAAGAGTGAGTGAACTAAAAGACTAAATGTGTGAAGTGAAAATCTAATGTTCTGTAGTCTAAGAAAAAAATTGGAAAGTCTTTTATAGCCCTTATAAGGTGGTTTCTGAAGCTGGACCTTTGCTCATTTGCAGATCAATTAAACTCAAAGTTAATGAATTAGTTCATTGGTCAGAAACACAGCATGTCTAAAAAGAAAAGCAGAACACTGATGAACTGGTCCAGATGACTTATAGTTTGAAAAATGGCCTTGATTTCAATTGAAAACATATTTAAAAATAATTTTGTTCCTCTTCTATATATTTATTACAAGACAACAGAATAAAAGCTAGATATAAAATAGAGAGACATCATATAGTAAAAGTGATCATAGTTCGAAAAGTTCTGGAAAATAAAAACATGTGCCTAACTATTATCTAGTCAGTAAAAGTAATACAGGTAATTCCACATTATTATGACATGACTTCCAGCTGAAACTACACATTTTATACACAGGAACAGCACTCTTCTCAAAGAAGGAATCAGTAGGTTTTAGGAAGAATAGAAAAAAAGTTAAGAAGGAAGGCCAAGCAATGCATGGCTCTCCTTTGTTTTAAATTCTGGAGAGAATTTATATCAGTAGCATGAATTAACACTAATATTCTGTGATTTTAACTCTCAGAAGGACCAGAAGTCTTCCAGCAGAGCCTTTTAATCAGTATTCAGACATTCTTCCCTCTCCTCACACAGGGTTACACATGTAAATTTGATTTGTATTTATTGCACATCCAGTGTCATATTAATGTGCAGAAAAACTGCAATGTGGTAAACCGAATTTGACAGAGTTGAACTTAGCGTAAAGATACTTTCATCAGTAAAGATACATTCTCCCTCTTTCTGCTTCAAAAACATGCCATTAAGACTTGGGTTTTATATGAGTATCCATTTCTACAAGGGAGTCAGAACAGACCATAATGACTGTTACCAGCTAAACTGCATTTCTGTGCCAGAGAACTCGAAGGTTGTAGAAATCTCTAATGACACGTGCAGGCCGATACTCCGTGTAAGCACCAACCTGAAGTCAAAGTGAGTTGCATCTTTTAATATTGTACCTGCTACTTTTTCCCAGCAATCAATCACATACCCACATCCCAGTAAATATTCTACCGAACCCCAGGACACTTTAACCTAGGTTTACAAGCTAGATTTGGGCAACAATCAATTATTGCAAGACATGACAGATTTTCAGCATTCTGAGGTTTAGAGAGTGTAATTCTGATTCATTTCTTTTAGGAAGGAGAGTGCAAAGTGAAGCAAAACTAGAAGCATGTGGAAATAAACATTCTGATAGAAATGGCTGGATTCCAGATGGCACAGCATTAGGATAAGCCTCATATTTATCATGTACATGAATTATCTACTACACAAAATAATTCACGTTTTGTACACGACAGATGTTCTTTTTTGATTGTTTTTGTTATTTTTCTGTACTATAATTTCTACGTTACAAAAATAACAAAAAATACACTTGCAGTGCACCTTTATCTAGGTCATATAAGTTCCTTACTGCACGTACTCTCTTCCCAAATTTGAGTTTTAAAATGGAAGGCATTGTTTAGTGTGAGACAATGGCTGAGGTCCTTGTACAAAAAAACCAATCTGAGATACTGTTTTACATGTATTTTGTCCGTTTCCTTAAGTTCTCAGAAATATCTGCCTTGCCTAGATACTGCAGGTTAGAAGGCTGTCCAAAAACAAAGCATTTCAAGGGGAATAGATGTTGATTTTAATGAAAGGATAACAGAACACATAGTCATAAATCCAGTAAAATTACCTCTGCTGTATATAACTTGTTTCAAGATGCATAGCCTTGTACATGAAGCAAATTCTGATGAAAACATTCTTCCATGCCATTTTCAAAGATGTGTTTGAGAACAAAAAACATTACTTGATTAAGTGAATAAACCCTTAGTGGAATTTAGAAAATTTTACAAGAGACAGGCTGCAGCAAAAGAACACCTGCATAATTACATCTTTTATGAAAACATACAAAATTAATGAGGCCACAGACCCACTGCACACATGATTCTCCTAAAATCTCATTTTAACTAGTACTCACACACCATCCATTTGAATTGGACCACTAATATGCTGGCCAAAAAACTGATTTTGCCATATAATTTTATTACTTCAAAGAAAATTAGGCCTACTAAGAGACAATCTTCACAACAGAGATTTTATAAGATAACTAAGCAGGGCAGCAACACTGCGAAATGAGCAGAAAATAATTACCTCTAAAGAGAGCCAGAGATTACACAGAAACCTAAGCTTTCTGAGCACTCTTACCTTTGGACTTACCCCCTGGACTGTCTAAAAACCATTTTAAGTACTAGTTCCAACATTAAAGTGCTACATTACAAGAGAAAATCTTTTAAAACTCCAGTGATAAAGCATTAGTAAGATCCTTTGTATCCCTGCAATTTTAGATATATCAATTCTTCCTTACAATGCTTTGTTTAGGTTGAATCATTAAATAAAAATTATGCCACTGACAAACACAAATTGTCACAAGGGGTTTTATTGAGCGGGAGTTTTATTTTGGAGGGGATTTTTTGGGAATTTTTACCTTGAGCTGGTATCACTGTTATAAGTAGATATAACTTTAGTGAGATTGATGGAATTTTCACTTTTTAAATGAGAGGTAAAGTACAACTAAATATAGCTCTAGGGAATTAAAATGGATTCTTATTATATAAACTGTGAGTGACAGGTTCTCTTTTAAAAATTTATCAGATCTGTGCACCTACTGATGCATTTGTCATTCAGACAAAGAAGTCTTCTTCTCTTCACTGGTGACACCCTAAATGGAGTATTTGTCTCTGGAGTCCTCAGCACAGGAAAGGCACAGACCTGTTGCAGCAGGCCCAGAGGGCCACAAAAATAATCAGAGGAATGAAAGACCTCTCCCATGAGGAAAGGGTGAGAAAGCTGAGATTAGTTAGCCTTCTCATCAGGAGATAAGAAGGTTCTAGGGAGACCTTATTGCGGCCTTTCATACCTACAAAGAGTTCATAAGAAGGATCAGGACAAAGCTTTTAGTAGGACCTGTTGTGACAGGACAAGGGGTAATAGTTTTAAACTAAAGGAGGGCAGATGCAGACTATATTTGAGGAAGTAGGGTTTTTCACAATGAGGATGGTGAAATACTGGCACAGGTTGCCCAGAGAGGTGGTGGATGCCCCACCCCTGGAAATATTCTAGGCCAGATTAGATGGGGCTCTGAGCAACCTGAGCAGGTTGAAGATGTCCCTGCTCATTGCAGTCCTCATTGGACTAGAGGACGTCTAAAAGTCCCTTCCAACTCAAACCATTCTATGATTCAAAGATTTGGAGCTGCCATGAGCCAACAGAAAAAAAACGTACCTGTGAAGACAAAATAGATACAGGTAAATATTCTGTATGTGCCTTGCAGTCTCCTGCCTACTGAAATTTTATATACCATCATGTCTCCTTAATTCCTTTTATTTAGAAAAAAAATTTCAGAATTACAATCAGACTAAGGCTGCATGTATATGTACTGTAATTTAAGTCATGTCACTTTGATTTATGTTTTCATGTCTCATTGATGTCAGCTTGATTTATGTTTTTATTCTTAGCTGATGCTTTGAGTATTCATTTAATGTAATGGCTCTGAAAGCCAGAAAAGAATCCCACTTAAAAGTTGCATTTTATTTCCTAAGCAGTTGTAAATAGGTGAGATAGCAGCTTGCAGTCTATATCATAGTTGTACACTGGACTCAATAAAGGGATGATTCAACACTCTACTAGCCTACTGATGAGCCCCAAAATAGTTATACAAATTTGTTTCGGGAGATTCATCAGCGTTGTATGCAGGAATTGAGGTGGCATTGACATTTTTCATAGTTTAGTACACTGGTCAACAAAATAAGAAAGAAAATAATTTTTAGTAGTTCATATGGTCTACAGTTACTGCAATCCCAGGAGATATTAACGACATTCTTCTATCATGCTGCCCTTTGTACAGATAAACAAAATCAGTATTTTCATCATTCACCTAAACCACCGTATGAAGCAAGAAAAATTTCATAGACATCATGTCTTGCCAGAATAAGAGTCCTCATTCAGTATGTTCATATTATAGTCTTAAAAAAATATTTTCTAATCATGTAGACATTGTCTGTGTTGCATTCAGGCACAAGTTATAATTAAGATGTCTTTTACACCTCTTAAGCAGTTTTGTTCTCCAAGGAAAGAGAAAGGTTTTTAATCCTTCATAAAGGCTAAGGGAGAAAGTAGAATCCTACCAACGCCAATATTAATCGGCATCAGATTTTCTTTCTCATTCGACATCTCTGCTCCTTGTCTGTTTATTACAATCATTCTCACCACTTTAATTTCACCGCTTTCCAGAGCTTTTAGAATATATATTTATGTAGATTATAATGTAGCAGGAAAAAAATGGTTCCTTCAAGAATTTACTTGCCTTTTTTTTCACTTGTATGTTTGACATCATAAATATAATGCAATATTTTCATGGGGTTCTTTTGTTTGTTTTAGAGTTCACCAAATAAAGACAAGAAGAAGGAGATAAAATATTCAAGTTCTTTCCTGGTTTCCTGGATTGATAAATCTACTTCATCATTAGTATCTCCCTTACCCACAATCATTTGTTTTACTTCAAATTCTGGAGAAAGTTCTGCAAATGTTTTCTTGAATAAAAATGAGTTGTCATGGGTGGGGACTGTTGACATCCACCTTGCAACTTTCTTCCCCAACAGGGAGAAACTGGAGTTTAGTTCTTTTGTTTTGTTTTTCATCTGCGAGATTTCTTCTGTCTTCTATACTTGTGCACAGTGGGGGCTAATTCCATTATTTTCTTTTCCTGGACTGCACATTACCAAAATCTGGTCATGAAAGACAGTCAAAAAATGAGGTCTGTTTATGATTTGATGTTGTTGTTCCCACAAACAGACATAAATCCTTACTGTATATCCTACAATCCGCTCACCTGCTCCTTATAGTGTTTTCCTATTTATTTAAAAAGAGGAAGACAACCTTTCACATTCACCATGAACATGTGCCAAGAATACAACAGAGGAAATAAAATGCTTCACTGACTCAATATTGCCTGATGAATCAAAAAAACCTGAAGAGCATCTCCAAGCTAGACTTAAGGTTTGTAGTTAGCATGGCATACATTACTTTTTTTTTTCAGTTTTGTACTGCTAAGAAATTTTGAGTACACAGAATTAAACTGAAGAGAGAACACTTCATTGTAATACACACCCCAAGAAAAAAAATTATGTCATCATTGTTATCAATTTCACAAAACCAAGGTGTTCCTGGTATCACACGAGGTCACTTGATACTGAAGAAATGTAAATGACATAGGATTCAGAGACTGCTGTCAAACAAGCAGGACAAGACATTACAGTAGGTATCTGACTGCACTGCTCACAGTCTAAAAACAGTAGATTTTAAAATTGTGGACAGATCTATTGAGGACTTTGGGTTTGTTTGTTTTTGTAAATGTGCATTATAAAGCCTTCAATCACAATTTACTCTATTTATCATATAAGTCCTCAGAGGAAAGCTGAAGAACTTAGAATTTAAATCCCACTTACTGGGCATCTATCCTCAACATCTAGCTTTAAATGCAGTGAAGTTTATAAAGAAAGCAGACAAGAAGTAGCACAGCACAGAGGGCATGAGCTAAGGGAGATAAAGGAGAGGATAAAAGAATTATCAGTCTGGTGTTTGTTTCCAAAAGCCTCATTTTTAAAGGTACTGAGCATTTTCTACAGCAATTAAAAGTAATGGAAATTTTAATATTCAACTCTTACAGAGTTAAATGGCTCAGCTGTCTCATAAATTATTGGATGGTTTTGTTTCCCATTTTAACATGCCTTTAAAGTGTATTCAACAACTACCAATATTCTAAAGAGAGAAAAAAAGCAAAAAACAGGTTTTCAAACCTGTGCACTCAGTTGCAGTTCTTTCTACTGCCAGCAATGCCTTGGAGTAGTCTCAGAGTCCAGTGTTTCAACACTGGACACTGAGCAGCACATGAATTGCACAATGAAAAGCACAAGACCTGTGTCTAAGGGCACTATTGTAGTCTCCATGACAGTCCAGAACAAATTACATTAACATAAAATGTATAAATCGCAGCGTAAAAACAGCCCAAAGGTAACTGCATATTTTTTTGCTGATGCTGAAGGACAATAACAGGAAGCACTTATTCTACTTGCAGAGCCTCTGATCTGCTCTGTTACTTTCTTATCTCTTGCTTCTAAGATGTAACTATGCTATAAACCACAGTTTAGATTTAGAATTGTGCTTTTGAGGGTTACACAGCCAAAATTTAATCTAAACCACCTGATTTTCTTCTGAGGTATACTAGCTTCTTAACCAAAAACTTTTAATGGAGCACTAAAAGCTTAATTTAGGTCAGTTGCTCCATGTTGTCCATCCATGTTTTTATTTCACCATTCAAAACCTGAATCTTCAAAGACCTTAATCCTCATAAGAACTGCTCCTCTGAATTGTAATTTTTTCTTAATGGATTTTAGTAGGCTTTAGACTACAGTGGTTACATACATCTAAATCTTTGTTTTGAAAGTTGTATATTATAATGCAAGCAGAGAAAGTATGTTAATCAGATGCCTGGCAGTTTCTAAAGCAGTACACGCAACATTCTTTAGTCTTATATAAAAAAACCCAAACATGCTGGTCTTATTACTTTGTTTTTCTCTTTTAGCCTTTTCCTCTTTAAGGCTTCTTCAACTTTTCCATGCCCTTCAACATTTCTCTTCTGATTCTCTATTCCCCATCTGCCCACTTTTCCACACAGTCACAGACACTGTTAAGGATTCACTCTTTTTTATTCCTTCCCTCACATCTCCTGAGCTATGGATGCTATTCTTCATGTAGATCAAAACATTCTTGATCTCCTGCTACATGCACAGAAGATCTCATAGTGGCTTGTCTTCCACAGGCAGAAACCTCTCCGCATGCAAATACGTGCAAATTTGTTTGCTCCCTTGCTTGTGCATCAGTCCAAAGCAGCTCCCTTCCCTGACACTGGTGTGTGCTGAGCTCTAAATACTCTTTCCTTTTATTTTTCAAAGTGGTCAGACCAGAATTTTTGTTCTTTACCCATAGTATTTCCTGAACATGGTGACAATAGTTTTTAATCCATATTTAGTATTGAGTTTGTGGGTTTTAAAGCAAGAGTGAAACAGCTGACAACTTTTACATTATTTATTGTTGCTGTTTTCTATTTCTAGGGAATTCAATAATTATAAATATTTATATACATGAAAACAGCAAGCAGAAGGAGGAAGCTGGTTTAGCTGAAAGTTTCGAAAATGGTCCAGTTGCCAGATTTCCCAGAGCACTGGGGACTGATTACCACAATAAAAATTTAGTTCCCACATGTAGGTGCTTCAGTCCTTCTGAATGACCAGAATGTTTCACAGCCAAGACACATTTTTCAGAACATTTATTCCCAATCTACATTCAAAAAAACTACCTGCTGATATAAATTAATTTGAGGACAAAAGAGGCTGTCAACAGCTCACAAAATCAGACCCCTGGTGAAAAAAGAAATTAACTTAACCCTGTTAATTAAATTACTAAAATATTAAAAATGCAGTTTAATTTCTTCATTTTTCTAATTCTAGTTATTTCTACTTTTTTAGAATAAAGGCTAATAAATAATAATCAACTAATAGACTAGATAGATTGAAAGAAATAAATAGAATTAGAAACAATTCTAAATGCAAATTTCTGACAGAAACATGCTCATGCGTAAAGGTAGTAACAATTATTATTGTTTGGTGTTTTTCAATAAAGCAATGATCTATGAATTCCATCCTTTTTATTACATAGATATCTTTTTGCGCATAGTTTATGACACAGGTTGTAGAGTAAAAACAACCAAACAACATTTTGAGGAGATTTACATTGAAGTTTTTTAGACATTTTAAAGAGCAGAGAAAAATCAGTTGAGAATACATTATAGCCACATACAAACAAAGGAGGAAATGAACAAATAACAAGTTAGTAGTTTCTGTAATAAAAAAGTACAGGGCAAAAATGCCTTGGAATATGTCTTGTTCCTGGCCTATCAGCCTTAAACTGCTAGAAGAAAATCTGCTCCCTACGCACAAAGAACACGTCTGCAGTTTTCAGCTGGAAAAAAAAATATTGTGACTAAAAAATGATGGGACATTTTCATTTCCTAAAGGCACACAGAGAAACTGCAATTCCACCAACACAAAGCAAAGGAGTTCTTTATAACTTACAACTCTGAGGAAAGTGAGGGTTTTTCATAATACTATATATTTATCCTGGCAATCGGAGAAATGTTCAGCCTAAAGCAGCTGGGAGGAAGGAGAAAAAGAAAACACACCAACTTCAGCTTTTGAGTATTTTCCTTAGGATCCACTGGTTAATCTGAGCTTCTGAAGTTCAGTTGAAAGAACAGCAGTCCCTTGGAGAAGCATCTGTTCATGATAGATCTCATAGAACAAATGTTTTTAACAATTTATTTCTTAAAAGTTAATACTAGCACCTCAAAGTCAAGCAAGTATATATAATTTTAGAAACTCAAGGACATTTCAAAGTAGATCTTCTAATTTTTCAGAGGAATAACTGAATATATTCCACCACAGGTTGAAGGGAAATTTCCAGTAAAGGAGGAATAATGAAAATGGGATATGAGCTGTCAATGCCTGACATTTACAGCTTGCATGAGCTTTGCAAACCTGTCCCTTGTCCCTTGAGCTATGAATGAGCTCTGGAAAAAAAAAAAAAACAGGGTGGTTCTAACTTGCATGTGAAGACCCAGCAAGGGGTCCCTTGCTGGGTCTTCACATGCAAGGTCAGTTGCTCCATGTTGTCCATCCATGTTTTTATTTCACCATTCAAAACCTGAATGTTCAAAGAACTTAATCCTCATAAGAATTGCTCCTCTGAATTGTAATTTTTTCTTAATGGATTTTAGTAAGCTTTAGACTACAATGGTTACATACATCTAAATCTTTGTTTTGAAAGTTGTCTATTATAAGTGGGACCACAGTGGGACCAGCTGTGGGAGCTGAAGCTGAGGGTAGCAGAACATCTGTGTCCTCACCAACGAGGCACAGGCCCACCACACCCCAGTGAGCAGAGTGGTGCAGGGCACGAGCCTGGGAACAAACAGGCAAAGGATGAGTGCCCAAGCTGAAATCCACCCACTGAGCAAAGTCAGGAGGGCTCCAGGGAGGGTCCTTGCACCCTTTTCCCTCCAGCCACAGAGGCACAGACAATCACAGCAGGTATGATTTCAAATGGCTTAGCAATTTTCCTGAAAAGAAATTCTGGAATTCTTTTTGTGTTAATGGAAATGGAAAGGTTTCTTTTCCATAAATGGAAAGACAGACAAAGTCAGAAATCAGGAGAAGAAACATCTGACATTTTATTTTTAAACCAGTCTTAATTTATTTCTTATTCTTGTTCAGACTAATTAATCTTTTCTGTTTCTAGAGATTTCCTCAGCTAGAGAAATGAGTGCTACATGAAAGAGAGCCTATGCAATGTATTAGCTGATGGGGAAGTTTTGATCATGGAGTGAAAATTAACTTCAAGGGTCAGGAGACCCAAATCTATAGCAGCTCAAGAGATGCATTGTTCAAGAAGCTACTTCCACTTTTCAGGTTATAACAAAACATATGTACAATAGTAAAAATCAAGTTATTATAGATGTATGTGCATAAGATTAAGATATATGTATTTTTCCCAAGCTGGCACTGATCCAGCAGAGGATAACACAAACCTATGCTAAGAAAACTCTGTCATTCACAAAAGTTCATATACCAAATACTGTCTCTATGATTTCTGTATGGCCTACTCCAGTATGACTGATAAGTAGAAATAACCTTTCCTGAAGCAAATATTATGAGACAGCAAAACATAAATGTAATGTCTTCTATTTAAGACATTTTATTACCTAGTACTTGCATTTACATGTCCTCTAGAGTAGGGCATAAAAGTGAAAGGTAACTACACAGAAATTTTACAAGTAGGATCCCTTGAAAGAAGATGTCTAATTTCTTTAAAATGTCTGGATTGCACAAGCAGAGTCAACATGAAAGAGTAGCTAGCCATAGTAATTCCCCAAGATCTGAGGAATTAATCATATATCTGAGCTACAAAACTGAAACACCAAACTGAAAGTAGTTTTGTTTAATGCTTGAATTTGAAGCATTGCAATCAAATGCAAAATGTGTCAACCTCAAGTACTGACAGTATTAGTTTCTAGAGTACTAATTAAAGCTACATATTGGAGAAATGTTTTAAAAATAGCTAGCAGTCCTACTTTTGAAATAACCTACCATCATCTTGGTTCTTTGCTAATGTTTTTATTCATTTCTGATTAGCAACGAGCATGAGCAGTAAATTAATCAATTGCCACGTCTTTATTTATTTTTGCAAGTCCTCCTGTAAAAGTAGAAGCAATAACTGTAAATCATGATCACAGCAACAGCATTATTTAATGGGATGGATAGGTAGCCAGCAAATTCCAATAAAAGAAAAATGAGAAAGGAATAAAAACCATTAAGAGTATTGCAAAAGGAAACTCCATTCCACATAATGTTCATTCTTCCTGTAGAAGTCTGTAAAATTTTCTCTTCATTTCCAGCTTGAGCAGGAAAGGACCCCCCTTCAGCCAGCAGAGGAGTTAACTATTGTCAACCTAGGCATGTTGCTCACTACAGGGTTATACATTTATAGCTCCTTGCTTACAATAAAATCAATCCTCATTGAGTAATTGACTCAGAATTACCGTTCACAGCAATCAACAGGAAAGATGTGTTGTGCAATACTGCAACAGCAGCTCACCCCAGAGGCAAGGCACTGGTTCAAAGCTCATTATACCTCTTCCTCTAAAGCACAACCTCAGACAAGACATCTCTTCCAAACTAGGCACTGTTAAAATCTCTCATCAAAGGAGACAAAAGGAAGGTAAGAGTTCGATGGGATCATGACAATTAATGCGTCTAATATTTTCCCAAGACACTTCACATCGTGTAATCTTGTCATCATGTATGCTTCCACAGCTATTTCCTGGTCTAGTTTTGTTGGGGTTTTTAGTATTCATTTAAGGAAATCTGGACCTCAGTTTTCCAGCTGGTTTTGTTACAGACTAGGAACTGCAGCTGAGCTATTGAAGCAAAAGGATTTGGTTTATTCCTTCTAAGGTCAATGGAAAATGCTTAAATGTAAAAATCCATTTTCAAGACATTTCACTGAAGGACAAAAAGATGACATAGCATGTGGATTGAAGGATTCATACAACCTATGCAGCTTCGTTTTGAAATTCTGACAATTTTTACTCCCAAAATTGTTTATTCTGTTTCTGCGAACATGAGGAACCATACCACTGAAATAATGGAAATTAATTACAGCTATTTCTGGAATAGAATAGAATAGAATAGAATAGAATAGAATAGAATAGAATAGAATAGAATAGAATAGAATAGTTTGTTTGGAAGGAATCTGCAATAATCATGTATTCCAGCTACCTGGCCATTTCTGGGCTGACTGAAAAAACATTATTAAGGGCATTGTCCAAATGCATGTTAAACTCTGCCAGGCTTGGGCCATCAACCATCTCTCTAGGAAGTGTGTTATAATTTTTGACCACCTCCTTGATAAAGAATGCTTCCTGATGTCCAGTCTAAACCTCGCCTGGAGCAGCTTTGAAAGATTCCCACATATTCTATCACTAGATACCAGGGAGAAGACACCAGTGAAACATCAACAAGTGACCTCACTAAGATAAAAAACAGCCCCCATTTTAAATAATAATTAAAATTTAAGTAACAAACCTGCTTTACTATGGAAGGAAAGTAATAAAAATATACAAATAATGTCTTTATAACAATTTTAAATATCTTTTTCCCACTCAAAAGAAATTTACTTTCTTGATTAAACTAGCTGTACAACCAGCACCATTTTTTAAATTGGACAGCTGTATCTGATGGCTTGTGCCAGGTCAATACCAATTCTTTATTGTGCAATTAATCTTACCACATTAGTAAGGACCTTGATTTCTAATGTATAGCTTCATTTCTGAGAGTTTAGATCCTTCCATGACCGAAAGACTGCAGAGGCATAGCAAAAATCTCACATTTCTGCCCCAGAAGAACATTGACATCTGCAGTTATCATAGAATTTTGAAATCTGAGTTTAAAAATATTAATGCGTTTCAGGAAAAAATAAAATTAAAAAAAACCCCCAAACTGTACCACTCTGCAACACCAGTGTCTATGCTCTGGTACACCACCAGAAGGAGATGTACTTCCCTAGGTGCCGAAAAAAGTGCTCTGGCCTGTAAGTTTGTCATACCTGGAAGTTTTACAGAAACTCCTATATTTCACTACATCCACTATAACAGTTTTACATCTTTACTTTTATTTTTCACTATATCCAGTTAAGAAGAGTGTATTCAGATTTGCATTTTGCCTTTTTAAGCCATCTTCTATAGGCTTAAGTACAGAATACAGAATGATTATCAAGTTTAATGGGGGCATTTATTTCCCAGTTTGCAGGATTGTTTGAGGGGGGCAGGGTTTGACTGCTACTGCTATTGGATTAAATAAAATGGCAATCCATCAATATGCTTTCAGAAACAGGTAACTGGATATGTGGTTGATGCTTAAATCTGAAAGGAAATTATATTCTTAAAGCACTAAATTATTTGAAAATGAAACAAAATTTTTTGACACTTAGGTTTTATGTTCATTTCCAGAATCACAGAAAACAGTACCAAACTGAGATATTGCCAGGAATAGTCAATTCACTAAGCTGTATTAATGGTAAACAGCATTCTAAATGGAGAGTCTGGTCTGAGACTCACTTTCTCTAGATCTGCTTGTCTTTAATTTCACTTTGTATCACACTCTAAGGCAAAACTAGTAAACAGGTGAAAGTAGAAATTGTTTAGAAAACCTTTAAAGTCTTAAACCACCAACTTAGTTCAAAGCTATGCATCAGATTTAGGCCTAAAAACTACACATAATAGTAAAACTTTTACTAGATCACTCTCTGATACTTTGGATACATTTATTTTTATGTTAGGCTATACACATAGTCAAATGAACACAGATATTGCCTACAGCATAAATAAGGAAAAATAGTTACTTAACTTATTTATATTTATTTTGAACTTTTAGGTTTGAATGCATGTATCTTTTTTCATGTTTAGAAAATTTTCATATTTAGCATCTTCAGAGATGTTAAATGAAAAGCATTTACAAAAAATTGCAGGTCTATATATTTAGAAATCCTTGATATACTAATGCTTCTGCTGATTTTTAAAAACCGATATTCTGAAGACATCCAGTATCTAATATGGTGTCTTTATCTGCAGGAATTAAGAAATCTCAGACACAGTCTATTATCAGAACAAACTCTGACAGAAGACAAGAACGGAAAAGTGAATGCCTGGGACTATCACACACAGCTGCAGTATTATTGCAACCCACCTCTGGATTATTACAAGACCTGGGATATCACCAGTTTTATCACTATCATGTGCTGATACGTCCTATATGGTATATCAGGAAAAAGAATTTCAGAAAATATGGTTATCATGTCTTCACCACCGGAGGATCTTTTCACCAGCTAAAAAATGGTGTTTCTCCATGGCACCCTGGGCCATTAATCATCTTTAAGTACATAAGAAAGACCTCCAGAATTTAAAAGAAACATTTTTAATATTTACTGTAGCTATTGGAATGCACCAAACAGTTACGTAGGAGAATGGGAATGGATGGGAATGAACATTTCATGAGAGACATCAACAACAGATACTGATAAAAAAATTTTTTCCCAGTCAGTAGAAAGGATTCTTTCTTATTCCTGCAGTTTAGAATGTTTTTTTCTTGAAAGATGAATGCCAGTAGTTTGTGTTAGTACACCATCTTGTGGATAACTCGTCTAATTGGGAGTGTTGCTGCAACAGCCAGCAGAGTGTCCAAGTGCTGGAAGTAATAGGATTCCTTCTTATTCATCCAATGCTTACAGTCACAGCAACTCTCTCTTTTTTGTGCATCATGACTCCTTTCCAAATCTGCCTGTGAACAGCTAAAACATTGAATGTGAAAGAAGATGTACCTATATGAAGAAATATTAGTTATTGTTAAATACTTTTTTTAAGATACATTTAAAACTGTGTTTGGAAGAAATCATAGGTATTAAGCACTTTGGTGTACTATACAGTATATACAATAACCCCAGAAATTGCAAACGAATTCTCTAATCCACTATAAATAGACTCTCATGGTCCTTAATGGTCACCATTGGCCCCTTGGACTGCTCTTGTGTTCATTGGAAAGTAAATGCTAGCTTTGAAAGCACCTGTTTTTCTTCAGTACCAAAGATGCTATTGTCTTTCTTCATAACTCAGACATTAAATCCGAATGTCTTCCATGATCTATGGTGCTTCCAAAATATTATTTGCAAAAACTTCTATCTTATTTCAGACCACTGGGGGGGAAAAAAATTATAGGCTAAGAAGAAGGTGTGGGAAAGTTTCAGGATTTTCATATTCTTTATTTTTATATGTCTATGATCATAGATAACGATCCCATTCTCTGCCATTTTAAGTTACAGGCATTAGAAAGTGATTTAATTTGATTTAATTTGATTTCAATTCCTCTAGGTTGGTTTCCCTGGCAGGGACCATCCAGAAACATTGCAGAGAATATGAGATATCCTAACTCACATGTGTCAAAATGGACGTCTCTAGCTATTTCAATCCTGTCATGGATTAGTGCATCAAGATACATGAATTTTCATTCTCCATGACAAATTTTCACAATGAAGACAGTGAAGCAGTGGAACAGACTGCCTTGAGAGACTGTACGGTCAACATAAAGTTAGAACAGTGCAAAATCAATTTGAAAGGTTACTATCAGCAATATATCTGTTTAGAACAACTACAAGGTCCAGAACAGTGCAACGTACAGCTTTTTGAACTTAATTTCTGTGTAAGCTGCCTTTTTTTCCCTCTCTTCACTCTTCAGGGAAACACAAACAACTTGAAAAAGTATTTCAAGGTCCCAGTGCTGTAATTACCTGCCATGAGCAATATACACACCCTACTTGCATTGACCTATATAGCCTCTCTGTTACCGTTCTGAAAGCAATTCACACAAAGTATTAGAAATGACAAAGGAAATAAGATCAACTGTTCCATTTACCACTCATTAAAATTTGTGTAGAGAAAAAAGCTTCTAAACAAATATTCTTCCAAAATGCTCCTCCAATAGCCCTATAGTTTATGTATTTTAGAGAGTAGTTCTCTTGGAACTCTTCCCTTGCATTCTCTGCTGTTACTTCTGGCTAAAATGAAGATCGATCAAAACTGTAAACCAGAAGGGATAAAAAAATCCTAAACAAAGAAGAATCAATACTTACAACTTCCATGTCCATAGCTTTGTGTTGCTCGCTGCACTTAATCTTCTACAAATACAGACAAATCAACTGATATTTATTATGTAATAAAATAACTGGGTATTTGGTGATACAAGTGAACTGAGTCCAGCGCGCTTTGTTGCATTCTGTGATATTACAAAAAAGGCTTAGTAGGATTTTTTTCTTTCTTTCTTTCCCTTACAGGTTCATTATTTAGGCCTGGATTATTTTTTAGAAGCCACATTTTTTGATATTGTATTTTTATGAGGCTGGATCTGATCTTTAATGACTATGCTTAAAACACCAACAGAGATATAGCACTGTGATATTTTATCTGTTGATGATGTCAAATTGGGCAAGGAATCAATCAGTACAATCAGTTGGATTGTTTTGGAAACCAGCACAAACAAGTAAATAGATGTATTATTATGTGGCTGAATGCATAATAATTACAGGTCTTTCAAACAGGGGTTAGAACCTGAGTGCACTGAAGCAAAAACTATTCTGAAGTAAATAGTGGTTCTATAATGTTATTTAGCACAGTTTAAATTGCCGGAATTAGAGAGAAAAGGCAGAAAACACAGAAAAAGCAACTAGAGCCAATTCAATCGAATATATTTCCTCTATGACAAATTTTCATTTTCTGCTCTGCGGCATACTTACTCAACAGGCCTTGAAGTAAAAAGAGGGTTGCTTCACAAAGTTACCTCATAACTTGCTGGCATTTTAATTTACCTCATTTCACAGTTAGAAGAAATTAAGCCTGGGATGAAGTGTAAAAAAATCATGTTTTTTGGAAAGACAGCAAAACACTTCTAGCTGCTTCAGTTGGTTGGCCAAACTGAAACACAGACAAAACATTCAGATCAACATGTAATGATAATTTTTTCCAGAGAAAACAAATAGCCAAAATTTTATTTGATAAAGCTAATTCTATTTGCATTCCAGAATAAAATATTTTTTGTTTCACTTTTCCTCTGCAATGAAAGAAAGAAATGTAACCTGATTAGATTGTTATTGTATCACTGTTTTCAATTTCTAAAACTAGACCTCAAAATAAGAGTTGAAGTGGTTCACTTAAAAAATTTCCAAAGGACATTCCAAAAATGACAATCATGCTTCTGTTTTGACTTTTCTGTAAGCAGTTTAATCCTCTTACTCATAGGTGGGCTTGTAGCATTTTCTGGGTTTGATTTTTCCAAGTACTCCATTGTAAAGTCTTCATAATCCCATTACTGACAACTTTGCAGTTTCTGGACGTTTTTTGTTTGTGCTGGCTCTTTCTGGGGCTGACGAAGACTGTCCCAAGCAGTACTCTTTGGAGAAGAAGGGATCATTTAGCACATTCTCAGTGAAGACCTGGCAGAGTTTAACTGCTTATCTATTCCCTGATTCTGTCTCTTAACTATGAATGGACTGTGCATGACTTCATGCGTTGAGCAGCCGGGTATGACCAGTCCTTTTCATGAGTGCATCCGCAACAACGAAGGAAGACATGGTCAGATGGGAAGAGTTCACAAGCTGGATGGCAGCTGATACAATGCCATTGTCCAGGGTCTGAAGGGAAAACAGGATTCTTACTCCTCACTGTTTCTCTGATATCAGGATGCATTTGTGAAAGCACTGGCAAAATACATTGAAGGTGTCTTTACAGCTGCTCCACATTCAAATGGTGAAGTACAGTGGAGATCAGTTAATTTTGTTAACTCAAGGGGTGGAGTCAATTCTCATTCCTCTACCAAATAACACTGATGTCAATGTGACAGCGTGCCACAGAATTTCTTTCTCCTTCTTTAATAATAAGTTAGCAGTCACAAATCAAGAGTTCAAGCACAAAGGATTTATCTGCAAAAGTTGTTTGACCTTATTATGACTTCACACTGACAATTAATGTTTGCGTTGGTAGCGCTTTTAGAATTAATCATGCTATGGAGTGAAGATGATATAAAAAATAGGTTTTATTGGTTTCATTTTCACAGAAACATAAAAGACTTTTAATGAACTGGCTAAGTAGGAAATTATTAAGACAGTCAATACTGTCCTGGAGGATTGGAGATGTCTCTTTCAATTTTCTATGTATTATACAAAGTATCTCAAAAAAAGTTATCAGATATGATCTTTCTTTTGGTGTGTGAATTACTTGTTCTGATTTTAAGAATGGATGAACAGGTCACAACTGCAACTGAAAATTGTAGTAACTTCTTCAAAAAAATCTAAATCATGTCTAGTCATTTAAAATGGGGCACTGGGAAGGACTATGCAATTTCTGACCTTCATGTGTGATGAGAAAACCGTAAATCATGTGCTTCTGGAATGGGAATAAGGACTCAGATTCCTGAGGTTTTGGACCTTGTAATTAATGTTTGTGACCCAGACATTATAGTTATAATCAATACCGAAAAGCCTCAGGAAATGAATTATTCTTCTTTCTGATAGCAGTGGAACAACAAAAATAAAATACAATATTAAACAGCTGCTTTTTATGTGAGCATCATCTGTCCTGTCTTTCGAGTGAACCAGAAATTCTGAAAGAGAATAGTATGGTAAAGATAGAATCAAGTCTCTCTCAAGACAAATAAACAGTAGGAGAGGGTTTCTAGTGTGCTTTAACTTTGTCATTTCCTAACTTCTGACATTGTGACTGCCAATTGAATGTTTTATTACACTGAAGAAGTGGAAAAGTTATTAGACAAAACAGTTATAAGACAATGCAGTGACATCTCAAGAATAATTCATCCCAATGAGCAAGACATCTGGAAAAGGGGGCAAGAGTCCACATGTGTGGGTGAACAATGAACTTCTGTCAGTACCCAAGCACAAGCAGGAGACACACACAAGGTGAAAGCACGGGCAAGCCACAAGGTGAAAGCCACGGGCAAGGAATGAATATTGAGATGCTGTCAGATTATGAAGACATGAGATGAGGAAAGCCAAGGTCCATCTGGGATTAAATCTGGCCAAGGATGTCAAAGACAGCAAGAAGAGCTTCTTCAAATACATCAATAACAAAAGGAAAACTAAGGAAAATGTGGGCCCATTACTAAATGTAGCAGCGATCCTGGTGACAGAGGATGCAGAGGAGGCAGAGGTAATGAATGGCTTCTTTGCATAGGTTGCCACTGACAAGAACAGCCATCAGGAATCTCCCAGGAGATCAAGGAGGAAGGGCGGATGCACCGCAACACTGTGAAGCCATTCAGAAGGATCTTGACAGGCTGGAGAGCTGGGCATTTAGTAGTGGGCCCATATCCTAGACATAGCAAGACAGCATGGATACTGCACTTGCTGTACTATCCATGTGCCTGAAAAATCTTATGTAAAAAACTTAGGATATGCATTAATACAGTCAGGAACAGAGAGAAGTTTTTTCCTTATGTGAATCTATGCAGACAAATTACAATCTAGAAAATGCAGCAAGAAATCCTTTTAAAAACCACTGCACAGATCTCATCAACTCACTGATTGTAGTTATGATACCTGCTTCCAGAATGCTTTTAAAACTACACAGTTAAGAGATATTAATAAATAATTTCCGGTTCAGGAAAACAATGAATAATGTGTGACATTACCATTTAAAGATGAGAATTTCTGTGCCTTTACAGAACATCTAATTCCAAACTTCTTACAGAAGAGCCTATATAATCCATTTTTAAAAACCTGTTTCAGAACAATGTAGCCCCAAAAATTTCTTTTTTCCTCCCCACTACCCATAATACAGCAGATCGAGTCTTAGATATTTCCTTCTGGCCTATCTCAATCTACAGTACTCAACAGCGACATCTATGGTTTCCATGAGGAAGGCATGACAGTTAAGGATTTATTACATACTTCTCTTTACTTCATTAGAAATTTTCTTGCAAAATGAAAGAATAGGCTTTCAACAGCCTCCTTCAGTAAGGGCTCTGCCAGCCTTTGATTGTCTTCAACAACAGTCTGAGAGCCCCAGCATTTTTCCTACTGCACACACAGGAGTGAACCAGGCACTGCCAATTCATTCACTCATTTTAAAACTGTGCCTCTCTACCTTCTTATATCTCATTTATTGTCTGAAGAAAAGGGGAAAGTGGTAATGCATAGAACCCCCACTTTTCTTTATGTGCCACAACACCATAGTGTGCTTTTCTAGGGCCCTCCTCTTAAACCTCTTTTAAATCCATATCACTAGGTTTAAGTGTCATGGAGAGACATGAATGAGGTCTTTCCAACCAGGTTAATCAATAGAGAAGACTCAACATTTGTATCAGAGTATCACTGAAATAAGAATTTTTTAATTGCCCTGGGAATAAAAATAATGTTCTGGGAATCAACTTCTTTTACATGTCAATAACATGTCAATAGTCACTGTCCTCAACTTCTGACGAGAAGCTAATGGTGAGGAAAGCTCTATGGCACCCAGAACAGCTTTGATGCATGGGAAGGACAGCTGTTTGTCATTTAAGAGAAAGAATACCAGCGCAGGAGGGAAGTTAAAGAGAGTTCAACAGGCTTTAGTTAAATTGCCTTTATGGGGGCATGATACAACTTAACAAATATTTGATTCTTTTTAACTTCTGCACAGCTACAGTAAAGCATAGTGTTGGGAAATGCATAATCTGCCCACCTGGGAAACATTGACCAAAAGCCCTTAGAATGAAGGATTGGGACATGGTATTAAAAGATTTAACCTAACAGTATCCTGGACACCAAAACCATTATTTATCATTTAGACAATCACTTGCTTTGTTAAAGCTTAAAAAACAGGGGAAGTATTTTGACCAAAAACATTCAGATCTTGTCAGTGCGCAATTTTGATCCAGATGAAAATCTGTTATGGTCAAGGAACTGTGTTTACTAGCTGGAGAATGGACAGAACTGTTGAAGTATGCTTTGTTACACATTCAAATGATCCATTATGGAAAAAACAGTTTATTACTACACCTATTTCTTAGTATTCTAGGCAGATCTTGCTCCTTATTTTTTCTTTGTTACCACACGGTTTCTCATCATCACTGACATTATTCCATTTTACCTTGTGCAACTAAGTATAAGCACTAAAACATTGTCACTAGGATTTTTAAAATACTCATAGGTCTGTTCATCACTAGGAGCTTGCACCTTGGATGGATTGACTGATCAAAACTAATGGGCTGAGAACCTCACTAAGGTGAGCATTTCAAAAGATAAAAGCAGAAAGTAACTGAGAAACCTTAGAGGTTCTTGTACAAAGAAGATCTCTTGAGCTTGGAGAAGAGATCAGCATCATGGGAGAAATGTTAGTGAAGTCTCTTGTGTGTGGATATGGGAAAGTACATGTGAATAGAGACAATACAGTGTGGACCTCTGATATTTTCTTAGTCATCTGCCCAGACATATATATCCTAAATGATTCACTATAAAGTGATTCAGTATATCCTAATGGATTCCATTTACAGATATATGTAGTTTAAGTACTACTCAAAATTTTTCTGGAATCCTCATGATTTTTAAATATCAAATAAGAGTACTTCAAAACAATAGCACCAGAATGCAAACCAGTACTTTTTCAGGATCTTATAAACTACGTCCTGAAAACATTTCTGAAGTATTTTATTGTTCAGTCTGGTTCTGGTTTACTGCAGTGATTAATATTTCAACAAGTGATTCATGTTTAATACTTTTTGTATCCCAAATGTCTTCCATATAATCAGAAGGTTTCACATAAAATAATTTTATATTATACCAAAATGAAATTATCTCAGAAACAAGAAGAAATGCTTTGCATTTGTAGAAGCAAGCTTGCTCCTCTGTAATCTACTGATTTAGAGAACTTGATCTGTATAACCACTTTCTGTCTATTTTTTATTTATTTACAGGGTATTCATCAATGATCTGAGCAAAAGAAAAAAACAGAATGCAGCGAGTTGCATAATCCATGCAAGTACACACCAGTCTACGCATTAAGGGTGGTTAAATAATCTTTTAGCACAAAAGATTGAAATCAGCACACTAAGACTGCTCTCCAGAAGACAGAAGACACATTCATATACCAGTTTTCTGTGTTGAACAAGAAAGTTTGCTTGTTTCTGATTTTTCATGTGTTTCATCAGGTTTTAACATGAAAATTTTGTAGATTCCATGTAACGAAAGACCAAAACTGATAAATAAAACCATTGTAAACTAGTAGTAACATGAAACAAGAAAAATGATTACTTTTCAAAAGTACTCAGTTAACAGCAGCAGTATGGCCCCTTCTAACTGGTCAAATACTTCTCTTCCTCCACTGGAGATCCTCAAAACATTGACCAGCCATTGAAGTGGTTGAAAAAATTTTGCACAAGATTTTGTGTAAGAAAAGGTTTCCTGAAAACTTACAGATCTGCCAATTGAGTAGTTTTACTTCTTAGTAAGTACCTGCATGTTTAAAAGGCGTGGAGAAGAAACAAATGCTGCCTGTCATAATTAAAAACCTCTTCTTTTTTTTTTTAAATATGCTTTGTGGATAACTCTTCTTTTATTGATACAAACACATATCTAAAAGTGGAATGAAGGAACAAAATGAGGTGACCAGGAAAATTTATATAGTTTCTTAAAAAAAAAAGAAAAAAAAAGAACACTACTGTGCAATTTAACAAAGATGACCAATGACAAAGAAAGGGGAAAAAAACCCCACCATTAATATTTTGTACATATAGTAGATATCATAGGAAATGTAGCTATGCTGGTGGAAGACCTCAGTATAGAGAAAATGCAAAAGCCTCTACAGATAACTAATTTAGTATTGGAGAAAAATAAACAAGAACTGCAATTTACAGTGTGAACTCTTGAGTTAAAATGCCTTTGTAAAGAATTTATTCAGAAAAATAAAAATAATAAATGGGAAATATAATATATCATGTTTGGATGATGTATTAACAAGAGGTAACAAAGGTTTTTATGCCAGCATGACACATACGTGTCAGGACTGTCTAAAACAGGTAGCATGTAGTCTAAAAGAAACAGACTGTACTCTGATAGTCTAGAATAATCCTGTCTGTGCACAGCCATCCACCTGGGCTTCACAGCAGGCTGCCTGCCTGGCCAGGTGTCAGCCCTGCCCCAGGGTAGTGACCCACCTTCTGACCTGTGCCCACAGGATCCCCTGCTGCTGTGACTGGACAGGGTTTGGATTTGTGAATCCTCTGCTCTGGTGGCTGCTGTCACACCCAAATCCATCTCCTCTGCTGGCTCTTGACATATATTTAGTATGAGATTACATACAAAAGATTGCAGATTCTAGAGTCTTCTTCAGAATTCACAGAAAACCACAAAGAGCATTGATATATGCTCCTCTTCTGCAGTGCAGGAAACATAATAAAATTTCCAAATCCAGACCTAAAAAGGACCTAGATGCCCAGAATGGCACCTAAGTACCAGACTCATGTGCTGGAAATTAGGTACCAAAATTCCAAACTTCAGCTGCCTACTCTGTTAATTAAAACCCACAGACAGGTGGATGCTGATTAGTGACAGGCAAGATCCCCACACAGAATAGCTAGGAAGGCTATGGATTTAAAAGAAGGTTGAATTTCAGTCCTGTGCAGTCCAGGATGACAGGTTTTTTTTCCCAAGCAAATGCAGAGGCACCCTATAACAGGGCATTGGTACAGGTGGTGATAATTACGTGCTTTAAAGGAACATGGCTAATACAGAAAGTGATTGCCTCTGGATGTTCAGCTCTTAGAAAAAAAGCTTCAAGAGAAAGTTCAGAGCCAGAGATGATGCTTTGCAAAAGCCATCCAATGGAGAAATTTAAGACTAATGTGGTCTCTGTCACCTCACTGTCTGACTCTCACACTGCATTTGCTCAGCAGGTTGTGAGGCTCCAGACCTCCTGGATTTACAGCTGCAGATAGTACAGGCAGAGCAGGCGCCCAGTGCTGGGCCATTCCACTTGAGAGGCCACACACAAAAAGTCCAGTGTTGAAATGCGTGTTCTACCTATTTAAGTATTTCTACTCTTATTCCATTTCCTGCTATGCTTCTACTTAAATAAAAAATGATGGGGTTTGTGGGGTTGGGGGGGGGGCTTTTTTTTGATGGGGGTTGCTACTCACCTTTGTATCCTTTCACTGCCATGACTTGACCTAAATAAAAGTCCTGTTTATATACAATCTAATTTACTACCTTAAAGAGATTTAAAATCAGTTTTAAGGTCATATTACCTATAAGTAACAGATAAACACTTAACATCAGCAATATGGAAGATCAGATTGCAAATGTCTATGCCAGACGGAAGGGTGAAACCTGACCTGTAGGCATACACAAAGACATTGTGTATGCCTACATACACTGGGGTTCACATGTACATTCTTTCACCATGCTGAATCCTAAAAGAAAGTGACTTCCCCACCACCATGGTCACTTTTTAATAAGAAGTAGACAAGTCTCTTCCCACCATGTTTAAAATATCTGTGGAGAAACAATGCTAGAGAAAGCAAAAGGAGGCTGCAAGCTATAATTTTCCATTAATGGAAAAGAGTTTGAAAAGTTCAAATTTAGTCACCAGGAAACATTTCTAAATATGTTTAAGTAACTGGAAGTGCTGCCAACATTGGATTAGCACTGTACCACATGCAATTCCTCATGCCATACACCAGAGAATATATGGAGTGATGGGAATAAATTAAAATTTAATCTTTCACTTTTGTCTGTCATTTTTCAGAACCCTCTAAGAGGCTCTTTATACAGAACTCAAACAGAAGCCTTTTAACTATGCTGAAGGGAAGCCAGATGCTATTTTCTGTACCCTGAAAAGACAGAAATTTTGGATCTTCTCAGTGGTCTTTAGTCTACAGTTGATTTCATGTTCAAATGAATATTGTTTTAGAGCTTTTTAATTGAAATTAATGAGATAAATAGTTACATTTTCTGGAAAACTTAGAAAAGTTTTTTTTGGAAAAAAATCTTTCTTTTCTGGAAAAAAATCCTCTTATCAGTGTCCACTTGAAAAAAAATAGAAAGAAAAATAACCTTATTCTCTCACCCCAGACTAAATGTATTTTAATACTAATAAGGCTGATTTGTGGTATTACTTTCTAATGTACATCATATTAATGCAATAAAAATCTTCAACCTCACCAACATAAAAATAGGCATCAGAGGTTTTTCATACTTCAGTGTTTCCCCACCAACCAGATGACTGCTTCTGCAGACATGACTTAAAATTCCATCAGCTTATAATGGGTACATTACTGAAACAAAACACCCCTAATTTACTATAAAGAGTATGTTTTTGTGGTTCCTCTTACCGAAAAACTAAGATACTGGAAGGTCTTACTCTGGGACAGATATAAATTAAGTAGTGTTAATAGAAGATTTGTTACTCTGTCCATCCCCCTTCCAGATCTTAGAAATGTGCAAAACATTATTCAGTGTTTCTTATCCACACAAAATAAAAGGATGAATATGTCCCTGTTATAAACCAATATGAGTTGGCACTGGTACAGTGCTTCTTAAATAAAAGAATAAAATAATACAGCATTACCAATTTACATGCCTCATATGAATCTTTTTCCAGCACTTGAAATGTTTAAAATTAAGAGCAGAAAGTATAATAAATATAAGAAAGCTATGCTAAGGAGACACTGGGACTCATTTTATTCTCATTTATACATATATGAAGAACAAGTGCAAAATCAGGGGAATTATACTTGTATAAAAGTGGCACAGGAGAGGAGTTCAGCACATTGCAGAACATACAGATTTAAGGTAATGTTCTTAGGTGTACCAATGCACCATAGCAGAGGAGCACACAAAGCACACCTCTATTAACCCTGTGGATGCTGGGCCATCACAGGCAGAGCATGTACACAGGAAAGAAAAGAGTATGCGGCACACACATAACAAAAACTTTTATTAGGGCTTTTCATTTGATTTTAGGAAGATTATGTTTATTTTATTGAGAAAGCTTCTCTGTACACACTGATGCAGCCTAGTCATTTATATGAATGGAACTGAGCCAATTCAGAGCCGAGGGCATGACCAAATTCCTTTCCAGCTCCTATCATTGCATGTGTCAGAGGGAATTGTTACTGTGTAAACGGTCAGTTCAGATGCCCTCTTGGTGTTGTCCCTAAAAATGTGAGTAGAATACTTTGTGATCAACTCTGTGCAACTACAGCAAACCTGCTAAAGATCAAGGGCATTGAAAGACAGCAGTGACATTTAGGGAAAGTTTTACATTTGATTAAAGAAGACAAAAATTGAGCTTGATAGGCATGACTAGAAGCACTAGATGCTAAATTATTCTGTGTGATTCTGTGGTTCAGAAACATGAATTAGCTGATGCTCGAGGCAGTGAATTGCTGAAGTTTAAATGTGAAAAGTTCTGCCTATTCCTATTAACAAGAACTGAAGTATTTGTCAATACCTCTCCCACACATTCCATATACATCCATGCAATGACACCCAGCAGGACATGTGTACTAAGTATTTAACTGCAACTTCTTCTGAAATATTCCATAACACATGCCAAGATTTTTCGTAATTCTGACATTTACTTTGAGATAACTAAAAATACATGGTGATGAATAGGTCAGTGAACTTCAGATTTGAGATAAACCTCTGTTTTGAATGGACTTTGTGGAGTTATGGTTAGGACGAGATCCATCAAAATGTTGAAAATATCATAGTGACAGAGCAATGGGGCACAACATGATCCCACATACCTTCTACCAGTATTAGTGTACTGACAGTACTTCTTGCCACATAATAACTGTCCGGGGTGAGGGAAGAAATTAAAGTATAAAGTAATGTTTTTAGAAAATCTACATGTAAATATGAACTTAAATTTTTAATGAATGATGACATCCATATTCCTCCTTAAAATATTGTCAGTGCTAAGAAGAAAAAATCAGGTTTGCCTATTTTAAAAAAAATTAATACCATGACGGTATTCTACATTTGAGCCCACGCTTTGCCCATTTATTTTCTAAAAAAATCATAAACTGAAGTTTTATAAATAATATTTGGCCTATCTTCTGAGGCTTTAGTTTTGTAAACCACTTCTGTATTGTAATATATATTTTAACTCACTTAATTTCATCTCACTTAATTAGTTTTAGTTCTCAGAAGGTCTATTTTTCTTTCAATTTTTGGTCTAACTTCAAGTAAATCAGTATCCAGTTCAAAATAAAACAGCAGTCACAGAAGCTACGCAGAAACTAGTTGTAACTGTATGTTTACTGTTGGGTGTGTGCTGTAGTTATTGTGATCCTTCGCGATATGGATTACCTATTTGTTCTTGAAAAAACTCTTACTGGTTAATCTGGAAAGTATAATCATTAACAATCATTGAGCCATAATTTTGAAAAAAGTCAGAGAGTATTAGTATAGTACATTTTAAAGCAGAGAAATAATTCATTTCCATTTTACAAGATCAATTCTCCTAAAGCATAAGGTCACAAAAATGTAATCCATTAGCACTTCTCTTGCTTTTTTTCAAATAATTAAACACTTTGCTTTAAGAGTTCATAATATCAAGATATTAATCTTGAACTATTTTCTTCACAGTCTAACATTGACAAAAAATATAACTTTCAAGCTCTTAAGTGCAAATCTACAAAAAATTGCCAAGCCCATTTTCTTTTCAAAATTGAGATATGAGCATAAATAACTATATTTGAAGTTTTCAGATCAAATGTTTAGAACTCCTAAGACTTTACATATAATTTTTTTTTACCTTGAAGTCAAGAGCAAAATTCCAGTTGAACTCAGGGAAGTTCTGGAATATCTCATGAGAAAATTTTAAAAACCACTCAAACCCTACAAATAACAATACAGAAATATCTGCATGCTTTTCTTAAGTACACTGAAATACATTCATTTGCATGTCTTTCAAATAATACTATTATGAATTTATTTTAATAAACCATTCTGGAATCTCTTTATTAAAAATCTTCTCATAACTGAAGTTAATAACATTTTGACATTTTTGAAAACTGCATTTTTCCCCTCTGTAACTTTTAAGCATTCCTTATATCTGTCAAAACAGCATATGGACAAAAAAACGTTTAAAGTTATATACTCAGATAAACATTTTGCTTCACATTTTTGTTATCCTAAATCAAAAACTGGGAAAACTATTTTAAGCTGAAGCATTGTAATAAGAAAGGCATTTTGATTATTAAAACACTACCTTCTGCAGAGGGTAGAAAATGATAAATAGTGATTACATTTTCTTCTTTCTCTAGACATTAATTGGCTCATCTTTTATTTTGCTGTAAGATATCTCACTGCTATTGTTCCTTGCTTATTCATCACTTGAAAGTTTGATCTTTAGTTTCATTCCTGCATTTTAAAAATTCACTGAACATGAATAATAACAAGCAGGAGGTTATTGATCACAGAAAAAGAAGAAAAAAAAATTTCCTAGACCAGATTATCTACAGTTCTGTGTCCACAGCAGGAATACTTATTTTGGCAGGATTCTGGTTATAGTGAAATTAATGGAAAAACATACAGTTACTTCAGAGGGATCAAGTCTTGATATAAAGAGGCATCAAACCTTTACAGTGTTTTTCAGGTTACACAAGAGAAATTATTTTAAAATAATTCATACTTAATGAAAGACCACTGAAAATTCATTTAGGTAAAAATGTTTTTTGAGGAAATTACAGATGTTACCTGAAGTAATGTTACAGAAAAGTAATGTCCCTACTAGTCATTTCCTGCCCAAGAAATTATTATAATTGTGACATACTTACCATCAGCAAATGATTATTCATTTATTCTCCCACATGAATGAAATTACTTGAAGTTTCGCTGTTACTCAATTCCTCATTTGTACCACTCTCCTCTGCCACTGCGCATATGTTCTATAACATTGTTCTTGAAGTTCTGACAATAGAAAACAATACCTTCAAGGTCTTCTCACATTGATTTTAATACTGCATATCGTTTGGAAATATGCTACTGTTATTTTTCTCCCAGATAATTTGTAATACCTTGATTTTCTCAAGTGTATTTATAATTATCTCAAAATAATTTTTTATGGCAATCCACTGGTCACACCCTTGTGAATTTATCATTACGTATTAGGGTAACACATGCCACGTACAACACCTTCAACAGCAGACATACAGGAGCTTAATATCCAACTTTAGGTGTCATTTGATGTATGGGAATAGCTAATAGTTCACCACCACCAAGAAAAATTACAAGGATTTACTATCGTCTTACCTAAGAATAAGAAATTAAATATCAGGCAGAATGCCCAACAAAATGTACTCCCCACTGCTAGGATGTGGTTAAGACTGGGAATTCGTGAAAGGTGCTCAATTCCACAGCAAAATTCAGATCACCAAATAGCTTTTATATTTGGTACTGAGTGTTCATTAATTCATTAATTTGCAAACTGGTCCTTGATTCTATCACCTTTGCTGCCAACATTTGAGCTGTTTGAGATTATATTTGACCTAACTGATTCCTGCTTATCTGAAATTGTTTGTATACAATTTGACAGTTTGATTGGAGATATGGTGATTTGTTGGGTAGAAATGCCATGCCACTGGACTGCATAAGCCCCAGCGGGCACATTAGACACAGCCTGGCTGTGTCAAAAGATTGTATATACATGTAAAAAAAAATGCTTATGAGCCAGCCTATAGCACATTCCTACTTCCAGTTAGTCAGTCTAGTCAAATACTTCTCTCACTGCTTCTGCAATACAAAGCAATGTGTTGAAAGCTGTACTCAACTTTCAATGACACAAAAAGCTAGAATAAACATCATGAAATCAGTATGGGGCAGGATAAATGTTAGGGAGTAAGGACTGTAAAGTTTAATGTAAAGAAGATTCCAAGATTTTGAGCTGAGAAAAGAGATGGCAACTACACTGAAAAAAAAAATTGCAGTTAGACTAGATCAGCAAATACTTCACTTGTCAATAGTAGAAAAGCTCTCCAGACAGTCACTGAAATAACTTCCTAGGCACACATTAACCTGTCTGAAGCATGTCATTTAAAACCTCATCTGCAATGCTTACTCCAGAAAACCATCTTAGTTTCTCACTTTCATACTGTTTATACACTGTTCTTCTAAAGAAGTTGGTACTTGAGATGACAAAGCTGAGATTCAAGACCAGGTATTGCACTGGAGAGGTAGCTCAGCCATAGGGATTGACAGTGTCCAGATCCAGCAGACTCACTGAAGAAAATGGGATCAGCTGCGAATTGTGCGTCTGACTTGAACTTCTAACTCAAGGTACCATTTTACATCCATTTTCCTTGCTCAAACCTACTCAACCACTATACATGTTTTTTCTGAGTCTACTTCTGCTCCTTACAATCATCTCATTTTTAGTTCTGAACAGGATCTTATTTTGACTGATTTTTGAATGGCACAACTTCACTAGCTTCAGGGAAACTGAACTTGATTTACAAATGGTGGAGTTACATTAGAGTTAAACCAATGATTTTGACATTATCATTGTCAATGTAAGCTTGATTTTTCAAAAAGCAGATTTTCCCCCTATTTGCTGTTGCTATGGCAACAACATCCAGTGACTTGCCATGACAGTATGGGCTGGACTGGGAATTGTGATGAAGATGAAGCCATAAAAACACCCCTTTTTCAGCAAATAAAATCTGAAGCAGAATCATATTACTATTTTCACTCTATAAATCTATCTTTTCCAAACTATCTTTGCACCAGATTTTTAAAAATCCCTGTTGGCTATTTCTATCCTTGTGATACGTGAACAGTTTTTGCTTCGGCACTTTTAAAATTGGAGAGTGCTGACGCAGAGTTTGCAGGCTAATAAATTCAGGCTTTAGCATTTATGTTGGCTCTTTAAGGCAATATTTTATTACTGCTTGTAATTACAGGAAAGCCCCTAGGGTTGGGTGACATATACAATATAAATATGAATATTGATTCACTCAGTCAATCAGTCACACATTTTTTATATAGTACATCTACCTTTCAGTGTTTATCTTTGGTCACTGTAGATAAAAAATGCAAAAGGAATTAGAACTGTAAATAAAGACTCTGCATACAAAGAATAGTTCTGACAGAAGGTATAGTATGCAATAAATATGCACGAGGGCAACTTATTAATAAGATAACTAGTATTCTAGCCTCTGTAGCAGCACCCTTAATCATGCCATGAACCAGATGCCAAGCACACTCTCCAGAGGCCAGCTATTAATTCCTTGGCTAAGCAGCAATATAAGCAACATTACTTTAAACACGGGCTGTTTCTCCTCTACTCTTTAACTATCCCACAGCGCTGAAATCGTAATGAGAAGAGATCTGGAGCTCAGCCAGACAGCCATTTGCAATCCAGCCAAATGGATGTTACCGCACAGAGATGGGGTTTTTTTTTCCTTTTTATGCTTTTAATCAAATTAAGGTTAAATACACCCGATTTCTTAAAAATCCTTCTTTCACTCCTGTAAGTACGTAGACTTCAAAGTGGTCTCCTTATTCGTAGATCTACAATTGGCTACAACACATGCTGCATGGTGCTAGTCCAGAAAAATATTAAAATGCATTCTTAACTTCATGTGTAATCCAACTCTGATTGAACCAAACATTAAGTCTCATCTTATTTTTGACAGTGTTATCTATGTTTGGAGTGAAATATGTGTATAAACGCTTTGCTAGATAAGTTACAGAGTTTTGCATTTCCAGTATTTCCTTGACAAATAACTGACACTAAAAAACCCCCAAAATTAAAAATTGGCAGTGGGATGTGTGTAATCTGATTAAGTTCTGAATGCCACAGTAAACAATGCAACGATTAGTAAGAATAGAAGCTTACTGTTTTTTCAGCTCTCAAAACTGTATTCATATTTACCAATGAACTGTGCTGGGTTGGCCCTTGCTGGTAGGTAGGTCCTCCCCTCACTGCTCACTTACTTACCCCTAGAGCAAGACACGGAAGAGATGTGGAGGAGCATAAATGTGTTAGCACAATTAAAAAGCAAAGGAAAGAAGGAGGAAAAAACCCAAAACCAAACCACAAACTGATTCAAAGACACTTACCACCTCCCACAAACATACTGATGAACAAGCAGCTCCCAGGAAATCGCTACCTACCCAAAGCCCATCTCTTCTATGGCTTTAATTATGCTTATGGTGTAACAGGGAATGGAATATTCCTTTGGCCAGTTGAGGTCAGTTGTCTGCACTGTGTTCCTTCCCAATCACTTGTCCACCACAACCTACTGTTGACCAGAGTGAGAGACAGAGAAAGCCTTGGCACTGTGCAAGTCCTACTTGTCAGGATCACAACATCAGTGTAATCAACGTGTTTTGGTAACAAACCAAAACAGAGCACCATAAGGGCTGCTATGAAGAAAGTTAACCTCAGCAGAAGTTTCCTGGAATGCCTTGATGATAACTTCCTTCTCCAAGTGATAGAGCAGTTAAAAAGGGGAGGTGTCATACCGGATTTTGTGCTCACCAACAAGGAGGGGCTGGTGGGGGATGTGAAGTTCAAGGGCAGCCCTGGCTGCAGTGAACATGAAATGGAGTCCAAGATCTTAGGAAAGTGAGAAGCATGCACAGAAAGCTCACTACCCTGGAATTCAGGAGAGTTGACTTGGCCTCTTCGGGGAGCTGTTTGGTAAAGCACCTTGGAGATGGGCCTAAGAAAGCTGGTTATTAGTCAAGCACTTCTTCCTCCAAGCTCAAGAAGATGAAGAGGCAACCTTATTAATGCATACCAATAAGGACAGGTGTCAAAAAGATAGGTCCAGGCTCTTCTCAGTTTCAATGTGACAAAGCAGTAGAGAAAAGCCCCTCCATGAGATTATGTGGATGATTATTTTTAGATTTATGGCTAATAAAGTATCTAAATATTGTCAATGCAGTATACAATATAAATAGGTCTAAAGAGATAAAATATAAACAGATTGCCCTAGAAACATACAGGCTTTGGCCTTGCAGACTTCAGTTACAATGCAACAAAGTACCTACGGAACTACTTTAAGATTTTATCACTGTAGGTGACCAGGATCGTAACACTTTTACTTATCCATTCAGAAGTGAGTCTTGCCAGTGTTATGGCTGGATGTACCTGGCAGACATCCCTGCCTTGAGGGTGGGGGAGAAGGATGGGGTGGGTGAAGGGAATGGTGAGGGTGGGGGCAGATCCATCTGGAAGCTGCCTGCAGCCTCAGGAGCCCGGTCAGCTCAGTTTCCAGAAGCATTTTACACCCTTTTGCAGGCCAGTGTGCACCAAAGCCCATCACAATCCTCACAGCTCCCTCATCTCTGAAAGATATTCATTATGTGATCATCTGGAGTCCCCCCTGCAATTCATGTTTGGTATTCTTATCTCAGGACAAATTATATTGCCCATCAGAGACAATTGCAAGGTAGAGGAGGTGTGAGTGGGAGGATAACGAGAACGCAGGAGAAGGCATTTTGTCACTAGCACACAATATTAAATACTTTTAGAGAAATATGAATCAATGCCTGACCACTTAGTTGTTACTCTCTTTGGTAAATCTTTATGGGACTCTTAAATAAAAGCTGAATGAATAATGGAGTTAATCTAGGAAAGAGTAATTCACTAAATTATTTCAAAGTGGCATTTACTGGAGTGAAAAGCCCATTACTGTGTTACTTTCCCCAGCATACTGAAATAAAAAGTACTCTTTGGAGAGGTCAACAACATTTAACTTGATTGAGTTAAATCAATTTGATTTCTTATTTGATGGTTGCTCTTCACACCTTAAAAACTGAGCCTATCCAACTGTATCATAGCAGGTAGGATTTAAACTAACAGTTAAGGGAACAGAATGTAAATACCTCCATATTTTCCATTCAAGCATGCATATATTGAAAAGTACATAACTGCTGTGATGTAAGGATATTCCATGAAACATGTCACAGAGTTTCAGTATTAAAATAAATTTGAATTCTTGTCAATTTATGTAACAATTTGTTTAATTTATACTTTTTATTTCACAATATTTATTTCATATTTTTATTATTGCCAGAGCTGACCAACAGGTTACTATCCTCAAAATCCCTAGAGCATCCAAATGCAGGCTCAGATATCCTGAAAACCAGCACTAATTTCCTATGAACACGTGTCTTATTTGCCTTTGCTTTTGAAAAATGTCATGTATATAACAAATGAACATCATTACTGGCATCATAACTCTGCCAGGATGACTGAATACTGAATAATTTAGAAATATCGTGCACAAGTCTCATTTAAGTCTTCATTGATAAGATCCAGCCTGCCCAAGATCTAGTTGCAAAGACTGTACAAACCACTTCCAACCTTTTAGAAAAAGTAACTCTATTTACTCATATATTTTTAGAGGAGAATGTCAAGATTTCTAATTGCCATTTAGAAGGACAAAAGCTGGTGGGTTGGGAAATGTCACCACAGAAATCTTGCTGCATATCTCCTAAATTCTGGCTGCTTTGGAAAAAAATAGATTTTCAGACACTCTCATCTCTGTTATTTAAAGTATATAGAGACTTCAGAAGTAACGAATATTCTCATCCAAGTAAGGCCTGTGAAAGTTTAAGATGTTCAAAGATGTCACCTAGCATTTTACAGGATGAAGCTGAAGGGCACCACACCATACAGGAAGAAGGCAGGGATACCTCTTGGAAACTGGTTATGTACACTGACTCCAAATACCACAATTAGCTTAGTCAGACCTGTCTACACTCTCTCTTCTCCCTAAAATGCCTCATTCATAATTGCTGGCAGCTTGCAATGATACAGTTTAAGAGTTTACCCTACTCATTCTTTGTCCCGGCCCTTGCACCTTGCCAGAGACAACAAAATGGACAGAATATGAGAGTCATTGTGGTGGAGAGGTAACACAAGATGTTGTCAGCCTCCTTTTTGCCCATACTGACACTACACAATCTGCTTACTGCGTCCTCAGCTTTCCCCTCTGAAACTCAAACAGGACCACTATCTTCTCCAGAGGACAAGAAGCAGCACATAATACCTGAACCCCATGACCTGGACAGCAACACCCTCCTTCCAAAACACCAGCTAGAGACTTTCCCTGATGAAGGACTAGATGATCAAGAAACACCTATCAGATTCAGACTCACACACGAGCAACTAAAAGCAGAAGTCCAAATGTAAACAAAGCAAGGGCTAGTGGTCTGCAGCAAGAAGCATGTCCCCCACTCTTGCAGAAAGGTTGGGAGCTCCTGTAGGAAAGGTCCCTGTGTGCAGCCACCCTCAGCCTGGCACATGCCTGTACTGCACCCAATGTTGAGCCCCCAGTGAGGATCAAAGATGCATGTGGGCTTTAGAAAGACCTGGCAGCAGACTACGGGGGCAAGCAACCTTGTTCAAGTGTTGACAGTCTTTCTCGCAATTAGACAAATGCAGGCTGAAGGCCACTTCCAAGGTAGTCTCATGTTGACTACAACGCTGTGCTCTCCAAGCAGCCACTTTGCCCCTCCACAAGCATGGCCTGCTGCCCACCTTGCTGGGCAAGCAGTGCTGACTCTGCTCCTCCCAGGCGCCTCTGCTCACGCCTTCTCCCTTCTCCTTCACCTCTTATTCCTGTATATCGCCTTCGCATCTTCTCTGGAGCCGAGCTGACTACCTGGCAAGTAAAATGATTATCTTCTAACTGAGTGAAAGACAAGATGGGAAGATGTGCCTGGTATCAGAAGAAAGACAACAGTGAAGACAAAAGGACCATCATCTTGGGTTTTTATATCTGTGTTTTTCAAATCAGACCTGACAAAAAATGCTAGCTTGTTATTATACCTCACATGGCTGTTGTGGCAACAGTATGAAGCGTTAAATGTTTGCCCCTTTTGCTTTGATCATGGTTACAGCCAAATTCATGCATTCTATATGGAAAAAAAATAGCAATTCTTTACCGCAAATCTGGAATGCCCACATATTTAGGAACACATATCCTAGGATATTCTTCTTTAAGACATTATTCATGCTTCCTTGTTTCTGATACATAAAAAGAAATTACATTGGAATTTGCCTTGTTCTAAGTTTGAGAGAGATTTATCTATGTATGAATGAAAAAGGATTATGTACTCTTTTCTAGTGAAATCACTACTTTAAAAAATGTGCTTAACAAATTTGTACACAACATTCGTAAGTCAATATTCCGTCATGTTGGCTTAGGATGAGAATTATCTGTTAAAACTCTTCAACGGCTATCAGAAACACTAGATTAAGGTGGCTTGACATGATACTCTTAGGGTAAATACAGAATTAAAGAGCTCTAGAGATTACTAGTATGTATAAATCAGCTTTAGCAGATACTTGGAACAATCAAGCCCCCAGTGGAAGATGCTGGTTTTGTGAAGGGTTTTGGTATGCCAATTTATGAGGAACAAAATATTTGAACAAAATACAACAAAATTTCTCTGTTCAGGTGGCACAAAGTTATGTCTTGATCTTGGATATTTGTTTCCTAAAAACTCCCATCTAGAGATCTGATTATTCCTGAAGCCCCAGTCTTCATGCAGATCTAGTGATTTTGCCAGACTAGCACACATATGGCGCCTACTTAGATTCCAATACAACAAAAATGTTTATAAACATAAACATTGGATAGATAATTGCAGAAAAACACATTACCCTCCATAAACAGAAACATTGAAGAGTTGACAGTTGAAGAGTTGATATTGTTTATCCGGAAGAATTGCCTTGGCCTGTTCCTTGCCAGCAAACACACTAATAGGCAGTGTCCATCTATTGTTCATACTCTCAGTGTTTGCATAAAGTAGTCACCATGAAACATCACTTGTACAACATCCAAGTGGCACTGATGTAGCAGTACCATCATAGCTGGAAAAGAGAACAATGCCAAAATATAAACACAGTTTTATTTTATGAAAGGCTTTTTGAGGGAAGGTATATCCCCAGAAAATACAGGGATAAGACACTGCGCTCATGCTAGGGAGCATAGTTGTAATCATTTGAGTAAACTTGCACATCCACTACTCTGATAATCACACCAATTTAAAATGTTTACAATATCTCGAGGACTAAAAGCTTTACCATTATTTTCATATGTAAGTTAGATTTGGGGACAAACTGTACTGTTCTGCAAGATGAAAGCAAACAAGCTGGATTCATTTCTAATGAATCTAAAGAGCAGAAATTTTAACTGAATGCACTAGTTCCACCAGCTGCCTACAAGATGTAAGAAAATTTGTTCCAAGTTATTTCATTGGTTTTTTATTCTAAATTAATTGTTTTATTGTAAAGGTAAAATTTAAATACAGTACTGTTCTGAAAAGAAAATATATAAATATTGTTTTATTGTTTTTCCAACTGCAAACTACCATTTTATTCTTTCTAATTAACAGCACTAATATAATTTATCTGAGATGCATTTAAAGGCAAAAGAGATTTGCTGCAAAGTTACCATTTTGCAACTGAAAGTTATTCAAAACCTAAGAAGAAATACAAACTGATTTGCAGATCCACATCACTCCAGACCACTTTTCTGTAGTTTTCACTACGAATTTTTAGCAAACATTATTACTACTTCCCTCCTAATTTCTGTAAGTAAAGAGACAAAGCTTGAAACACATATAGGTAATTAAAAACCCTCACTGCTTTACCAAGATTCTACTTACTTTATAGAAAAAGTATATTTAAGGCTACTCAAAATGCAGCTAATAATGATTTGCTCTCATGTGTGGATTTTCATTGAATCAGTTACAAAGTTGCAACTTGTTATATCACACAGATTTTTCCAGGAGAGGGTCCTGTACAATGCCCAATGGCAATTATGACTGCTGAAGGTGAAAAAGGTCTCAGATCACTCCACCAACCCTCGTCTCTGCTGAGCGTGGAATGTCTGAACAGGTGAAAACCACAAACAGAAATTTACCAGTCCGTATTTCAGTTGAAACAACTTGTACCCCTTGAGATATACATCTAAATTCACACTTCAAATCAGGACATGTGACTTTTAGAGATATGACATGAGGATGAAATCCAAAATCACAGGCCATAAGTACACGAGGTTTAATTGATCTCTGTATGGCAGTATTAAACACAGGACTGTGGTCAACAGAAAAAATTGTGTACAATTTCATGCCTCCAGTATATCGCTACGCTGGAGTATCAAAGAGAGCCTCAGGGCTCACAGAAGGTCAGCGTGTTTGCTTAACTGTGGTTTTGCTTCCATTATAATGTCATTATGGTGAACTGAGTAAGAACTCAAACCCTTAAACAGGCTCAGGACTTTCTTAAGCAAACCATGAGCCTTTTCTATGTCAAACTTAAATAAGCCTTTAATTCAGGGCATGGTTTTGTTCACCTAGGCTATTCTAGAACTCAGAATTTTCCAAAGTGCTAGATGATAATGGGCCAGAGATAATTCATGCACTTCATATCCTCTCAGGCTGCTCAGACTTTCACTTGTGGACCTTGGCTGCCCAAAGTGGTTAAGTAACTACTTTCAGAATCGTGGTGTCACAATTAGGTCAGGTGCTAGAATATTGGATGAAGAAGAAATGAAATACAGTAACTTTATAGGAAAAAAACTCCACAATAAAGGTCAAAAAATGCAAATGAGATGAATATCAGTCATAACTTTACAAAGATTTAACTGAGCATTGCAGCACAAAATGTTATTACACTGTCACCCAATAAAATTCCTGTGACTGATAGAAAGTTCATTTTTATCTCCTGTCACGAACTATTAAAGCATTAGAAGAAGCTATGTAGGTAATAAAGAGACTATTCAGCTTTATCAATTTTGACAGCTAACCCCAGGAAACATTTGCTTTCACAATAGCTGGATGTTATCATTATTTTTTTGTTTATAATTTTTTCATCCTAATCAGCTCTCCTTCAGCTGTCCAAATAGCCAATAAAGCTGTTCTGTAGAGATTCTTAACTACAATATTTTTGGTCTCTCCTTTACCATATCCACTCTGTAGTCGTTTGCTTTCAACTTCCTCGAATTCCAAGGGGTTTGCAATCCCTTTGATTAAAATTCTCTTTGGTCTTTTCCTATAGCAATCTTACTGCCACTTGTCTAGTTTATTATTACCTTTCCTTTGTTCCTTTACAGTGTAGAAAGTCACTGTCAGAATCATCTTGCACACTTACAAACCATAGAATATCTCACTTTTTTATCTGTTTATCAGCTTCTGATTTCTTGTTATACAATTTCTGACTTCGTAAACTTGTCATCCTCCTTAAGTTCCTTTACTATTTGTTTTTCCCCAGTAATCTCAGCATTTTACCAGTTCTTCAGTGTTACACCTTTGCCTGATTATGACTTCAGACTTTCCAAGACAGGGCTCCAATGCAAGCCCTAACCTACCCAAAAATGCCACATCAGACAAATGGGTGCAGTAGTACATATAAGATCTACAATTTTTAGTGCATGAGAACAGGCCATTAAAATCATTCTACATATCAGAAGTGTGACAGACAAGAAATCTGTGCTTCAAATACATAGAACAGTCAGCCTGTTCTTCTGTTCCTTAGAAATAGACTGCACATACTCATTTTCTTCATTGTCGTTATGAGTTATGTAGCTGTTTCTTGTATCTTGTCAAAATCATAAAACCTTTGGAACAAGCAACATACACTTTCTCACATTGACAAAACTATCATTTATAGGGCCCCTACAGAGATGTGCTAGCCATGATTATTTACTACAGTCTTAGGTGAGACCTTCAAGCTCACTTCATGTGCAGAGAGCTGTAATGCAAGATTTAACACTTTGCTGACTTTAATAAGCATTTTGTTCTGGACTTGGCTGTAGATACCCAAAGATTAAGCTGTTTATCTAACCCACCTCTTCTATCTGAACCTTTGTAAGAGCTGCTAAAAACCAATAATGTATAAACCAGTAAATTTTCAGAAAAAGTGAATTTGGCCCCTAATGTTTTGTGTGATCTTTTATACAGAATGAATACTGGGCAAGTGGAAAAGTTATTCTGTCTTATGCTTTCCTAGTTGATATACATGCCATGATTCATTTCTTCTTACCATCTAAAACTAAATCACAAAATCCTAGGACCATAGAATGGTTTGGGTTAGAAGGGATCTAAAAGATCATCTAGTTCCAACCTTGCCACCATGGGTAGGGCACACTTTCAATTAGACCATATTGCTCAAAGCCCCATCCAACCTGGCCTTGAACACTTCCAGGGATGGGGCATCCATGACTGCTCTGAACAACCTGTTCCAGTGCCTCACCACTCTCACAGTAAAGAACTTCTCCCAGCTTCCAATTTTAAACCTATGCTTTTTTAATTTAAAACCATTGTCCATGACTAAACCACAGTAAGCAAGCCTAAAATATTAATCCTGCATACATACTTTTTTTTTAAAAAACCTCACCAATTTAAAAAAAAAAAAATGCATTTACCATCACCTATGTTATTCTGTTTCACTTCAAATCCTCTATCACCTATGTTTTATGAACAATGGTATCCATTAAACCAGTATGGCTTACTCATAGCTTCCCTCTTGGGAAAATTAGTTTTAATACTGCAACCATTTAATTTTTTACCATCGCCTTCATTTTAATTTAGATTTCACCTTGAATTGTTATTATCTTCTTCCCTTTGCTCATTTTCACTTAAATAAAGGTAAATTGGCAATGCAATGTCATTTCTTGACTTCTATATTTGTTCATTAATTTTAATCTATTCCACTTTTTTTTTTTCCTCCTTTGAAATGGGTTAATATGTTTCAAGGTTCTCTTTATCTAGCAATTATTTCCTTGACTCAGTTTCAACATAAACACAGCTGATATTCTGGAATCTGTTTTCTCATTAGCTACATAAGAAGCTTTTCCACTTAACAGTCTTTCATTATTTCAAATCAAAGCATGGAAGCTTCATTTTAATGCAAAATAATGTTTGATGGTGATTTGTTTCACAGGTTTGTTTTTTGCAGTGGTCTTCTTAGTTTAAAAAAAAAAAAAAGAAAAAAAACCAGAGAATCCAAATTCGTTAAAGTGTACAGGGAACAACCTGTGGATTAACCCTTTGTAGAAAGGCGGTCTTTGAAAGTAGAGGTATACTCATTAGGTCCTCTACACAAAAAAAAAGTAAAGCAAAGGGTGAATCAATTCCTCAGAAAAGAGTGGCAATAAATCTCTTAGATTAGTCAGAATCGAGCAGTTCAAAATAAGAAGCAAAAGCCAATAGTTCATCCCCTGCTTGTGTTTATTCCTCATGCAGCATGTTCAGCCTACTAACTCAGAGAACACTGAGTGAATTTATATTCAAATTCATCAGCCAGAATTGAAGTATGGAATTACTAAGATACTACAACTATTTTTTAAAGAACTTACAGGAATTTTAACTTTTCTTACAAATTGAATGTAGAGAGACGGAAAAAAATAGATATAGCAGCAGGGGAGTTTAATTTTCCAGCACCCATGAGGTCATAAGCTATTTTTAAGGTAATGTCTTACTGGGATTACTGGCAGTGGTAATTAGCTAAAATTGACAAGGCACTCATTGTGACGTATTATGACAGGGAAAAATTTGTATCACAGCTCTACTTTAGCACTTCAGCATATCAGAATAAATTGGCCTCATGGTCGCAAAAGGATATTCAAGGATATTCGTCTCTTTTAATGTTTTGTAACTCTATCAGCTTTTCTAATGTATTACTATGAGTATTTCTATACCATCTGTACCATTAGAGAAGACTCTAATAAAATATTGTTTACATCTGCTAACCACATTGACTTAATGACTCTTATCTCAATGCACAGCTACATAGAGGAGCTTTTGCTAAAGCATATAAGTCTTGCAGCATAATATCCTGGCTACCTTGAAATAACAGAAATCTTTGACACTTCAGAAGCACTTATTCTAAGTTTGGGGCTTTTGATTTATTATTTGTTTGGGAATTAATGAAGTTTCGATCTTTTTGCTTTTTATTATTGCTCCATTTTGATACATCTCTGAGAAAGAGAGAGAAAAAGAGTTTAGGATTGCTTTAAAGCTGACTCAATACTGTGCTTGCTTGAAGCTGTTAATGACACATCATAAGAAACACTAGATGTCTGCCTAAACTTTACACTAATGCCTCTTAGATGAAAGGACTTTTTGGCATGAAAAACAGCACAGCCAGGAAGCCTAAGAGTAATTAAAGATCCTCCTGCATTTCACTTTTTTTAACTGGTTTCTAAAGAAGAAGGTGGTTTTCTGACTTTGATCATTATGTACTAGTGCACGGGGAAGTGAAAAGTGGATTTTTCCTTCACCAGTAGTCGCAATCGCTACTAACATAAACACTGTGGAAGTCTTCAAAAACAGATCCTATAAGCTATTGTCATTCAAGAAATAGTTCAGTGTCCTCAGCTTATTTGGAAGCTCTCCAACACAGGCAATGTATAATCAAGTATTTAAGGAAATTAGTAGGACAAAAAAAAATCTGCTTTTAAAACTGAGAACCTGGGGAGCATAGACACTTTTTTCTTCTGTACCAGATTTTTCTATAATTCAACAGCTTTTTATGAAAAGTACCACTTAAAAACCTTGATACATATAAAAAAATTATAACTTGTAATTAGAAAGCTGTTACAGTACGTAACATTTAAGAGTTTATTTTGGGTATATGCAATAATCTAGCCCAATTAAAAGAGAATTGCTTCAATGGCACTTTCACTTCTCATTAAATGAACAGAGGGCAACCTCCTTTTGACACTCATTTGTCTTAATAACAAATCACAAACTCTAAGTTCTCTGAATAAAAAGACTGCATTTGGCTAGCATCAGCAGTACCCTTTCATCAAGACTCTACAGGGCTGCCAGTTCAATTCCTTTCAAAAAGCTAGTAAAGTAGCACTTCAACTGGAGGAAGACTACTACTAGTCTCCCTTCAGCTGAAGTGCTAGTTTACTAGCTAGGTGATACTAGCTACAATTCTAGGTGATAAGACTAAACCAATTTCCACAGCTCTATCTCACGAAAGCTGGGTTTGAAACACAGACCTTGTTTTAAAACCACATTCTTTGCCATATCATAAAAAATGCTCAAGTAGGAAAAGTCTTCATGTTTCAGATCCTGCGTAAGAATTTTCCAGTTTTAGTGAAGATTTTGGGGTGACCTAATTGAGGCCTTCCAGTACCTGAAGGGAGCCTACAAAAAAGATGCAGAGATACTTTTTACAAGGGTATGTAGTGACAGGACATGGGGGAATGGCTTTAAATTGAGAGTAGGTTTAGATCAGACTTTAGGAAAAAATTTTTTACTGTGAGGGTGGTGAGGCACTGGAACAGGGTGCCAAGACAAGCTGTTGATGCCACATCCCTGGGAGTATTCAAGGCCAGGTTGGATGGGGCTCTGAGCAGCTTGGTCTAGTTGAAGGTGTCCACCCATGGCAGCAGCGGGGGTGGAACTAGATTGTGTTTAAGGTCTCTTCCAACCCAAACCATTCTACGATTCCATGTGGAAAGCTGTCATACAACAGCCTCAGCAGAACTGATGATGGGGTCTGCGAAAATACTACTAGTCTTCATTAAGCAGTAATAAAACTCAGGATTTCCAGATGCTAAGTCTTGTAACATTACACTTACAGCAGTGAGCAAGGAAATTCCTGGACACATAACAGGAGGCTCAATTGCACATGTTGCTTGTTTAGAATCTGTAGTATGGTAACTCACAGACTTTGATCACATTGCTACTTTGATTCACAAGAGCTACTGAAACCTGAACTTTTGAAGCAAGTTCTTTTTAAAAGTCTTTTTACTATTTCTTCACCAGCGTTTTTCTCCTGATGTTCATCCAGTAACACAGGATAAACACATCAGCCCACACATTATCTTCAGGAGATTCAGACTTAACAGGAAAAGTCTGAAGTAATGAACTACACCAAATCAACCCTTTTCTTTCTTCAGCTGTGTACTAAGAAAACACCAGAAATAGGAGATATTGTCTTAAAATGGTCATCTGATTAAGTCAAAGGACTGGAATTCAAGAATTTTGAGTTCTTTCCCTACCTCTGTCTCAGATCATTAATAAACTTGGGGTATTTTTTGCATCTGAAAACAATAATGATAATAACTACCTAGCAGCCTCAAAAAATATTTGTGGTGCTTTATTCTTCAGTGCTGTTAAGACCAATGAAGTGTTTGTCATCAGACAATGAAATACACGTTATTCTTTCACATGGAGCAGACTATAAGAACTATGACATTTGTCAGCATGACCACTTTTCCTTCCTGTTTCATGTCTACAAGTATTTAAGTCTCATACCTGGGCTTGTCCTATTTTTAACATTTTTTTGAAATATCATCTAAGTTCTCTGCTTTTCTGAGCAGAAATTGAGAAGGCCCTACCTGCTATCCACAGCATTTTCTCTATTTTACAGAAGTAACATAGTAGTATAGACTACTAAAATCCTTTGCCTGCAATTGTTTTCAAACTATGCAGATGACTTTTAGCATACAACTGGCATGCCTCTGCACAAGGGAGTATTGTCTTGCTTGCAAGACAGGATTGTGACAACAAAGTTGCAAAGCGTGAAGGCGTATAAATCAATCCACATTTAAGAATGAAACTAGGGAGATGTCATCTATGGAACTGACTGAATAACAGCTCAGAGTTGGATTACTGAAAACATAAGTTTCTTGTGGCGGTGGCTCAGCCCACTTTCCAAGTAACTGACATTCAGTGGGTTGATTTCCCTGCCCAAGACTCCGCCTCTGAGGGTGGATCAGAGGAGGAGGCTGGGGTGTAACATCATCGCCTACTAGGCGTTCCCCTGGACATGTCTCCTCCCCGGTTTCTAGAACACTCTCTCTCCCTTGGTTCCCAGTTGGTTGGTTTGGGTCATGTTTAATAAGTAGCTTATTGCCTATTCTATGAAGATCTGGAAAGTTCTGTCTTGTCATGCTCCCCATTGGGTGATTCAAATAAGTTCCTCCCCATGTGTTTCTTGATTGGTTATCTGTCATCCCCTTGTCATTTCCCTATTGGTTGTACCCTTGCTCCTCCCTTTTCCCCTCCTCCCTAGTTAATCCCTTGTAACTGCCACTGAGCAAGCCAGTCCAACGGCTAGGCTCTGGTTGCTGGTCCTCTCCAAGACCTCCTCCCAGTAAAAGGCTTGGATTATACTAGCGCCTGAGCCCTCCTTCATTCTTCACCTTCGTCACCGCACTTGAACACCCTGACTTCGCTGGCCAACTCGGCCTCCGGCAATTGGCTCTCTGGGCAAGCTGTGGCTCCCGAGAGCAAACATCTGCACCCTATAAAGCTGAAGATCCCCGCCGTGTGCTGTTGCACCTGGAACTCCTGGAGTGTCCACGCGGGAGGACAAGAGCTTTGTCGCCTGCCACGCCACCAGGCGGCCTCTGGTCAGCGCGGACTTATACAACTGGCATGCCTCTGCACAAGGGAGTATTGTCTTGCTTGCAAGACAGGATTGTGACAACAAAGTTGCAAAGCGTGAAGGCGTATAAATCAATCCACATTTAAGAATGAAACTAGGGAGATGTCATCTATGGAACTGACTGAATAACAGCTCAGAATTGGATTATTGAAAACATAAGTTTCTAGTTGTAAACATTTTTAGACTAATTAATTGATGAGGAAATTATGTCTAAAAATGTTTCAAGATCAAAATTTGGAACAACTGGATCCTGTATGTAAGGACTGCGAGCAGGGGGGAAAGGAAAGTCTGTGATTCATTGGTTTTTATATGTTTATGGTTGATATGGGAAATTCTTTTCCATTCAGTGTAAGTCCTCGCAATGCTTGTAATATAAACACATCTATGACAGAAATTGTATCTAGTCTTTACAAATAAGTTCCTTATTAAATTTAACTAGAAAGAACATAACTGATGCTAGATCACCAGTTTCTACTGAAATGTTTGTCTTCCTGAAGGCTCTTGGATTCAAATTTTTTAAAAAAAACTGCTAGAGCTAGCACAGTCCCACATGCTTAGTGAATAAAAAGTTGCTTAACTAATATTAATACTAAAGCTCATTGTGAATTTTCCACAGGAAACCTGTTTTCCTTATGTAAAGTCAAAATCCAATATTTTGTTGTGGGTCTCTCTGACTCATATATCTTACAATGCACCAAAAAGGAAACATCCTTTTGACATAAAAGAGTATTAACTAGCATTTCCCAGGCCTTACATTGCATTATGGAAATTCTATGTCAGGCATCCATTTCAGCCAAGGCTCTCCAAATTCCATTTCCCACAATGCAATATGAACTTCTCTCTCTTTGACCTGGCTGGTGCTACATGACTGAAAATGTGAATTCATCATAGAAGGAACTGGAAAGCCAAAAAGACCATCGATGCAAAGGCATAGCATAGTGGGTACAAAACAGTCTTTTCTTCCCTTGTCAACTACCGGAACACTGAAATGCCATCATACATTAACTTACTAAAAAAAAAAAAACAAACCAAAAAAAACCAACAAAAAACCCAACAGAACAAAAAACCAAACCAAACCAAAAAATAAAAATAATTCCAAAACCAACCAACCAACCAACCAAAAAAACCCAACAACAGCAACAACAACAAAAACCACCCAAAAACTGAGAGCTGACTCTCAAAGCAGTGTCCAGCTGAACTTCTGTGGGGACAAAACAGATTTTAGCCTCCACCAATCTCCCTTTACCATACTTTGTGCATAGCATTTTAACTCCTAGCAGATTTCACTTTCAGTGTTGCACCATGCTGCAAATGCACCAACCTCACTATCACCTAAGTGCATTCTTCGTGGCAGAGAAGTTTGTGTCAGAGTCCCTTTTTGCTGCATCCCATGAGTCATCACCAATGTGCTTTAGACAATTTCAGTTTCTCAGAATTCTAAGAAAAATGTTCCATCTTTTAGAAGAATATCCTATACAATTTTATTCTCATAACTCATTTGTATGTAAATGAATTTTCTGAAAATATTTGTCTACTTTAAAAAAAAAAGAAAATCCAGACATATGTCAGTTTCACTAAACCCCCCTAACGTGTTCCTAAAATGTCTCCACTGGACACTTGTTGAAGTGAGATTTGGGTAGTATTGCTGGTTCTTGTCAAGTGAAACCTGGCCCAACTCGAGCAGAGTGCCATGTCCTGAAAATGTGTGGTGCCCTGCCCCACTTGGGCCAAACTATGATCTGAGAAATGCTCGTTAGGCTTCGGCCTTGACAAAAAGCAGCTGGGCTCAGCTTTTCTTGAGCTTATCAGAAACACTGCTCCCAGGAACTAGTGCTGTCTCCTGGTTTTTCACAAACAACGTTGGAAATTTATTTTTCACGCCTGAAAAACAGCCCAAGGGGAATACTACTTTCTGAAGAAAGTTACCTACCTGAATTGCAGCCAGGATGAAAAAATTGTTATGACCAAAGCTCACTCTGTTGTAACCCTATAAACCATGGCCCAGAGTGAGACCCTCGGAGCTCTGCTGGGCTGCAGAAGCTACTTCCCTCTGAGTGCGGCCTCTCAGAGCCAGTGAACTCTCAAGTTTGCTGTACCCAGAGGATCACCAAACAGCAGTGATGGTGATATGCCCCCTCCTCCAGACTCACCCCTCCGCCCACTGAAAAGATGCAAAGGCACCTGATGCAAATGACATGATTTCACTGAACTGAACAGGAATTTTTTCAGAAGTACATATCTTACACATACTCCTTGAAGTCTGCGTGCATGCTAGTGTGAATAAGTCATAGCAAATGTACTGTGAATGTTGCTCTCCTGGATTCTTAAATATTTTAGATCTGTAAGTAAGTTAAGCCTGTGAGTTACTGTTGTGCTATACTAAATTCTATATGAATCCTTTGTTCAATTGTTTAACTTAAGCTATAAACTAAGTGCTGTTAAGTTTAAGTGCTGTTAAGCCTTTAGGCCAAAAATTTCCTAGCTCCGTTTAGCAAGGGGGTCTACTCTGAACCTTGTGAGTCAACAGCAGGTCCTTCTTTATTCCTTTTTTATTTTGAACCTTATCCTTTCCTACCCTTTCTTTTCCTCCTCCCTCCCCCTCCCTCAGCCCCCAAGCCTTCTCACAGGTAATTTTTGGATTGATTTTGATTGTAGATTGAAGGGGTTTCGATTTTTCTTTGCTTTTTCTCTGTGTGCTTTAACCATCTAAAAAGTAGTAGGGTGAACCTTAGCAATGAACTTTGTAATGCTTTTGCCAATACCTTTGCCAGTGATTCTTTAAGCAACCCTGAAACGCACATTCACGACACAAATCTTTGGAATATCTTGGCTCTTTGAGGTAAGCGCTCTCAAAAGGATTGCTGCCCACTGAGTCCTGGTAAATTATTTTCCTGTGAAGGATGACTTAGTCCAGATCAATAGACTGGTAGATCTACTAGTAAACCACAATGTCTAAAACATCTTCTGGAACCTGGGAATCATGTACCAGCCTTTCTTGCTTATTTTCTTCTGTCATAAAGTTGGCTAGAGTTTTTCCTGCAAGAAAAAACATAGAATAAGAGACAGCACACGTCTGCATGTCTGGTGGAGTAAAAAGAAAATACTGCAGAACACTGCTGCCTGACCAGAGTTTCAAAGGACCAGAAACTTCTTTTTTCTTTCTTTTCCCTTTTGGCAATTCTTTTTCACAGAGGCCCAGACAGAGCAGGAAAATAAAGGAGCACAGAAAATTCAAATGAGAAACAGATGTTGGGAACAAATGTTGAAACAATACTCAATGCCCCAACAGCCATTTGTTTCAGTACCCTGAATACCCCAGGAATATAATAAGAATATATTGTTACAATGCATGTATCAGTACAGTAATGGAAACTAATAACACCAGAGCTTTTAAAAGTAACCTCATGAAGTAAAAAGTATCTGAAAAAAGCATTCCATATTTTAAAACTATTTATGAACTAATTAATTTATGATTTACATAACTGAATTCTAACCTAAAAATACAGAGCTTGGTAAAATGATTTTGTAAGTTATTAGACAACAAATTATTCTGAAATTAAATTCAAAGGCAAAAACATCAGTGAAATGAGAGTTAGCAATGAAACGCTAACTTTCCAGCAGCTTCAGGAGGAGCTTTTGTGACTATCATGGGGTTAGTACCTGTAGAGTAAGTGTAATGCCATAACATAAATTCAGTTATGACCGTGAAGACTGAACTGAAAGTTCTATTATATTTCAAAAGTTGCAATGTAAACTGACCTAAGTAAGGATATTCATATACCACTTCTGTGTACACAGATGTACACAGAAACGTCTTCAGTGAGGACCTCAGAGCATGTATGGCAAGGCAGATTTTCTATCACGCCATTATATACACTTCCTGCTCCATATGATATATCAGTCTGAGAAGAGAACATGCCTTCTGGACTCGTTGCTCCTTCATTTTCTTCCCTTGCAAGAGGTTTATAAAATAATACATTGCATCCAGGTGGCTATAGGTGGTTGTGATGCTATCTAAGGTGTTTTCAAGGACATTTTGCCCAGTTGTATCTTCCTGAAGAGATTGCCACCTCTGCCTCATAACTGCTAGGTGGTATTTCTTGTAAAGAAGTGAAAAGGAACAACTGAAGAAACATATTTCTTACCTTGGTTGAGCGGTATCTGATTATATATCTGACTACTTCATATACACATTCCTGTATTTCTTATATTGGCTGAGCTGTATTAAAGTCTGTATCTCACTACTTCAAATATTGTAATCTGGAGTTTTGCCACCTTTCATGCAGTACTGAAGAGGTCTTTGAGCAACACTACACTCTAACTTCAGCTGCCGAAATTTGAAGTTGCAATTCTGCTTTCAGCTACTGCCACAAACCATACTGGCAACAACCATTAGAAATTACAGGTCTCCTATAGAGAGCTCCTGCAATAACCACCCTGGTATCAAGCAATTTGGAACGAATCAACAATCATACTATTTTTAGTACAATTCTACTCCTCACATTTCCTGTTCTGTTGAGAATTAGAGATTATAGACAGGAGCTGGTCTTCACATCTAAAACTGAGTAATAGTGGCTGTAGATAGAAGGATTGATTTTACATATTTCAGAAAACCACGAATTTCTCACTGCAATTTATTTTTACTTATAAGAAGGTGAATAATAAAGTTACTTTTAATCAAACCTTGGCACACTCCTTAAATAAAAGGAAAGCATAGTATTTAAGGATGTATATACAAAACTGATTTCTACTGACACATAAAGCTCCAAGGTGTTCTGCAATAACGGTGTTTTGCAACTAAGTCCCTCATCGTTCATAAAAACTTTGAAATACATCCTTAAAGTCAAGATCATATCTAAGCATTACATTGTAAGCATATATGCATGTTATACCTGTGCTATTATATTATCCATATAATATGTAAGTAATATATATTCTAAATAAACCAGACCCTAAATTTTGGGAGAACAGATGTTAAACCTGTAACACTAGAGACTATTTCCTTCTAACCAAAGTAAAATCTCCTGGCCAATTTCTCATAACTTCCAGTAATATCACGAATCTTGTGATTGAATTTAAATTTCAAAAAATTATTCACAGATTTTTAACTTACTTATCTATTTTCTGGGTCTCAGATATTAAACAGAGTTAGGAGAAAAAACTCCAGGGCAGCAAAATCAGCTAATGATACACATGTGCTAAGAGTTTTCTAATCATGAAAAAAGTCTCTCTCAACCTGAACATCTCTGCACCTTGACCCTGCTGTCAAGAAGACTAAAAAAACCTTTCCATTTAAATGCTGTGAACTTTCAGAAAAAACAGTGTGAACTTTTTAGAAAGGTGTCCCTTTTAGCAGTAAAAAGTCCTTTAACAACTCCAATAGTAGTCTTACTTTTCTTTCTTCTAAATAAAGAAGTAGTAGAAGAAGTATCAATAAAACAAAAGATAGGGCGCACATATTTATAAACACCTGAAAATTTCCTTCAATCACTGAACACCTTCTTCCCAAAGGTGCTTCCAGATTATCATGGCTGTTTACTTATTAGTGGGCAAAATTTGTAAAAATAGCTGAAATTACACAATCAGATCTGACTGTTGAGTGATGTCTGAAGGCATTGCTCGGTGATATTAAAAGCTGAACTTTTTTCATATCCACCTTAATTAGTAGTTGCCTGACATAAAGTTACAAATATGAGCTTTACAGTTTCACTCTTTCTTAAAGAAAGAAAACACCTCCTGTTCCAATACATGTGGTGCATCCCACCACCTGTTGTATGTAGCTAACTATATTCACAGGCTGTTATGTGGAATTACACACATCAGACAAATTACTTAAAACCTGCTCACCATAATTTAGCAAGCACTTGCATGGACTTGTATTCATAAAAATGGATAGAATTTGGTCAGTATTACATCAACATTTCTATAAACTATTTTCTCTCTACTGACTTAAGCAGACTGAAAATCCATTTGATTAACATATACTTAAAAATATGCTACAAAAGGCACCTGAACATCCATGTAAATGAATGTTAGTGGTTACTAGGGTTTTGGACCTCCTAGTTATAACAGCCAACAACAAACTGTAAGATTTCCTCACTCATACACATTATCCTGAATTTCATATAGGCCTTCTGCAAGCCGGATAAATTAAAGTTTTGCAAGATTTGTGCATTTTTTCATCTTTCAGACTATCAGGAGAAGTAGTGACTTCTTCTGCCAGTACAGTCATTCCTCAATTCACTGTGTATGTTCAAAATGTACATAACATTTCTTGCCACTGAACTGACAAATGTAACAATGAAAGAGGTTTAGTTATAGAGGGTCTAAGTGATCTGCTGTAGGGATGAACAAATTTTATTAAAGTATTTGTTAAAAAGTCTAGCAGTAGCCAACTCAAAGCTATCAACAAACCCAAACCCCATTGGGTTAAACTTACTCATTTCAGAGAAGTAAACCAGAGGAATAGAAGCTGGAATTCAGAAACGAAGGGAGATTGTATCATTTACTCAAAAGCCAATGGTTGGGTCTATTTCTACTTTATCCATCACCATAGACACCAGAACAGCTATTTCTATATATAACACAGAGAATACCAAAACCTGAACTCTTGACCTTGCTGTACTTGCAGCAAACCTGTATAACTTCATGAGGCACTGTCAAATTTAAAATTAAGTTGCTATACGAGAGTTGATGAAAATATTCAAATGACAGCAATATTAATCTCATTAACATTAATTAAGCATGGGATGAGACACCTTCTTGTGTATCAAGAACATACAGTCTTTGTCTAATATTCAGGATGCAGAAAGAAACCTGCTGAAAATACCTAAATTTTTAGAAAATCAGAACATGAGAATTTGTCCCTTAGAAATTACAGTATTACAAGCCTAATGTACCATACACAACTCAAATCAGGGTTCTCAGGTGGAGCATACATCTTATGAGTCAATAATAGAATGATCCAAAGCGTAACACATGGAAGAAATGGGGATTTTTACCCATTCAGACATCTGTTACAAAACCAATACAGCTAAAAAAAGACTGTAGAGCAACTTCTTTGAATAAAAAAGCCCTAATTTATTGATAACTTTTCCACAAACTCCCAGACAATAATACAAAGAAAAGTATAGCAAGAAGATTTTTCTTTTCTAGCTGTTCTTCCAAGTGTTGTTCTACACAATAGGAAAGTTGGTTTAAACAGAAAGTGAAAAATTTGTGTAAATAACCATTATTTTAAATTTACAACCATGTAATCTTTTCCTTCAGGTTTCTGGTTTGACACCAAGGCACAAAAATAAATTATACACAGAGTGCTTTTCAGGCTATGTGTGCAAGGTGAATGTCCTCATTCCTCTTGTTGTACTTGCACAGTTCGTGGATGCCTATGTGTTACTTAAATGACTATATAAACATTCAAAAAGCAGTGTGGAAACTGACTTCTGGTCTTTTTCACCAATTTTTCACTTTAATGGCATCATAAAAAAACCTCATAATCTCTGAAAGAAGTATCTCCTCGTGGTAGTAGAAAAATCCCCATCGGTCAGATCATTATAATGAGACTAACCCTGTGCCCATCCCAAACCACTCAGCCTGACTCTACAGCGACCTTTATTTTTGAGCTTTAATGAGATGCTTGAATTTAACTTACGTAAAAAAGATATGGCTAAGTGAATGAATTATTTACATGAGCTGAAGCCAAACTTCTTATGTGTGAAGCCTAAGCAGAAAGGTGCTTTTGCACTGCAGATTCCCAATATGATTTCAGCCTAGATTTTCTGGTTCCCAGTTGAGCTATCCTCAGCAAGGAGTTTGTGTCATTTTCGAACATCCAGCAGCCCTGCAATTGGCTTTCTTGACCTTCGCACAAATTAAAGCACCCTAATAGCCTGCTGCCATCAACCGCAGAGAACAATTCAGTGGCTAAGAACTATCCTGACCTTGCTTCTTTCCCAAGGAGCACCCGATTCAGGGTGAGGAGTACGATCAGAATCCATTAGCATTAATTAACCCCCAGAAGTTTTGCAGAGAAGTCATACGGAGGCTGAGCTATCAACTTTCTATCTGCCTTCCAAAACTACTGCATTGCACAAATGTCATGCAGAGTCAGGTCTTTCACTTATCAATAAAATGAATGAGAAATCAGAAGGACTGACATAATCTTTCCCTTTGAAACCAGAGGCTAAAATGTTGCTACTGCAGTAGATAGGCCACAAAACTAAAAGCATAAACCAAATTTATTTTCTTGCTTGATAGAAATTCGAGCAAGAACTTTGAGCAAACCAAGCCTGAGCAGTCTTATAAGACCTTCTTAACATGTATGTTATGACAGTCCTCCTCTCTGAAATTTTCCCAGAGGTGGGTATTCATTATTGGACATCAAGAAATCATACAACGAGAATAATTTCACAGAATTTCTTACTCACATATTCACTTGAAAATTGCACTTTAAACATGTTTCCTTCTGATTGGAACATCATGAATACACTTGTTATTTTCCAGGCATGATGCTATGAAACAAAGAATTACAACCAGGTATTGATCAAGATGCTACTAAGGGTTGTAGAGATTTTGTACCTTCAATGAAAGAGAATTGACAAGTTCTCTATGTACAGGCATTTCTTCCTAAAATAACTGCTAGTCCTTCAGAGTGGTAATCACCCCAAATGCCTCCCACTTTTGGATATTTACTTCTGGTGACCATTTTCAGAAGAACTCATATGCAAATTTACTTACTATATCAAGCCAGTCATCCCCATAGAAAACTATTAAAACCCAAAAATATTGTGACTGAAAGATTGTCTGACTATTGTCAACTCTGTTGAGAGTTTTCTATTGCAATAGATGCAACAGAAAAGCCAGGTAATTCACTTAGCTCCTCTCCTACTCTATTTGCTCCAAAAGAAACAAAATCTGTGAAAAGCCATGTCTGCACTAACTAAGCTGTGCAGAGGCTACTGCAGTAGTCTTATGGAGGTCTTGTGAATTAACTCCTCTAAATTTTTCTCAGCAGTGCAAAAGACTTTTCTATTTATTCTCTCATGCAGTATCAAAGCAAAGTCACAGATCCACAACACACGTGCACACACACACACTGTGTTTCAAAGCAGTGAAAACAGGTTTTTTCAAAGCAGTGAAAACCCCCCCCACTAATATTTTATTAGCAAGCTTAACAAATTTGCTAATGCTTAAAAAATCAAGAAAAAAAAAGCAAAGAAGAAATTAGAATATTCTTCTTACAGTTATAATAAATTAAAATACAGAGGTTCATAAAATTGCTGGGGTGCTCATTAGAAAATTTAAAGAAATACAAGAAAAATGAAAAAAATCCAAGCCAACAGATGTGATTACTTTCATATTCTGTTTCACAGCTTATGGCATCTAAGACAGGCTTTTATTTCAGAAATCGAAGTTAGACCAAGTTAGAAATAAGACCAGATGTGTATAATTTAGGCAATTTAAAAAGAGACAGGAAGAAAAAATCAGGAAGTCCCTGACAATCACCAGGTAGAATCTCTATTCAAAATAGTCTTCAGTAGACTGAAAACCCAGGGCTAATCTGGAGTGTGTGAAGAAAATCACGGCAGATGCCTAATATATTTATGCAGTAACAACATCCTCGAGTCTTACATGTTCTAGCATATTCCGTACTTGCTACAGAAAAGAAAGTCTGCCTTCCTACAAAATCACATCAGAAAAAAAAACCCAAAATAACAAAAGAAGGAGTGCATTCTCTTTTGTTCAGATCATTCAAGTCTGTTGGCTAACATCTTTTCATCACTGTAGCAGTGTTCTTCTGACCAAAATACAAGATTCTACCCTTGATGTGTTCCCTCAAGCTATGACAAAGTGGCTCAAAAAGCCCCAGAGAACTGAGATATAAACACAGATCAGTTAGGAACTGCATACTCTTCTTCCCATCACTTACCTGTTTCATTATAGAACAATAAACACCAAAAACTTACTTATACACTAGGTTTTGATCTTATTATCAATTTGCACCCACTGCCTCTTGTCCTATCAAGTAGACACCACTACATCCATCATATACATACACCCATGGGTAAGATCCCCCTGAGCTTTCCCAAGGCTGAGCAGTCCCAGCTCTCTTGCATGCTCCTTGGTGATGTGGTCCTGTAGTCATCCTCCACTTGACTTGATCCAGGATGTTCATGTCTTTCTTGCACTGGGAAGCCTAAAAATGGACTGGCAGCTTCAGATGTGTCTCACATGTGATAGAGAGGAAGAAACACTACCCTCAACCTACTGGCAGGCAATGCCTTTCCTAATGTAACCCAGGAGACCTCTGACCTTCTTTGTTATGAGGGTGCATTGCTGGCTCATGGTCAACCAGTGTCCACCAGGACACCAAGGTGTTTTCCTGCAAAGTTGCTTTCCTTAGAATTCAGGAAATTAACTTGTTTTCAGTAGTTCCACAGCAAACATTCAGCAACAGCTTTGACATTGGATAGACACCAGAATTTCTCCATCATTTTGTGGCTTGAAAGTTCAGTATGTTTAATCTTTGCCAAAGGATTACATGTTACATAAACTCTGGGTATATCACATAATGTACTCTTTTGCAATGACACGGAGTGCTTTTAAATAAAACACTTTTTACTGGTTGTGCTGGTTCAACAACCTTGTAAATTAAAAAGACTTATTAATTTTTCATCTGTATTTTTCAACTCCACTTTTAAAAACCTTGAAACATGATTCTGTTAATGCTGCTGGAGCTACAGATTCATTAGTCAGAATTTTCATCACATACTCTCACTCTCCATGTTGTATCATAAAATTGTGTTTAAGTATTAACGTTAGCTTTCTAACACTGATTTTAAACTAGTTCTCAGCCAGGAGCACACACACACACAAAAGAAAGAACCAAAAAACCACTGTCCAACTTTAAAGCATAAAGTCTCCCAGCTTTTTTGTTCCTAAAAGTTGTATAAAACAAAAATCAGCCTGTTTCATAAACCACATATTGAAGATAAACTATCCAAAATTGTTTTAACCTTTTGCTCATTTTGCTGAAAGAAATAATGCAGTTATCCATGAAAACTTGATACTACAAATAAATATCCATTGATTGGACTCACGTGCTTGCAAGTAGAACTTTCTGCTCTCAAGCTGCTGCAATCCATCTCTTATATTATATGTATCCTGAAACCGACCAATAGTGTACTTTCCTATTCAAAGATGTAACAGATGGTGAAGATATATAAGGGCAGCTTATGAAATATATATGAGATCATCAAATGCAACATGCACATAATATTGCAATGTTTACTCATGTTTTTAGATACCCAAACTTTTTAGAACTTCCATTAGTTCTGTGATTATGCTCATAACCTAAGTGACAGCAGCTGTTTCTTTAAAGTCAGAAGACCAGCGACAGAAAATTTGAGTGTTCCAAGAACTGTTGTGTATAACTAATTACTTTAAGAAAACTTACAGTGCATTCCAAACTTTTGTTTACATTTTTGATTTTCATGCGGAAAACACGTGAAAATTTTTTCTAGAGAAAATTTAGTTTACTTTGAGAATAGGATAAGAGGACACAATTCCTTTAAAAAAACTCAGGTTAAAATGCCACAATGCTTTGCACAGTCTGGTAAAAATAACTGTTAACTAGCAGACTGAAAGAAATTCAGAGAACTTACACTGTTAAAATTTGTTCTCATATGTCTTTTATCTTTCTCATATATCAACATTATTAGTATCAACACTGAAACATGGTTCTCACTAATCACCACATAACAGTATTATGCAAAGACACAATTTCCAAAGTAGTACTCTTTGTACTTTAATCATTTGATTTACCAAACTAAAGCTTTGCTTTAGAAGTGAGGAAGCTTCACAGACCACCTTCTGATCTGCAGAATTTGATGAGTTCCGGTGACTGGACTCCTGAGGGAGGAATCCTACCTGAATCCTGCTCAGCTTTAGACTTACCTCCTAGATGAGTTCCAAAGGGGAAAGGAAACAGAGAAATCTTGATCAGTCAGGTGCCCACTGGAATACACTACGAGACTCCAACTCCCCAGCTGCTTTTGTACATGAACCTGATGAAAGATGACACTGACTCAAAGGCTTTTTAATTACTGCAGGGAGCACTCAAGGATCACCTGGCTGTATCTGGAGTAAATCACACCTATTTATGATTTCAGACTTAGGTAGACAGAAACTACCAATTTCTCTCTCCATATTTCTGAGCTTTTCTTCACAATGACAACGACATCAATGCCAAGATTCATCCTGCCAAACTAATTTTTAATTGATGCATTTAGGTCAAGAATCTAATCACCCTAGACTTCTGTTACCCTCTGCAACAAGATCTTAAATTAGCTTAAGTGCTCCCTGGAAGTATCCCTGTGTCTCCCTCTAAAGGGAATGGAAGTAACAAATAATCCTGATTTGATTCCTGCCTGATTAAACATCCTGTTTAAAAGCCTAATATAGGGTGTGACAAACTTTAGCCTTCAGAGTTTTCTAAACAGAAAATTTATGCTTACCAGATTTAAATTCTGGAACAAAATAATTTCTGAATTGTCAGAGTAGAATTAAATGATGATGCTTTGCTTTATATTTTCACATAAGTAACTAAAATTTTTCTATGGATGTGAAATTCTCTTCCATTTTAGCCAAGAAGTTTCCCCTCCACTTGTCTGTTCACACCTCTCTATTCGTAGTAATGATTCCATTCTACTCGTGATCCCACTTACTCAAAATTTCGTACGACAACTTAACCTTTTCTTGCCCATTCATTTCTGCAGCTTTTTCTTTGCAATACAGACAGTGGACAGCCCCATTATTCCCATCAGTCACTCCAGTACTATCCCATAGACCCCTTCCCCACCCATTTCTAAGCTCCATCACCCACTTCCAAATTGCTTTTCAGGGACTTGGTATGAGGACTCATCCTATGTAGCTCTAACTGTAGACACCCCAGGTGTGCACTCCTTGTCCATCTTTTACTGAGAATTCCATCAACCTCTCTCTGTGAATGAGTCAGACCCACTTCATTCTCACCTTTCCCAGCACATCTGTTGTTTGAGAGCCATGACAAAGACCCAGCATCCATTTTTCACTCATGGGATCTCTTCAGAGTGCTTTTGCAGTTTATTTTCAGGTTTTCCTCCTGCAAGGGATCAGAGAGAGCTTGTTCTTTTTTCTCCCCCTGAATCTTAACTTTGAGTAGTCTTTTCTGCCATCATAAATTCAGGAGTCATCTCTGGACTGAAACATAGAAGTTTTTTTTCTACTCCAAACTCACCAACCAGGTTTTAACAGTTTTTGGATATGGAATGTTTTGGGTTACCCACAACACTTCTATTGGAAATTATACATTTTAAAAAAAATTATAATAGGAAAAAATTATAATAAGGAATCTAGCAGACATTAGGATCCCATTTTTTACTTAACACTTTACCTGTGTGTAATAAGAGAAAATTTCGGCCTCACACAACAAGCAATTGAAATCGTCAGCTGAACTGCTGGAACTCCTTCTTAAAAAAAGAAAATGTAGGATATAGGAATTATTCAGTGATGCCTTTATGATGCGTTGTAGATTAAAATAATGTGCTTTACACATTTAAACTTAATAACCCAGGCTAGAGTTCACCACAAAATCTTCTTTCCAAGCTCAGTTTTCATATACATTAAAATAATAATTAACTTTGGAATTTAGAATTTTTAAAAAAATTTCAAATTCTCAAAGTGTTGCTGAATGTTGAATGGATTCTAAGTAGGAAGGAATCTTAATGTTAATTCTGCTTTCTTAAAACAGGGATATGATCACTTATGATGTAAATATAGTGAGTTGCACCAAAGCATGTGTTCTAATGTGTACATAAGGACAGTAACACAGGTAAGTGCATATGAAGACTCAGAATTGAAGAAAACAATAAGGAAAATAACTGCAATAATAAGAGCAAATTTTTCTATTCTGTCTGAAAAGTCAAAACAACTCTTTTCATAGAACATGTTTATAGACGATGAAGGAATTTTTTGTTATATATTTTTTCAATAATTTTGCTATGTAAATAAGAATTCATATCTTGCAGAAGAGGCTGATGCCATTTTCCCTTTGTCTCCCTACATGCAGTCAGCAGTAGAGGCCGCCATCTTGAGAGGGGGCAGGACCCCTCCACCATTTTGGGTGTCTCCTTGTTCCTGTGGGGTTCCTGAGATTTGGCAACTTTGTGTTAAGTTATTTACTGGTCATTGTTGGGGGTTTCTTCTGTTTGGTGGGTTTGTGGTTTTTTTGCCTGTTGCTGTTTTTGCATGTTAGTAAACGGTTATTTTTTTCACTTATATCTACGTGGTTTTGTTCCTTATTGGTGGAAAGGGATTGATTGAAACTAAGAGGAGGAAACTCATTTTACAGTGTCCACATATTTAAATTGTCAAGACAAAAAGAAAGGGAGCAAGCCCAGAAGAGATGTCTTGGTATCAGTATACAGAAACTCCTCTGGCAAAACTCAAAGCACAAGCTGCAGGAAACTACAAGTTGCAGAAAACCTTCTGCTTTTTGTTGTCCTCAGTCTCTAGTTAACATTACTGGCACTTCTTACTATGAAACTTCTTAAAGTTTAAATTCGATTCACAAAACATGAAAGATTAATTGAAATTTCCAAAATTTACTTCTTGTCATATCCAATACAAAACAAACCTCATACATATTTCATTACATCTGTACTGCGCATACGAATGCAAGAGTCTGCAATAATCACATATTTCAGTAAGTATTCCAAAAATATAACTTTTATGCATAGCCTCTGGGATCAAGGCCAGTTGTAGCTACAAGATGGTCTACACAGCTGCTACCACATCACATGAGCATGGAGAGCGCCGAGATAAAGGGAGAGAAATCAGGACCAGGACCATAGGACCCAGCCATAACCTCCTCTTTCTTTAAAGAGTTTTCCATTTCAACTCCCCTGTATTGTTCTGCAACATCTTATGTCCTACACATAGAATCATAGAATTGCAGAGTAACCTGAGCTGGAAGGGACCCATCACTGAAGTCCAACTCTTGGCCTTGCACAGGACACCCTAAGAATCACACCATGTGCCTGAGAGCATTGTCCAAACACTTCTTGATCTCTGTCAGGCTTGGTGCTCTGACTACTTCCTGGGGAGCCTGTTCCAGTGCCCAGCTACCCTCTGGGTGAAGAACCTTTTTCTAATATCCAATCCAAACCTCCCCTGACACATCTTCAGGCCATTCCCTTGGGTCCTGTCACTGTCAAGTGATCACAGAGAAGAGATCAGTGTCTGCCCCTCCATTTGTCCTCATGAGGAAGTTGTTACCGGAGTGAGGTCTCCCCTCTCTTCTTCTCCAGGCTGAACAGACCAAGTGACCTCAGCTGCTCCTTGTACAGCTTCCCCCTCTAGGCCCTTCACCATCTTCATAGCCCATAAATACATGCTGCCCTGCAACATGCATACACAAACAGCTGTTCTCAAAGGAGAGAAAATGGTTCAGAAAAGTGCATTCCAACACTGAGAATTAGTGCCAAAATATTGGAGTGAAATACTGACACGACAGGAAGAAATGTCAGAACAAAGAATCATAGTACAAAAGTGTTATATGGGGCAATGCCTCAAAGCATCCTCACTGTGACAAGCTGACAAGAAAATCTTGATTCAGAATGAATTTAAGTCAAAAAATAGTATGACAAAGGGCCAACAAAGAAGTTGTGAGGCACAAAGATTCTTAACTCTGGAAGGCCACTGAGGTTTAAAAAGGGAGAAAGAAATAAACCCGCTTATTTTCAGCAAGGACTAAGTGAGAAGAAAACAAAATTGTTAGATGAAGAAGGGCCAGAAGTATGTCATCAGGGCCTACAAGAAACTTTCAAAGCAAGTTATTTCAGTATTCAGAGGAAATGGAAAGGAAAATTGAAGTTATGACCTAGTAGGCTACACAGACCGGGAACAACTCTAACTGATGTGACACCAGGCTGGCACCGGTTGGATTCACAGAACCGCAGCTGGCTCCCTGGTCCTGCTTTTGTTTTTCTCTTTGCTAAGATGCACAATGGAATTTAAGACTGGCATATCTAGGGATTAGTTTTGAATGAAATATCAAGACAAAAGGCAGAAGCTCTATATTTTCCTTGGAAGAGCTTTCCTTCCAGAGCTTCTGCATCCAATTTTACACTCAGTGCAAACAAATCCTATCTAGATGTGAGATTATGTGCAGTAATTTTTAAAAGTACATTGACAGCATTATGTGTATCACATCCAAGACTAATCTATACTCAGATATAGTCAAATTCAGCTCCTTCTCATGTAGAACACTATAGCTGCCTGACCTTGGTGGTACTACAAAGAAAAGATCACTCCATGATGGTTGGCTGACTTTCAGTAAGCTGGATATAACAGTCCAAGTCAGAATTTTTATGAAGCAGCAGCTGTGGTGAACACCCCTCATCTGCAGTGAGTGTCAAAGCATTCTCATCAGACATACACTTTAAATGAAATTCAGCTCCTCTTGGAACAAAATTCCTTTACTACAAGATGAAGGGCTGAGTTCAAAGTATTTCCAGCTGGCTTTTTACAGATCCAAATGAAACCTAGACTGCTACTGAACATCCAGCATCACTTTCAGAAACATCCTAAATGGAACTCAAAAGTAATACTTTGAAGGACTAGCCTGGCCTAACCTCACTTGCATGTAAGACTTGATAAAAAGTTCAGTCAGAGGTGATTTTACTGCAGTTCACTCACAGGAGATGCCTGAGCACCAGTTAGAAATCAAACATTGAAATATAACAAGATCCAAATTCTAGATCCTGCAGATAAAATGCATTGCAGAGACAGATGACAACAGTTGTATTTGTTTAAGTATTCAGACTTCAAAGCAGAATTCTAGGCACAACAGTGCCATCCAGGGGCCAGCTAATTGCTGGTAAATGTCCAAAGAATTTCCTGAAACTGGGTTTTTTTTGTATAAACAAAACTGGGTTTGTTTAAAACAATTTCCCCAAATGTTTTCAAATATGACCTCAGTTCTTTTGAATACTGCAACAGATAAACAGCAATGGGGAAAAAACCCCCAATCTGATTAATTCTCTAGACATACTAAGATTTGCTTACATTTAAGCATGGATTTTGCAAAAGTTTTGTTTCAATAGAATAATATTTGTAGCAATTTAAATCAACAAGTTCTTCTAGCACAATAAACTGGCAATCACGAGGAAATTTCTCATGAAACTTTGCCAAACTTTTCAGACTGAGACATCACGATGGTCAAAATACATGCTCAGCCACACTTTACTACAGCTATTTAGAAGGAATGATGTATATAAAATTTCTCACAACCAAAGCTTCAGTAGGTACAGTTTCTACACGACCCCAAATCTTCCTTCTGCTCAAATGGAAAACTGAATCTGAAAACTGCAAAGCACTTTGGAAATGGAGGCTGTTTTGTCGTGGTGGGGACAGAGCAAAGTCCAGAGATACGGCAGTGGCCAGAGTTTACTCCTGTAATGCGTTCCACTCAGCAGCAACAAGGGGGGGAAAGCAAGAACCCCAAAATATTTCTAAGATTATAAACTAGTCGTGGGGGCAGAGGCCACTTCAGTTTAAGGNGTATCAGTATACAGAAACTCCTCTGGCAAAACTCAAAGCACAAGCTGCAGGAAACTACAAGTTGCAGAAAACCTTCTGCTTTTTGTTGTCCTCAGTCTCTAGTTAACATTACTGGCACTTCTTACTATGAAACTTCTTAAAGTTTAAATTCGATTCACAAAACATGAAAGATTAATTGAAATTTCCAAAATTTACTTCTTGTCATATCCAATACAAAACAAACCTCATACATATTTCATTACATCTGTACTGCGCATACGAATGCAAGAGTCTGCAATAATCACATATTTCAGTAAGTATTCCAAAAATATAACTTTTATGCATAGCCTCTGGGATCAAGGCCAGTTGTAGCTACAAGATGGTCTACACAGCTGCTACCACATCACATGAGCATGGAGAGCGCCGAGATAAAGGGAGAGAAATCAGGACCAGGACCATAGGACCCAGCCATAACCTCCTCTTTCTTTAAAGAGTTTTCCATTTCAACTCCCCTGTATTGTTCTGCAACATCTTATGTCCTACACATAGAATCATAGAATTGCAGAGTAACCTGAGCTGGAAGGGACCCATCACTGAAGTCCAACTCTTGGCCTTGCACAGGACACCCTAAGAATCACACCATGTGCCTGAGAGCATTGTCCAAACACTTCTTGATCTCTGTCAGGCTTGGTGCTCTGACTACTTCCTGGGGAGCCTGTTCCAGTGCCCAGCTACCCTCTGGGTGAAGAACCTTTTTCTAATATCCAATCCAAACCTCCCCTGACACATCTTCAGGCCATTCCCTTGGGTCCTGTCACTGTCAAGTGATCACAGAGAAGAGATCAGTGTCTGCCCCTCCATTTGTCCTCATGAGGAAGTTGTTACCGGAGTGAGGTCTCCCCTCTCTTCTTCTCCAGGCTGAACAGACCAAGTGACCTCAGCTGCTCCTTGTACAGCTTCCCCCTCTAGGCCCTTCACCATCTTCATAGCCCATAAATACATGCTGCCCTGCAACATGCATACACAAACAGCTGTTCTCAAAGGAGAGAAAATGGTTCAGAAAAGTGCATTCCAACACTGAGAATTAGTGCCAAAATATTGGAGTGAAATACTGACACGACAGGAAGAAATGTCAGAACAAAGAATCATAGTACAAAAGTGTTATATGGGGCAATGCCTCAAAGCATCCTCACTGTGACAAGCTGACAAGAAAATCTTGATTCAGAATGAATTTAAGTCAAAAAATAGTATGACAAAGGGCCAACAAAGAAGTTGTGAGGCACAAAGATTCTTAACTCTGGAAGGCCACTGAGGTTTAAAAAGGGAGAAAGAAATAAACCCGCTTATTTTCAGCAAGGACTAAGTGAGAAGAAAACAAAATTGTTAGATGAAGAAGGGCCAGAAGTATGTCATCAGGGCCTACAAGAAACTTTCAAAGCAAGTTATTTCAGTATTCAGAGGAAATGGAAAGGAAAATTGAAGTTATGACCTAGTAGGCTACACAGACCGGGAACAACTCTAACTGATGTGACACCAGGCTGGCACCGGTTGGATTCACAGAACCGCAGCTGGCTCCCTGGTCCTGCTTTTGTTTTTCTCTTTGCTAAGATGCACAATGGAATTTAAGACTGGCATATCTAGGGATTAGTTTTGAATGAAATATCAAGACAAAAGGCAGAAGCTCTATATTTTCCTTGGAAGAGCTTTCCTTCCAGAGCTTCTGCATCCAATTTTACACTCAGTGCAAACAAATCCTATCTAGATGTGAGATTATGTGCAGTAATTTTTAAAAGTACATTGACAGCATTATGTGTATCACATCCAAGACTAATCTATACTCAGATATAGTCAAATTCAGCTCCTTCTCATGTAGAACACTATAGCTGCCTGACCTTGGTGGTACTACAAAGAAAAGATCACTCCATGATGGTTGGCTGACTTTCAGTAAGCTGGATATAACAGTCCAAGTCAGAATTTTTATGAAGCAGCAGCTGTGGTGAACACCCCTCATCTGCAGTGAGTGTCAAAGCATTCTCATCAGACATACACTTTAAATGAAATTCAGCTCCTCTTGGAACAAAATTCCTTTACTACAAGATGAAGGGCTGAGTTCAAAGTATTTCCAGCTGGCTTTTTACAGATCCAAATGAAACCTAGACTGCTACTGAACATCCAGCATCACTTTCAGAAACATCCTAAATGGAACTCAAAAGTAATACTTTGAAGGACTAGCCTGGCCTAACCTCACTTGCATGTAAGACTTGATAAAAAGTTCAGTCAGAGGTGATTTTACTGCAGTTCACTCACAGGAGATGCCTGAGCACCAGTTAGAAATCAAACATTGAAATATAACAAGATCCAAATTCTAGATCCTGCAGATAAAATGCATTGCAGAGACAGATGACAACAGTTGTATTTGTTTAAGTATTCAGACTTCAAAGCAGAATTCTAGGCACAACAGTGCCATCCAGGGGCCAGCTAATTGCTGGTAAATGTCCAAAGAATTTCCTGAAACTGGGTTTTTTTTGTATAAACAAAACTGGGTTTGTTTAAAACAATTTCCCCAAATGTTTTCAAATATGACCTCAGTTCTTTTGAATACTGCAACAGATAAACAGCAATGGGGAAAAAACCCCCAATCTGATTAATTCTCTAGACATACTAAGATTTGCTTACATTTAAGCATGGATTTTGCAAAAGTTTTGTTTCAATAGAATAATATTTGTAGCAATTTAAATCAACAAGTTCTTCTAGCACAATAAACTGGCAATCACGAGGAAATTTCTCATGAAACTTTGCCAAACTTTTCAGACTGAGACATCACGATGGTCAAAATACATGCTCAGCCACACTTTACTACAGCTATTTAGAAGGAATGATGTATATAAAATTTCTCACAACCAAAGCTTCAGTAGGTACAGTTTCTACACGACCCCAAATCTTCCTTCTGCTCAAATGGAAAACTGAATCTGAAAACTGCAAAGCACTTTGGAAATGGAGGCTGTTTTGTCGTGGTGGGGACAGAGCAAAGTCCAGAGATACGGCAGTGGCCAGAGTTTACTCCTGTAATGCGTTCCACTCAGCAGCAACAAGGGGGGGAAAGCAAGAACCCCAAAATATTTCTAAGATTATAAACTAGTCGTGGGGGCAGAGGCCACTTCAGTTTAAGGACTTACAAGCGTACATTCTGAGGCTTTTGATTCAGCCAGGCAGCTGGCGACGCCATCCATACAGCAGCGCAGAGCACACTGCCCCGCTGCGGAGCTTCATGTTTCGCCTCACGGGAGGCGAGCGTTTTAGGTACGGCCCCACACGCCTCGGGTAGGCAGGGCTCGGGATCCGCCTCCTGCCCCCGCCGCCCATCACCCGCGAACACCAGAAGAAACAACCCAATCAAATCCCTTTGATCCCATTTTGAACGACGGCTGGGGGCGGGGCGGGACCGGGCCCGCGGCGCCTGCGCGCGGTTTCGGTTCGTGCGGCGGCGTGGGNAGCCGACGGTGCTGCCTGGAGCCGAAGGGAAGGCCCCAGGAGGCCCCAGGTAGCTGCAGTCGTCCCTCGGCGTGGGGAAGCGCATCCATCGTGCTGGTGCTCAGCTGTGATGAAAACAAACATCCGTCTTGTGAAGTTAAGGTACTTCTAGGGGTGTTCCACGCGATTTCGATACTTCCGTGCGACGTCCTGCCCGTGAGTGTCGTCTCATCACTCCTGTCTTGCTGTGTTTGTGTTCATACTGAAGTTTTGCAGGTGATTCTGGCGGACCCACCAAAGCCCCGGCTGCCTGTCTTCTGGATGTTGAATATATGGTGTTGCCTTATTTTCTTGGAGATGGAGGGGCTGAAAATGAAAAATTAATGGGTTACAGCTAACTTCTTCCAGTTCTGTAAGAAGTTTGGTGTTTCATATTTATTTCAGGACATTTTTTTCCCTCTTTACAGTGTGAATTCGATTATGTGTGTTTCACTTGTGATGGGTTTTGGTTATACATTTGTAAATCATTGTGCACAATAATCCTGACACAACTAACACAATCTCTTTTTAGGTGTTGCACCAACAGTTTAGAATGGCTAGCAGTTCTGCTGAGCATATGTGGTATGAGCACCTGCACTTGATACTGTACTCTTCCAGAATTCCTGCGTAATGAACAGCTTGATTACAATTTGTTGTAGATCAGCAGAGCAAAATTTACTTTGTGTTAGGCATGTAGTAACTCAGAGAGGGGTTGAATTGCAAGTTGATTTCCTGGTCAAGAATTTAGTGAAGTGTAGCCTCTTCATCAGGGAAAATGTTTGATAGCACATAAAATAGAGATAGTTACTCAGTAATTATTGGTTTTTGCTGTTAACAAGGGTAAGGCAGAAATGAGTGATTTGACATTGAAATACACCCATAAATCAGCAAAGAAAGAAGAGGGTGTTTCATTCATTGTTGTAGCGTGGACTTTTTTTGGACTGATGCAAGTTCAGGTGAAGTTTCATAGTCTTTCACCACCAAGATGCTAATATAACCTGGGATGAAAACAGAAGCATTATTTGTCTGAGGAGTTCTTCAGAAAAAGAGTACAATGAGTTTCTGTACAAAAGATTGGAAAATTTCAGTAAGGACACTGGGAATGTCATTTTACCTTATGCTTCATAACCTTCTCCTAAGAAGGAACTGAAAGTAAGTTTTGGAGAGGGTAGCTTTCACCAGAGTTTCTACAAAAAGTAGACTGTAATAATAGGTCCATCTGAGATGTAAGGTAGGACAGAGAAAAATCCTGGATGCCATCTCTTCCGGAGGGACAGAAGGTCAGTCTGGCTTAGAGTAGGATGGAGATCTAGCGTGAATAGATTAAAAAGTGTTTTCCATTTCTATACATACGCCCTTTTGTATGTGTCAGAGCTGTATTAATTACTGTGGTGATTAGTCATAAAATGTGAAATAAGTTATTTACTGTTGCAGTGCATGTGGCTGTCTTAAAGGCAGACCAAAATCCAGAGTCCTGGTGGACAAGCACCAAAGGGTAAGGCTCAGCCCCTTATACCCAGTATCTGCATGAGTTCATGCTTATTCATCTCTCATGGTTAATATGCAGCATTTCTAGAATTCTCTTCTATATTCTGTGCCCTATTGGCTCCCTGTCCTGGTTCCCTCCTCCTTATTATCCCCACTGGTTTTTGTGCTGTGGAATCCTTCCCCTAAGTCGATCTCCACTGGCTGTGTCCCTTTGCTCCACCCTGAATAAGACCCTCAGATTCTGATTACCCATCAGGTAATCGGCTGTACCCATCCTGTCCTCGGTACCTGTCCCCGGCTTTCGGAATGAAAAGATCTTGGAATAAAGAGGAACAAAGACCCCTCTCTCATCCTTTGCCTCTGGTGACGCTTTTTCACCACCTGTGTTTGGGGCTCGCTCTTTGTGAAGGAGCCAGCCTTGTCCATGTGCTTCAGCTGCCAAGGACATCTGCAGCTGGACACTGTGCGGCCTCGGGCAGCCCCTAACAGCGTTGATTTACCGATACCTGGATATTTCCTATCTCTATAACAATACCGTCTGTGTATTTGTTACAGAGATGCCCTTGTAAGAACGTATTTTAAAAGTAAAAATAATATCTGCCTCTGATAGAGATGAAATGGAGAAATTTGGTTTAGGACCATGTTTAAAGGAATAATTTTTGAAAATGCAATCTATTAAATAAACTTTTCTTGTGTATTGTTCCAGTTTGCTAAGGGAAAACAAATTGCAGAGTAGCTCTAGACTGTGCACCTTCAGCTTTTTTCAGTCAGACGGTATTAGGGATCATACAGATTTTTTTCCCCCATTAGGCTTTATACAGTAGGCATGATGGTATTTGTTGCAGAGACAACCTTGTGACCCTTATATAGCTGATAAACTTGTTTGTCTTTGCTGAATTTACAGGAGTCCAGTATCTGAAGGGGGTCTACAAGAAGGCTGGAGAGGGACTTTTCTCAAAGGCATATACTAGAGATAGTACAAGAGGGAATTGCTTTAAATTGTCATAGAGTTGATTTGGATTAGATGTGAGGGAGAAATTCTATGCTGTGAGGGTGATGAGGCACTANGTAATCGGCTGTACCCATCCTGTCCTCGGTACCTGTCCCCGGCTTTCGGAATGAAAAGATCTTGGAATAAAGAGGAACAAAGACCCCTCTCTCATCCTTTGCCTCTGGTGACGCTTTTTCACCACCTGTGTTTGGGGCTCGCTCTTTGTGAAGGAGCCAGCCTTGTCCATGTGCTTCAGCTGCCAAGGACATCTGCAGCTGGACACTGTGCGGCCTCGGGCAGCCCCTAACAGCGTTGATTTACCGATACCTGGATATTTCCTATCTCTATAACAATACCGTCTGTGTATTTGTTACAGAGATGCCCTTGTAAGAACGTATTTTAAAAGTAAAAATAATATCTGCCTCTGATAGAGATGAAATGGAGAAATTTGGTTTAGGACCATGTTTAAAGGAATAATTTTTGAAAATGCAATCTATTAAATAAACTTTTCTTGTGTATTGTTCCAGTTTGCTAAGGGAAAACAAATTGCAGAGTAGCTCTAGACTGTGCACCTTCAGCTTTTTTCAGTCAGACGGTATTAGGGATCATACAGATTTTTTTCCCCCATTAGGCTTTATACAGTAGGCATGATGGTATTTGTTGCAGAGACAACCTTGTGACCCTTATATAGCTGATAAACTTGTTTGTCTTTGCTGAATTTACAGGAGTCCAGTATCTGAAGGGGGTCTACAAGAAGGCTGGAGAGGGACTTTTCTCAAAGGCATATACTAGAGATAGTACAAGAGGGAATTGCTTTAAATTGTCATAGAGTTGATTTGGATTAGATGTGAGGGAGAAATTCTATGCTGTGAGGGTGATGAGGCACTAGCATATGTTGGCCTGTGAATATATGGATGCCCTGTCCCTGGAGGTGTTTAAGGGACAGTTTGGATGCACTCTGAGAAACGTGGTCCAGCGGGAGGTGTCCCTGCCCATTGCAGCGAGGTTGGAACCAGATGATCTCTAAGGCCCCTTTTAATCCATATCATTCTGTGAAATTCTGCAGTGTTGTGCTTATGTATTTCAGGTTTTAATTCTAGCAAAGAAAGACTTCTGCTATTAATGAATATAAAGTACCATGTCCTGCTAAATGGTGGAATCTTAAGAAATTCTAGGATGATAGATTTCAAAAATTTTTTTACCAATTTGTATTTTGTTTACAGGAAGAGCAAATAGTCTTAAGACCAGTGTTTCTCAGTGATGTAAACTGGCACTTATCTTAATGTTAATTGACCTTTATTTTAATTACTTACTGGTTTATGTTTGATATTAGTAGCTAACAAAACAAATACTTATAAGTGTCAAAAAACTTACTTGTACTGCAGTATCTACTACATGAGGTGTAAATGTGCTTTGAAACTAAACAACTTTTTATTGCATGATGATTGAGTGATGATGATGATTACTATTAAGAAAATTCTCTAGGGAAAAGAGACAAATAGTGGACTATGATGTCTGTGTCCTTTTTTAGCGCTTTTGAACTCACTGGCTAATTTCAGAGACATTGGAAAGGCGTAGAGTCCTCAAAAATCATGGGCTTTGTTTATTTTTTGATTATAATTTGGTTAAAGAATAATACTTCCATGGAACAATATTCTCCCAACTCTTCTGATCTAATAAGGAAAAAAGAATGAAAGTGTTGTACTGTTGAGGTGACTGTATGAATGAGAGATTTGATGTAAGTGTACAGTGTTAAGGATCCAGTGTGAAAAGAGGAAATTGCAGTTGTTGTGATGAGGTGAAACAAGACAGAAAATAAGAAACCAGTCATAATCAATTATTCACAAATAGTTAGTTTAGACATTTCATTAATCTTTCTTTTCATGGAAAGTTGTTTATAACAATGTAAATGCGTCAAAGTGTCACACTGTTTCCATGTTAACAAGTAGGACTTGTGCCAAAAGCGTATAAAAGTTTTCTTCCTCTTTCTCTAACTGAATGTATACCTAGATAGTAAGAGAAGAAAAGCAAGGTCTTGGCAGAACCCACAGTCAGCAAGGTCCAGTAGGAGCCATTAGGAAGCCATCTTGCTGCTGATAAATAGCATGGTATGGTTTCAGTGTGACTGCATGACTGAAAAATCGAGATTGAAAAGGGTTAAGAAACACAATTTTCTTGTAATTCAGGCATCTTATTACTGTATGGGATTGCTGCATTTTGATTACTGCCCAAGGGAGAATTGAATGAGTACAAAGGAAATAAAAACCATAAAAAGTTGGAACAAAGTGAAACAGTGAAGACTGGGTTTTTTTGGGAAAGAAGAAAATGCAGTATTTCTTGTCATTTTCTACTCACTGCATTCTTTGATACAAAGGAAAGCATAAGTTGTAGAATGAAAATTTCAGTTTTGCAGTTCTATGTTCACTGCATATGATATTACTTTTGAAGGGGTTGTCTGTATTAAGCCTGATTGTATTCTCCTATCGTGCTTATTCTTACAAGCGTACAGGCTGAAGGAATTGTTTTAAAAACCTCTTGCTGTCTCGAACATGTTTCCTGTTTTAAAGCTTTCTAAGAAATTTCAGGTGTCTTGCCATGGAATAGCTTCCAAAGTCAAACTTGTCTGGAAACATTTGCTAGATGGCAGCACATAATCATCAACTGCCATGGACAAGGGCAAGTTTAAAGGGAGATAGCTCATGTTTAATGTGAAAAATTGTCCTTGTTGATCAGCCAGTATACAGTAGTACGAAACAGAAGCTGTTGAATGGGAACACTACAGATATCTACATTTTGTTTCACAACCTGTGTTTCTTAAATTATGTTGTTTTGTTTTTGCAGTCGTAATCTGCCATCAATGCTGTATTATTGCAACAAATCCATTTATCTTTCTACCCTTTTTATTTTTTTTTAAATGATACTCTGTTTGCAGCTACCTCAAGGAGCTACACTGCAGAAAGCTCATGAAGCTAATGCAAATGAAGTCTTTATAAATTGTTTTAAAATTAAGTGTTCTAATGTGTATCTATATGAATGCTGTAATGGCTGAAGTTGAATATTAGTAAGGCATCATATTATGTAAAGCAGATTCTTAGAGTTGAGAGTTTTTTTCTTTCTGTGGGGCATGTGAATCAAATTTTCCAAACTTGATTGGATACGGAAACTTTGGTATCAAGTGAATATTTCTCTTAAATTTGTAGTAATTAATTTCATGCAGACAAAATAATTTTTCTCTGTATTTACAAAGCTATGGGTTTTAGATAAGAAAAGCTGATGTCTGCATAATGCTTGTCATCCAAGATAGAGTTCTTTTTTCTTTCATAAAAAGTAGAGTCAAGATAAAACCGTATCTTGGGAATTATGTGTGTGCACACAGTTTTCAGTCTGCCAAGCAAAGTCCAGAATTAAAATTATTGTGTAGGGAGCTTAGTAATGAAGCTCAAGGTGATAATTCCATTCATAGTGTTTTGGCACAACATGTTGTGTTGTGATACTCTCCATGGCGACACTCAGCTCTTTTACTCCTTAGGTTCAGGGCTGACATCCTGACCTCTGATTTAGCTGGGCAGCAGTTTAGGTGAATAGCACATTTAGAAAGCAGTCTGGACATGTGAATTAAGAATTTAGATTGGTGTATGATAAAGTCGAGTATGACTAGTGTGGCTGATAAGGAAAAAAATCAGAGAAAAAGCGGTGGGGAATAACCTTAACTTACAGAGAAAGACTGATGTACAGCCTGTGGAAGTCTGAAACTGTAGTCTTGAGTTATAGCTGTAGTTCAATAATTATACAGAACTATATCTATAATCTTGAATCTTTTATCACAGTGCAAACAGATGTAAATGTATATTCAGAGATGTTTATATAAAGACTGAGTTGTCTTGGTGTAACACAGGTAGGTGTTGTGTTTGTCCTTAGGTGGTCACACACAGCTGAGATACTGAAATTGCATTTATACATGCCTTCATTCACAAATTGCAGAAAATTGAAGTACATCCTTTTATAAGCAAATAATTTTTGGTGACCAAAGTTTCTATATAGCAGTTAAGAGAATGTGGTCTGAACAGAGTATCAGGAAAGATAAAGGAGGGGGAAATTTGAGCGGGTCATTCATTCTTCTTGAAGCTGAATTGACTTCTGTAACCAAGAACTGCCTCATGATTTTTGTAAGGTGCACTAAATGTGAAAGATCTGAGTACTTACCCATTCTAGTCCTTACTGTATTATATATTTCTAGATTTTATGCAGTAGGTCCATCATGCTTGTATAAATATTTTCAAATTGATACAAAATAAAATTACCTTAAAGTTTTTTAGTCTTTGAATGGTCACCATTTTTGCAAGAAGCATTCTGTACAAAGTGAGTTTAAGACTTTGCTGTGGTATTTATTTGCAGTTACTTAACATCTTCCTTATTTTCAGCCTTCTTCAGCATTATATATGACTAGCTTATCACTCAGATGTGATATACCCGTGTTTTTGTTGACTTAGGATGATAAATTAGATATATAATTCAGAATTTTGTTTATTAATGGTCTGGTTTTTTCCCCCACATTTTATTCTATGGGAACCGAGACACTTTTTAACATTGAAGCACCTTTCATGTAAGGCTTTTTGTGGAGAATTGCTTTGCGGTTCAGACAGACGTGACATGCCTCTGAAGGAGTGTGATTCTCCAGCTCTGGTTTCTCAGGCATCTGGACTTGCTGCTTCTCAGTCTGGGGCTTCTCACTCTCCTTGCTCTTCACCCATTCCAGCCACATGGTCTTGCCTCCCTCTTCTGTTATCATAAAAAGTTTGTTGCTAGAGTAGCTACAGATTGAGGGTGGCAGGGTCTTACAAGTGAGTGGGAGCAGCAGGAGTGTGGGACCAGAGGTGAGTGGGATGGATACAGAGGAGAGGTGGAGAGATGGACTATGCCACCACCATGAGTGAGCTGTTTGGTTGGCTGATAGAGCTGTGCTGTTTTTCATCTCACTTAGGTGTTCCTCCTTAAGTAGTGGCTTTCTTTGGAATAAACATAAGATTTGGGGAGGATGTTGAACTAGCAACACCTAAAATAGGGTGATGTATGATGTGTAGTTATGTTGTCTGGCTGGTGTTTGTTACAGAAGTTAATTATTGGTCAAGGCTGTAAAGGCAGGAAAATTAGAAACTTCAAAGGAGAAGCCAAAGGAGCCCTTATGTTTGTCTAATCTTGATAGCTTTACATAGTGAGTTCATAGGAGACTAGTTAAAATCAGCTTGAAAGAAAAATCTTAAAATTTCAGTGATGTCTAGGTATATAGGTGCCTAAGATGCTCTGTGGTCAAAATTGAAGCTGTAGCTGGATACTGGCACTGCCAAGATCAGTTTATCCCTGACTAATTTGTGATCTTAAATACTTCCTTGAAGCTAGTCATACAATCTCTTATATGTCACTAAGTTTATATTTATTTTTTGGGAAATCTGACTAAGGGTATATCAAAGGGGGAAAAAAATGGTCTCTTGCCTGTTGCAAAAGAATAAGTTGCAGTCCGGTAGTAAGTAGAGGAAAATGTAATATTTGAGTTGAATTTCCAGCAGTAATGAAGGAATTAACACTTGGGCCTTCTTGGGCTTTCTCTGAAAATTCTTTTCACTATCATGGACAAGTTCATGTGAGCACTCAGGTTTTTAGTGTGTTAGATCCAAAGATCCAAATGGCTTCTATTACCTAAGGTATGTTGTGATATTTTAAAGTTTATTCCTAAGCCTTCCTTGGACTGATGAAAAAGGATCCTGGATGGCAACTTCCGAATAACACTGATAGAGTTCTGTAGACGTTACTGTGTGTGAAACAGTTTGAAACTTTGTGCAGCCAGTCCAGTGCAGTGATCCAGCGTCTCAGTGAAATAAAGTAACTAGAGATCTATTTGTGTGCTATCACCTGGGCTATGTGGTAATCAAGGAGTCTCTTAGGGCAATTTAAATATTTGTGTCTGCTGTCTGTATATAAACTGGAAGTGAGACTTGAGGTGAGGCATCTGACCAGTTATCTGGTATTGGACTGAGCTGTGAGATGTCTTAATGCTCATAATTCAAAATGTAGTGTTGTCCTTTAAGGCATGATGCTGTCTGATGAGGGAAAATTTTTAGTTCAATGGCTTAGTTGTTATAAAACTTTCCAGTAATTCAGAAAGCTGATGTATAGGTTCCCTCAGTCTGAGATGAGTTGAATCCTGTGAATCTTGATGACCAGCAGAGTGCAGTAATCACAAATACTAACAAATACTGTTGCTGGGCTACTGTCTGGCACAGAAGGGGGATTTTATGGAGTGAGGGGAGCCTGGTCATGTATTTCACCAGTGGGAGCATTTCCGTAGGAAAAGTCTTTGGCAGTGCTCCAAGGTCTGCTTATCCAACAATTAACATAAAATACATGAGCTCCCTAAAAGGAAAAACTGGAACTTGGAACTCTTTACTCCTGAGGAAATTTTTCTTGCTGGTCTATAGATGAGTTCTCTTTTACTATTTTCTCGCTGGTTGATGAGACTTATTTCATCCAGCACCTATACAGTATGATGGCCAAGCCATTTTCTTGAAGTAGAAGTGTTTAGCCTAGACTCCTATACTAGGTTTTTCAGTTCTGTTAAGCGCCCCAGCATCTAGGCTGTTCCTTGGATGGTGGATGCCAGTTCTTGTACTCTTCTGAGCTATCTGCCAGTATGATTCAGCTGTATCAGAGAGTCTCTGTCTCTTGGTCAACTTAAGCCAGCTTTAAGTTCATCTGTGATCACTTCAAAATTATTCTTAAGGTAGAGTGGCTAGCACTTGGATACTTCTGAAAAAGTATGGGTGTCTAGGATGCTGTGTGGTCAAATTGAAGCTGTGGTTGACTATTGGCACTGCTAAGATCTATATATCCCTAGCTTGCACATGGTCTTAAATACTTCCTTGAAGCTGGTTCTGCAGTCTCTTAAATGTCACCAAAGTCAGTCTAAAGTCTTGGAAAGGCGCATAAAGAAGTTATGAGAACTGAGGAAAAGATAAATTTCTACACAATTCAAAACTAAATAGCTAATCTTTTCCATCAGTTCTTAGTATACTGGCAAATCACTACATTTTTTCTGTATATTACAAGTCTACGCAAAGTTGGAAAGCAAACAGGGCTTTCTTTTTAAACTCTGGAATACTTGGCAACAGTCATTTTAGCTCTATGGAAATGCATGTAAAAATTCTTACATTAGTTGTGTTACTAATAAATAATTCTAGGCGCAACAGTTTCTTGAAGAAGAAGAAAGTTGTGCTACATAGGGCTTGATTGCTGCTTAAAACAGTTCAAGTGTTAAATTGCTGACATTCTTTTACAGACCATGTAAATGTCCTAAGGAAAAGGTCTTTTGAAAGCTTATGAAATTTCCAAACTTATACTCTGCGAGATAGAATTCTGAGGAATTGTGGCTTTTTTTTTCCCTAGGAACTATTCCAGCAGCTGTTTCTAAAGTTTCTAGAGTTGCCACATCATCAGTTTTACTAATATTAGCAGCAAATTCTGATCTGCATGCTCTTCACACAGATTTTGTTTCAGCAGATTACTGAAGCAATTAAGCATGGCTAACAAGGCAGTTTTTTACTTCGGCAGTATTGTATACAGCCGTTATTGGACTACTGTACTCGAGGACAGTAATGAAAACTTTTTCTTAGCTCAAGTGGTTTATATAAAGTGTGTGTGGTAGGCCACGTAGGCTAGTAAGATGCTCTCATAAAACAAAAACATCTGTGGTTCCTTGGTGTGGTAGTGTACAATAATGAAAAAAACATGCAAATAGTCATGGGAAACTTCGTAACTTTTATTTTAAAGGAACTGTGAGGTACTTGCAGTACACGGTGTAGTTTTTTTATCAGATGGAATTTATAGCTATATATGCCTGAGTAAAACACAATTTAAAAATGATTCTGTTACAGTAAAAGTGTGTAATTGCTTACTGCTGTCCTTGCAGAGGTCTTTCAGCAGCGTTTATATTGCTGGGTGTGGAACTTGCTGCGAAATGAAGAACGGAGGGAGGCTGAAATAGATGTAGAAGGAAAGGGGTGTTAGATTTTTTCATAATAGAATTTGGGGGCTTGGGGGAGGGGATGTTCCTAGAAGGAGAATAATAGTCAATTGTGAATTCATTGCAAAGTGCTCATTAGTATGCAGTGACAAAATTCTTTTCAGTTTGTTTTATGCTGTAGAGGTCAGTAGTGAAGAGCAATTAAGGGAAAAGTAAAGGGGCCAACTGCTAAATTCAGTGACTCTTTTCATTGTCGTTCAAGTCATGTAAAGGAAAGGGATTTAATCGTCTTGTACTGATTTTATATGAAAAAAATTACCATTATGTTGTTGCCTTGCAAAGAAAGGTCACCATGATAGCTGTTTATTGATATGGCATTTAATACCAAATGAAATTGTGTATAGAAAAAGAAGCTGAGGCAGATTGCTCTCTACATCTACCTGAAAGGAGGTTGTAGTGAGGTGGGCATTGATTTCTTTTTCTAAGTAACAGGACAAGAGGAAATGACATCAAGTTGTGCCAGATTGGCTGCTAGGGAAGATTTCTTCACCTGAAGGGTTGTTGAGCACTGCAACAGGATGCTCGGGGTAGTGACTGAGTCACCATTCCTGGAAGTATTTAAAGATGTGTAGATGTGGCACTTAGGGACATGGTTTAGTGGTTGGCTTGACAGTGTTTGATTTACGGTTAGGCTTTATGATCTTAAAGGTGTTTTTCAATGTAAATGGTTCTGTGAATCCTCTTTGCTGTTTTATGAGGACAGATATGAGAAAACATAAGGTTGCGTGCAGGTACGTTAATATAGGAAGAGATGAGAAGATAGAAGCTGTTTGTGTGAGAGGCTGGTAAGAGCTGTTCTGAATAGCAACTGGTTCAAAGGAATGAATGAGAAATTTCATCCAGAGGCAGATATCAATGAGGAAATGCTGCAAAGATTATGAATAGCACAGAAGAGCGTACCTTACATGCATAAGACAGGAGTTCCAGACAATATAAAACAAAAAGGCAGCTAAGGTGATTGCTTGCTCATGGAGGGGGAGGAAGACAGGAGGGAAGGAAGGAGAGAGCTTCTAAGTCTTTAAATATTAGAACAGACAAAAATGATGGGTGGGTGATGAGGTATGTTGAACAAAATGAAATAGGATGAGGAATGAGGAGAGCTCATAAGGACAGGAAAGGGGAAATGAGTTTGATAAGAAAAACCTAGATATTGAAGAAGAAGGTAGCAAGCTTTAGAAGAAGGAAATCTTCCAACAGAATCAGCACTTGGTGTGGTAGATAAGTTTTCGGTGGCTGGCCAATGAACATACCATTGGGCAGACTGGTAAATGTGAGATCACTTGTTCTGTCACAACAAAGAAGATTTTGCAGGAACCTTCAAGCATTGCTCCAGGTTGTTAATAAGTAATACTGGGATAGCTGTATACAAATCTCTTGTAGATTTGGCATCTTCACAACTGATAGAGAACAACTTGTGTAAAGGTATTTAAATGAATGAATGGATGTCAGACATCTGGCAGGGATATTTTGAGCTCTTTATTCCTTCTACTTTTCATACTTGTCCTTTTCCCCAGTTTCTATTGATATCATGAAGAAACTTCTAGGAAGAATGCAGATTATTAGATTTCTGGGGTTTTTTAAACACTGACTTTGCCATATGTTTGTGCTTATGAAAAATTCTCATAATGAAATGGGGTTTTTTAAAATGGATCTGAGGGAATAAAGAACTAGTGTTCCTGGTGCAACAAGGCAGTTCTCTATTTCCACTAGCAGGAATTCTTCCCATCCTTCTGAAAAGACTGAAAAGTACCGTATATGGTTGGGCCACTTTAAATTTTTTTTCTTTTTTTTTTTTTTTTTTTCATAAATCTGTAACTGCTGACTGAGAGAAAGTTCCCACAAAAAATACAAGTCATAGAGGCATAATAGCAGAAAGCACCTTAATGGATGAGCAGTTTTCCTGTTGGAAGTAGTATCGTGTTTCAGAGTTTGTCAGGCCAATAATATTGCAGCATGTTTGAAGCCAATGGAAGTTCACCTCCCATTCTGGTGATGTTCGTAGTCTTTGGCTGAATATTCATCCTGTTTGCAAGTGTAAGTCAGAAAGATCTGTGATGCCACTTTGGATTTCCCTTATATGAGGTTTTTATCAGAATGTGTTTCCTGAGGCCATGGCTTTTGCTGGTCACTGGTGTACTCTAGGTCTGAACACTAATTTCTATTCACTGGATGTGTTTTGATACTTTTATTTTATATGTGTGTCAGGTGTCTCTGCTAGGGGCACCATAAGACACATGAAAAGTTAGACTTGAGAGTCTATTAGTAGAAGAAGTCTCATGCTTCTTCAAAGAAATGTGGGTTTGGTAGCATTTTTTGAATAAGTAGACAAATCTTTTTTTAAAAAGAAAGGCAATAGTACCAAATACTTTGAAAGTCCCAAACCACCAACACAGCTTTTTTGTTCTTTCCTTATTTTCTTGTTCTCTTTTCTTTGTCTAACAAAGGATTTTTTCCTTTTAAAATGTGGATACTAAATCCGTATTGTTTGTTTCTCAATAGCTTTTTTTCCAGGCATGAGAAAAAAGTGCTTATGGGTTTTTTTTTTTCCCCCTCCTGGAACTCCACTCACTAATTTTTATTTAATCAATGTTTTGGACTTAACATCATTCCCTGCTTTTCTTATTATGCTGTGTCATTCCGTGACATACCACTCTGTTTACTTCCTGTGTGATGGTTTTGTTACGATCTTGTGACACTACTTATACAGATTATTTCTTTGTCTTTCGAAACTTTATATGTGTCATATCAGAACATAAGAAAGCACACTCTTGGAAATTACAGATATGAGAGGGGCAACTTTTACTCTTATTTTAAAATATACTTGTTTGACAGAAATTTCTTTAGGTTGTGAGGGGAGTGTAATAGAGAGAGCTGCTTATCCCTCTAAATGTATCAATACTGGTGATACTTATTCATATCATGAAAATTAGCTGTAAGTGTTGCAAGACGTAACTTGTGGTATGGTTTGCTTCTATGCAGATCACTGACTTCTTTTTTAGCAGCAGCAGTTGATAGCTGTTCTTTTGTTGATAGTTGAGCATTCCCCTTTTGTGGTAGGAGTTTTCATGTACCTAAGGAGCCTTCCAGTCTTTCTCCAGTACTTAGGCCTCTTCTTACTTGTGTTGCCAAACTTTTCTGAGGAGGAGTTTGAAGAAAAACAGTTTAAATTTTAAAACAAAAAGTTTATTTTTCTTATCACAGTAAGATCACTTACTTTCATAATGCAAGCTTTCTGTATATTTATGGTCAATCTAAAAATTGGGGTATTTAGGTACTTTTTGTATCTTTCAGATTTATGGAGAAATGGAAAATTATTTAGTAGGTATTTCTCCAGCTTCATCACTCCTCTGCTGATGCTGCTTTGTTTCGTTTAATGAACTTGAAACCATTTCTCCTTAATGATTCTTTTATGCTTGCATAATAATTATTATTATTTATATATTTACATATTATATTTCTATATTACAATTATGCTTGCATAACAGTATATAGTGACATTGAAATACAAATTTTGAAATGGCTAAGTCTTGCTACAAAATGAGTGTTTTATGTTGAATGACATAATAATAGTAATAAAAATTTCCTGGTAATATTAATATATAAATATTTGTCAAATACTATGATGCTGTAACATTGCACAGGCTTCTCATTCTTCCCCTGGCCTCTTGGTGTATGAGACTAATGTAAGCTGAAGGCAATTGAAGTAGCTATAGAAGTCTCTTTGCATGAAGTGTCTTGTACACGAGAACTACTTCTTCTATCCCGTTCAGCAAGTTTTCAGTGTTCTAATTTCCCTTGATATTTCAATCATCAGATTAAATCATCGATACAAAGAAATGTGGTAAAAATGAAATGTATTATGTGTGTAAGTTGAGAACCAGTAATGCCTGGCAGGTTACAGCTTTGAGTCCAATATTCCATAAAATTTCACCTGGATATCCTCAGTTATTCCTCTGTCTCTTTTCAGTTTTTTAGTGTGTTATCCTTAGGGTTACTCTGAGTGTTCTCAGTAACTGCAGTTATGGCCTATGTTTCCCGCCTATTTGGACAATCAGGGGATGGTATTCTGCGTCTGGTTCAGAGCCGGATGTGCTGGTGAATGAGTATGCATGTACTGTTCTCAGCCAAAATGGAAAATACTTGAATTCTGCTTGTGTATAGCTATGTTGATGTTAGTTCATAACTCCTACTTGGCTACGAGTTTTCACAAAACACATGGGAGCTCTGGCCTGTGTTGATTGGTCAGCCTTGATTTTGGTTTAATAAGCCCAAAAGTTACCGAGAGGGGTACTGACAGACAAACAGTGTGCTGACAAACCTAAGTTTCTCAGAAACCAGGGTAACAAATACAATTTCAGAATGCGCAGTTTTGATACTCCAGTCTTTCAGAATAGCAGAGGAAAGTTGTAACATATTAGCACTCAAGACCTGAAGGTTTTTTGTCGTGACTTAGGAAGCCAGTACCACCATTTATATTAGCATCTCTTAATTCCAGCCAAAGCAATCATACCTCCAGATTAATACTGGAATCACTGTGGCTGAATTTCTGTATTTGTTACGGTGAAAGGTTCTTAACCTGCTGTTGACACTATTTTCTTTTCATGATGGCAATTCAACTCTACATGTTTGGATCATGTTTTTGACCTATATAATTATTGTAAAAATTACACAGCTTGCTTGTGAGTCAGTATAGCTGTGGTGTCATGCTTCAGATTATGCCAGAGGTTAATGTAGAGGCCTAATGTAGAGGTTCATAATGTTGCCTTGTGAGCAGTGCTCTTTTCCACCTGTTTTTAAAAGATTTACCATTTGAAGAGGGGAAGAAGCCCTCGGCCCCTTACTACCTGTACGTGTGTGTTCACCCTCGTAATTCTTACGTCACTACTGTAGCTTCTGCTGTTACTGTCTTTCTTTAAAGTCAAAGCCTAAGGAGGCATGAAATTCACATGTGACTTTTAACTAGAGCTCTGGTCTAAATAAGAAGTCCTAGACAAAGACATAGAAGTCCATTGATTTGAGCTTGGCTCTATTGGATGCCTTGATCACATCCCCCTTCAACATTCCATGGAAATATTTTTAGCAGAGTGATAGCTGGGTGTTTTCAAACTTACATTCAGCTGATCAATTAAATAGAATTAGAAATTACTTTCAGATAGTCCTCTGTTTTGGAAGACATGTATCATTTTTACTTCCATGTGGTTACATATGCAGGGATTTATCTAATACAGCATCTTGAGGCTAGTTTGTAACAGGTATTTCTTATCTGGGTGTTTACAACTACTGGTGTATTTAGGGTTTAGAAATGCATCTAGCCATCTCATGATCCTGATTTGGACGGGAATGCTTTCTGAAGTACTACATAGAGTCTGACTCCATCCAGTGAGACACTGACTTTGAAGCAGTAAATCCATTAAATTTTGGTCTTTGGCAATGAGCAAGTAATTCTAGGCTAGCCTTACTCTCTCGCAACTATCTCAGATATTTGGAATTCCTTTTCAAAACCTTTAGATGAAAATGATCCTTTCTAGCAGTTCTGAGTACTCACTGTGGTTTCCACTTGGAAAAATTATGCTAGAAATGATAACTGTTCTCCATGCAGGAGGAAATACAGTGCTATATTGAATAAAGAAACCCATATTTCAGTGCTTCAGTTGAGAAACTCCAAAGAAAGCAGCATGAGCAGACTGTGGAGGAAGCATTTGACAATAACTCACAAGGGCTGTGTGCATTACTTTTCCTGTGAGGAAGGTGGAAATTTGCCCAAGTGGATGGTGTGCTTTTTTTCATTCATCTTTAGCAAACCCCTTGGGAAACCTGGCAGGGGGAGCACCCAGAGGCCTGAGAAGCTGCAGGTGTTTTGCTTTCTGGATGCTCCAGCTAGTGGTGGCATTTCTGCCTGCTTTGGGCAGCAGGGTGCAGTAGCTTAATCCAGAAGAATTTACCTCATGTTTCAAGAATTTTTATGCATTCTGTTAGTTGTATTGGGATAGAATTGAGTCCACTTGATTCAGACCTGTTTGCATGTAGCTGAAGATGTCAAAGGCAAGATTAACACCACACTGGTGTGGCACAAACAGTAACTGAAAAACTGTGTTCCAGCACTTTCTATGCTAGGATTTGATCTTTATATTAAATAAAGAGATAGCTCATTTTTTGTAGTCAGATTTGTTGTGGTCCATCCGTCTGTCTTCTGTACATTCTCACTTTGCTCTTTTGTGCAGGAACTAGCTAACATTCATGTGACCATAAGGGAAAACAGTCCAGGAAACTGATCTGGCTGAAAATTCATCTTGGTTTGGGTTTTTTATGTGTTCTTTTTTGCAGTGTATATTTGTATAAAACTGTTATGGTACTGAACACTGATACTCCACACAGGTGTGTTTATGTTGTTTCTGCCTTTACCACCCTACTTACATATATTTTTATAATGCAAATATATGAAGCTGTATTAAGTCTGACTGCCTATTTCCACGTATTTTGACATGTATAAGACATATACTGTAATATAGGGATTCTTTTCATAAAAAAAGAAAGGAAAAAAGGAAACTTGGCAATTGCTAACTTTTCCTAAGAATCTAAAAATCATTAGATCTTTCAAGCTGACATTCCAGATAATAGAGAGAAATATTTGTAATGAAGTTCTAGAAACATTTTTTCACTTAGATTATTCACTCAAAAGATTATGTACTATTGTTAGTTCTGGCTAATATGTGATCCAACTGCAGATGTTTCGAATTTTAAAACTCCATGTTGCCAAATAGCACCAAAAATTAACGTTGAGAATACTCTGTTGCCATGGTGATTTCTTGGTTAGAAGACTGCCAAGTAACTATAAAGTGAAACCAATGCTTTTGATGTGCCCTAAAATGAAGAAAGGAAAGAAGATCAGCTGAAACATTACTTAATTCCATGTTTTCTTGTGTTGGAGAGGTGTTGGAGAGACCTTGAATATTCAACTTAAACACATTTCACTTTCTTTTTATTGTTTGGTTTAGGATTTTTTAAGCTGGACTTCTTGCTTTGACACTTGTTGATGTGTAATTTAAACAATTTGTAAAAATTTGTAAAAAAGGCCACTGTACAAAACACAAGTGATTTTGGTGTGTTTTTAAGGACTTTTTCCGTTTCTACATGAGCAGCACTGTTGAAACTTGAGGGAGTTAAACAGTAAATCTCTTATTGCAGTAAAATCTAAAAGCTATTGTATACCTACGGGCATATATAAATTATTTTTTCCTTTTGCTCTGAGCCATTTTGATCCGATTAGGTCAGGCTCTCATTTCAACCTCCTAGGGTTTTCATGGCATGAAGGGAATCTGAGTACTGAAACCTGTACCTGCAATTTCATTTTTTTTCCTGTCATTCGTTCACTAGACCCTGGTATCTGGTAACTTGTCAATAGCAATATGATTGGCTATATTTAAAATAGATTCTTCCTGGGACAGAATTAACAGCCCTGGGTCTTGATGTTATCTCCTCGTTATCCCACTCTCACGTGTGACCATGTCAGATAAATCCTGTCAGCCTGGAGAGTACAGGAAGAAACTAAAATGCAAAAGCAAGCTCAGAACTACGCTCTTTTTTTTTTTTTCCCCAGGCATCAAGTGATAGAAAAGACATAAGAGACCTTATATTGCACAGTGAATTTGGATGTGTCTAAGTAAAATTACAGAACATTTCTTTAGGAACATCATCTTCAAATTGTAAAAGAAATATTTTTGCACTTGTGTCTGCAAAATTGTCTTGTTGATGACAATTTTCATATAGGAGAGAGATTACCATGTTGAGGGAGAGGCTGGAGGCCTCTGTTTATTGTGTTTGTTCGACATTATGGATATTTCACAATGTTACAAACTCTTAAAATTAGGGTTTTTTTCACTAGATGAGATTAGATGCAGTGTCCTTCCTTGAAGAGAACAGAGTGATTTGTCTTTTCTGGTTGTTTGTACCAGAACTAGGACTAGACTCTGTGCTGGCATAAAGCAGAAGTGGATGAAGAAATTCTGGTCTGTCTAGTGCTGGTTGTTTTAGGATTTAATAATTTAAGTGCATTATTGGGTCAGGACCAAAATATTCAATACCTCATGGGCTGAAGCCCAAGAAGAACAGTTGTATGTGCTTCAGACTGCTCTGAGGAAAAGGCCGTGTCCATCAGTTTATAGGCTTTCATGCATTTTGGATAGCTGGGGCTCACTGTGTAAGTTAACTTCTGTTAACTTTGAGTGAAGATGATTTTAAGACGTTCTGGGTCCTTCATGTATTTTCATATACAGTACTAGCTTTTGTACTTGGTAATGTGAAAAAACACTTTTCCTTCACAGTTGTTCTAGGATTTCAGAGTTTTTTGAATAAAATACATTCAAACAAGTCATAGGCAAAAATACATTAGTGCTTCTCTTAATCCATTGGATTTTTTTTGAAGAATGGTTTGGATTTGGTTTTTTTTGTCAAGTACAGTGATACTATAGTTCAGAGTAGACGTGTACCTTTCTTGATACATCTACAAATCTTTAGTCACACTCTCCTTTATTTTTTTCTAATTGGCTCAACACTAGCTTAGTTTGGAGTCATGTTTGTTGTACAGACCTCAAAACAAGTTCCAGAAGTGGCCAAGTATAACATTTTATTCTAATGTAATGTTAGTTTGAGAACTTTGCTGCTGTTGTCTTAAAAATGTGAAGGTGAATATCTTTGACTAGTCATGTGAATTTGAATGTATAATTGTACCTACACTGTCATTTTATCCACATTCCTTGGTGTGTTTTTCTTGCCATCCTTATTATGAGAGCTGTTTCATAGTGATACAGACTTTCAGAACCTAAACCAGACTTTTTGATGTTGTTTTATCTAAAAATCCTTTTACATTTCTTCTTAAAGAAACTTGAAAATTTTCAAACAAGTTTTTTTGGAACTTAATTATGTAAGAGGCTCTTAAAATAACTTTCTATTCTATTGCACGTGTGTTTTGGCTTGTATTATGTACAATAGCTATGTCCCATTAATTTAAAAGGGATAATGTCTGTGATCAGAAGCCTTTTCTAGACAGTCTGACACTCATTTAGGAACTGATTCAGCCCTTCCAAGACTTTTATTAATTGAAATTAATTTGTAGCTATGAGTAAAATACCAGTGTCCAAACTGAACTATTTCATGAAAAAAAAAACCAAAAAACCTAGAGAAGACTTAGAGATCGAAGGTACAATTAAGTAATCCTGCGTCAGTTTCTTTCTGGGCACGAGAAGGGCTTGGACATGCTGAGGATTGGGAAGGTCTGATTGGACTACCACACAAAAAACCAAATCTCTGAGAATGGCTATAAACCCTTTGGAGCCAGGTGTAAACTGGAATAGGGAGGCACAATAGGTAAAGCTATTAGTTTCTCCCTTTCTCAGCTGTGAATTCTGGGCTAAATACAATTATTGTGATGTCTTTGAACACACACTTGTTATTTATTATTTGCTAGAAACCACTCTCTTGGTTGGATCATGTACCCTCTGGTGCCTTTGTACTGTGTCAGTGAGCCATCCATTCAAACTGGGGCTGTTTTCATTGCCAGATGAGTACCAGGAGCATTGTTCCAAGTATCACTTTAATGTAGGCTGTGCTGAAGCCAGCAATTCCTGTTAAAATTTCCCTCAGTAGTGTGCACTCCTTGGAAAATGTGAATTGCATGAGAGTTTCTAGCTCTTGTCTGGCTTGCCATCTGCTGATCCCCTGCTGTGCTCTTTGTTTGCCCTTTCTTGAAGGGGCAGCAGCAGCTACCATCTGCCTATGGCTTGAAATGGTTTGCATGCAGCTGGCTGGTACATGTCATGCTTTGTGGCAGTGCTTTCTGCAGGTGGCAGGCTGTTGGGTTGATAAATGCCTCTCTTTGTGGAACACCATTAGTTATGGAATCCTTTTGCGTTTCATTTTTGTTTAGCATCAGTAGTAATATAAATAGATTATTCTATGAAGAGGCACAGTGCTAAATGGGTGACTTTTGTTTATAACCATATAGCTTTTGAAATACACTTATGTGCATTCATGCTAGTATATGTAACTACATAGGCTTGTTTTTAAAAGTGAATTCATTTCTTTTATGATTTCTTTTAGATTTAATAATATGTAATCTGTATCTATTCTTACTTTGGTATTACCTATTAATAATTTGCAAACAGACATTTGGTAGCATTAATGAATAGGAATGGCTTAACTGTCTTGTAAATAGTGTTTCCCAACAAAATAAAGAACTGTCTTCAACAAAGGAAAGCATCTCTTGTTCTTCGTTCAAAGAAATCCTTGAAGTGGTTATTTCCACATCCGATTGCAGACTTCCTTAATTTCCAGGAGTCCTAGATCCTGCTGATAGAAGAAATTGTTTAGTTTGTGTTTTGCTTGTTATTCTTTTGTGCTTACTATGACTGTTGAGTGGATTAAAAATCCGTATTGCCTTGGTTTAAAGCATAGTTAAGTCTGGTCCTGACTTACACTGCAGTCTTTTTATGTTTCAGTGCAAAGACTTCTCCTTTTCTTACTGTCTTTTTTTGAACTATTTATGAAAAATACTTTATTATGAATAAATATTTATTATTTTTTGAAAGTCATGACTATTCTTGGTGGGGTTTTTTGGTTTTGGTTGGTTTTATTGGTTTTTTGGTTTTGTTTTTTTTTTTACTGATGTCAGAGTTGCCCCTCTCACTTTGTAACACATGAGACCAGGGGCTACCCTGGTGGTCTGAGCCCCATTGTTTCAGGCACACTGTAAATCTGAAGCGAAACATTTTTGATTTCTTTCCCAAAGAGCTGACTGGTTTCTTGAGAACGATATGAGTACTTCCAAGAACACACTTGATGCATACTGTCCCGTGTGAAAGAAGTGACTGGATTACATAAATTGATATTCCTAGTCTGCCAAAGAGCAAATACCTTTCCTCATTCCTGCTGTCATGTCTATACAGCCTTCATTGGCTGGCAGCAGAGGAGGCTGGAGTTTGGCTCTTGTAGGCCTTGGAAACATGCTGTGCGTGCATTAATATTTCTCTTTAAAAATACATGACAAAATATTTTTGAGAGAAAGTTAAATATACTTCATGTTTGCATACACAGTAACTAATATGTAAGGTATGAGTTACTTAAACTCCAGTATGTTTCTAGCTTGTGGATGTTTTTAGTGATTATTAAAAAAAATAGAGAATAAAAATACCCAAACTCAAAACAACCTCCCCTCCCCAGAGTTTCTAAGAAGGCATACCCAGTTTGCATCTGACATTCCAAACTCATTGAATGTACATAGTATCAAGGAGGTATTCAACCAGAAGCTGCATTATTTTTCTTCCTTTTAGAAGATGTACTATAGGGACCTATGATAATCTAATTCAGTGTCTTATAAAAAAGAAATACCTGCATGCCTTGATGACAAATGGTACTGTTATGGATTTCTTCCTTAGCATGGTAAAGACTTGAGCAGTGCTGCTGTAGAGCAGAAACTTAGCACTTGGTGTTTTTTGGCACGTAGTTACTGCTGTTAACAGTAATAGAAATGATTTTGTAGGTAGACCTGTGTGTACACTTTTACTGGGGTAACTAAGTACTGACCTTTGCTCTAACAGTTTTTGGAACAGGAGACCACTTTTAGGTCAGTTGTTTTTGTCCCAGAAACCTTTACGTTTTCATTTCTCATGGTGCAAGTGGCTAACGCTGCCCCCCATACAATTCTCCTCCCTTGCTTCTCAGAGGAGCGCTGCTCCACGTGTTCCTTTGCTTCCCTAGCAGAGGTAAGGCTGACAAATCAGCATGTGCCCCTCTCTAGAAATTGTTTTGCTCTGATTTAGCCTTCAGTTAAGCCATTGCTGAATACAGTTCAGTGCTTAACAACTTGCTTGAGTCAGTAACCTAAGCTACAAACATCGTCAGTTGTGCAAAGTATGTGTTCTACTTTTTTTTTTTTTTTTGAATCATCTTTATGGTATCTGCACAGGGTGTGTATATACTAGCCAGACTCCCCATCACAGGTGTGAAATACCGCTCTGTGAGCTTTGAAGGTGTTTTTTTTGTTTGTTTGGTTTTGGTTGTTTTTTTTTTGTTCGAGCTTGATGTGGGTTTATAGTACTGATATTCCTGATGGACCTGACTAGATGATGCAATAATCATCAATCTATCATTTTGATGTTATCTCTGAGAAATTAGAATAGAAATCTGATGTAAAGAACTTCATTGAGAAAGAGGTGCCAACTTAATTTTGAAATTTATCCCACGGGATCAATTTAAGATAAATTTGGCCTTTGTCAGTCAGGAAGACTGATTATTTTTGTTTGTTTTAGTATTTCATGTTATAATAAGTTAAACTGTTAAATACAAAATCTTAATAGACATAGTAAGATATAGATGAGTAAATAAGGGGGAAGTTGAGCTTTAAAAAAAAAAACAGGTCACCACTGAATCCCTGTATCTTTGAAACGTTCCTAATTGACAAGGCAGCACCTGGTCATAAGGTTTTCCATTATGGAATTTAATTGCAAAAGTTTGGAAAGATTTCTTTGTTCATCCTGTCTGTCTAATAATAATAAGAATTCTCTTTCTTTGGTATTGGAGTGAGAAGTAAGACCAAAATATCATTGTCAAATTTTCCTTAAAACCGCCTGCTTTAAATTTGGGAATAGAGTACTGGGTAGGATGGCAAGTTGAGACAGACTGTAGCAAGTTAGAAATCACTTGGATTTTTATTTTCAACAACAATTAATTCAAATATATAAAATAATTTCATATCTCAAATTCTGTTCCATAATAAATAATGTTTATTTTGAGAGTTTTTCCTTAATACTTCGAAATGTCTCATAATGAAAATGCTTTTATGTATTATACACCAATTGACTTAATGTACTGCTGCTGTTTCACTGGGACAAAAATAAACGAAGTGAAAGCAAAAGGTGAGACTTTTCAAATCTCTAGCTTAGTCTAGCTCTAAGAATAATATTAAAGTGTGGCTAGTTAGGAATGTCTTGTCTTCTGTTTAGACCTCAGACACATTTTTAGACTGTTGGTTGTTCTTCCTCTGATGTTTATGGAAGCAGTTTGATTTTAATGGAAATCTGAATTCATTTGAAATGGGATTTGGTTAGCAGGGAAATGCACTCTTTTTTCAAAAATAGTTCTTTGTTGAACTAATTTCTAAAATTTAAGTCAATGTAATGAATGTATTGTATATGGAACGTAATCAAGGAAAACACTTTATAATGTCTTTCATATTTCTCACAGGTTGTGAAGATGAGAAAAGATGTGAAGAAGGCCAGAGTCCTGACTATTCGCAGACTAACCAGGCACATCGGGAAATTAAAATTGAAAAAGTCAGTTTTAAATAATAGTATTTCTATTTGTATTTTTATAAATGAGGCAGTATTTTAATTGTTTTCACCAAAAACAGAAAAGTGGGAGAAAAATGTACTACATTTAAAACTTAAGGCAATCAAATACGTAAATTCTGTTTGTCTTATTTTTATATCATTTTAGTCTAAAAATACTAACTAAAAGGAGTTTCATAAAGCAGAATTGGGATGACTTTTTTAATGGGATTTAGTGTATTGGAAGGTAATGTGAATCAGCTACAGAACCTTTTACAGCATTTATGAAAGTGTCAGATGTGACCTTTTAGGTTATTCTGCTGTTGAAGTTAAGTTTCACCATGTTTTCTCACTGCAGTTGTCTTCAAGATTGTGTAGCAAAAAATGCTTTCAGATTGCATAGATATACAGGTCATATTTGATTTTTTTGTAATTACTATTAATTAATTCTTATATAAACAGTTTAAACAATATTTTGTAGACTATACTTTTAAAGATTATAGGTCCGAAATAACTTACTGTGTGTCTTATTTGAGACAGTGTGAGATACAGCTGTTACTGTGTTGATAGTGTAAATTGAGCATACTCTTCTCTCACAATTTTACTAAGTTGTACAAACTTAAGAAGCAAACCCAATGAACTTCCATATTTAAATATTACAGATCTTAAAATATAATTATATTTGAGACACTTAGTGTCACCTGTTGTTGATATGAATTGTAGTTTACTATTTTCTAATACAGTAACATTTGTTTTTCACATTGTTTTGCTAAATCCTTGGTGTTTCCTCCACTGTTCAGAACAGCAAAAGCATTAGGCTATGTTCAGCTCTTCGCTAAAGTGTTCATGTGACAATAAGGGATTGTGTTTATGCTCCATCTCCTGATTTTTTTATTTTGCTATTTAGTATTGCCAGTGAGGAAATAAAGTAATTAAACTGAGATTTTCGTAATAAAGATAGACTTCATTTGCAGGGGTTCAGAAGACATGAAATTAAAGAACCAAAAAAGAGTTGAGAGATTAATAGAAGAAATCCATGCTATGAAGGTAATGCCATGTTTAGATATTTCAATATTAGAGACAATTATTTTAGTAACTAAAAGTGTTGTCCGTTCTCTGCTACTGCATTACTGAAACTTTAAGTATTTTCAGAGTAAGCTTGAACATGAACACAGCTAGAAAATGATGAATATTTGCATTTGTCAAGATGTTAGTTTGAGTCTTAAGCTTTCCAGGTTAAACATGAATCTGCTTAGCAGTGTGTGGTGTTTGAAGTTTTTACTGTAACATTAAAGCAACAGAATTTAAAGTTCTTGTGGCGCTCACAAGTGTGGGGAGGCATTTAATGTGTCTGACAGTATGGTATCCTTATTGTCCTCCAAGCTCTAAACATAATACCATGTGTATTTAGTTCTGTTATAGTTTCGAACTGTAACTGCAAGGGACTGGTAACACTTGAGTCAGATCTTTTTTTAATTTTCAGCCTTGCTCTCAGTTGATACAGTTTTTGTATCTTATATGTTATGACATCAAGAAAATGCTTCAGAAAATTTGCAACTTCATAATGATTTGTGCTAATCTCTCAATTTTAGTTGATACTACATAAAATTGTGTGCTGAAATGAGTTATGAATTCCAGTCACAGGGCTTGAGCACAAAAGTCATGTATAGGCCATGAAAAATGTTTTCTCACAATATGGCTGTTTTGATTGTTTACTTGATAACTGTAGTTGATAATGGTAGTGATTAAATCACTCTTAATATTGTCTGCTATTCTGGGAGGTACTTTGTTTTTAACATTTCTCTCTTCCTTTCCTCAACCTTGCAGAGATCTTAGTCTTCAAAAAGAGCTAGTAACAGGAAAGGCTTCCTTGACCAATTTAGATGTGCTTTGTGCCAGATTGATGAAGTAGAATCATATGGATTTTTACCTTAATACTTCCAGTAAGAGGACTCATAAACCGGTAAAGAGGAAAATGGGCAGCACTGCCCAAACACCATGACAGTGATACTGAGGCACTCTGCTTTACTGACTTGCCATCAGTCTTAAACTTGGTCTTGTATTTGCTCCTTTTTTGCTCTCTGCTTTTTTTTAAATTTTTTTTTAATTGTTCTTTAATGGCAAGTTTGTGTGTCTCAGTTGCTAAGAGAATATCTCAAGTGATCGGTGTGCTGGAGCACTGAGCTCAGAAGTCCATGTTTTATGGGGTTTTTGTGAGTGTTTGTGAGAGGGTTTTCCTTCAAGATTTGTTCTGCATGCATTTACCAGGAGTCTTTGTTTTGTCCACATTGTGCTTTTCCTTCCAGGATCGGCTCATGCAGACATCTTAAAGCCTGCCTGTGCTCAGGGCTGTGTTGGCCTAGTACATTCAAGTGTTGCTTCAGTTGGCATGAAAACATAAAGGGCTTATCACTGGTAGCTTTAAGAGTGGTTGTCAAGGAAAGATAGGTTTGTAATCTAGAGAGCTGAAGGCAAATCTTGCTCTGAAAGGGAGGAGTCTTCAAAGTAAGCAGATGAGAAGGAAAAACTCTCCTACTTCTTGGGCAGGTAACTAGTAAATACACTTGGTTATCTGAAATTTTAAGTGCTATAAGTTGACTTTATTGTTAAAAAACAATGCACCATTATATTAATTTTTTAATAGGAAAAAAGCTGGGTTACTTGGAGATTTTTAGTCTTTAAAGGTGCACAAGTTGTCACTTACTAGCTCTGCAGTGTATTTTTTTCTTAGATGACAGAAAAATTCCTGTTCCTTATGAATCACAGCCTAAAAGGCACTAGTTGTTCATGTATTTTTTTCAACCATTTGATTTCTAGACTAACACAGATTTTTAGAGATAGCATAGAAATATTCCTCATTTAGCATGGAAAAAGTAAAAAAAGACAGCTTTCACACTGTAGTGGTTTCAGTTCGCCTTTCTTATCTTTTGTGAGATAGGAGATTTGGAGGAATGCAAAGCAGGCTCAATACTTAAAGAATATGAAAAAGTTTATTAACAGAACTAAAAGAAAGAAAAAGAAATAATCATAAGAAATCAAAACAAACCCTCCCTTTGCTCCAGCAACCCCCCTCCCTTTTTCTCCTTCCCAAATCAGCACAAAGGATAACAAACATGATTCTTGGTCAGCATTTACAGGTCTTACAAATCACACCACTATTTAAGGAAACAGAGGTCTCTTTTGCTGGTCGTGGTCTCCCAAACTGCATTAGCCAACAGCCCCCACCCGGGAAACAAAGCTGCTGCCAGGAAAAACACCTCTCCCATGGGAAGAAATCAGTTCCTTTACCATGGGGCACATATGGGGTTTTCCTTTTAAGGGTGGACAAATTCCAGCCTGAAACAGCAACTCGC
>VZTH01019011.1:192372-236059 GCA_013397815.1 Aleadryas rufinucha
TGGGGAGAGGCCTGAGGCCGCTCCGAGAAGCGGCCCCAGCACCCATCTCCTCTCCTGTCCCACTGGAGCGACCAAACTTCCTGTCTCCCCCAAGCTTTAAATACAGAAATCTCAAAGAAGCACCGTTGGTCACGAGAGCTGTCTATCAGCTCAGGTTCAACCTACCACACCAACTGGTAGTATTCTTTCAGATGAGTGGATGATTTTATATTGGTGAAACCTCACTCCCAGCAACCTTTTGTCCTAAGTTATTGGTCATAAGATTTGTAAAAAACACTTCCATGTAACTCAAATTAGGAATTTGAGAAGTTTAAAGAAAGATTGGACAGAATAGAAATAGGGAGTGATCTATAGAGTTGCAATTTAGAGCAGGCTTGAATTATTCTAGATTATTTTAGCAGTTTTAGTGTCTGGATCTCAAACACATGACAGAGGAGATTCAAAATCCTTTCAAAATTGGTGAACTGTGTGCAGGATATAGCAGTTCATGTTCTGTTAACACCAAGAAGTTGTCCATGAACTTTTCCTTACATGTTTTATGTAAGAAAACATCTCTGACTTCTCTCCTACTGAATGATTAGTGTTGAGGAGCTGCAAACTGCAAAGAGCAGTTCAGTGGAAAAGACAAAAATCCAACAAAATAATTTCAGCAGCCAGAGTGGTTTGGAGCCAGAAGGTAGATGTTACACCGGAGTCCGACAGTGTGTGTATTTTCAAGATGAAGATTTATTGAAGTGGTTACTTAAAACTTTTGGAAATTCTTTATTGGTTGGAGGCAGGAAGGCTTTTTGTAGGATAAAGAAAATAGTACAATTTTTTTTCAAGTTTTTCCCAGTTGCCAAAGACATCTCTTCTAAACATCACTCCTTTTTCTTCCATCTGTCAAGGACAAACTCAGACCTCCTTTATCCTTACCATATATCCAGAAGAAAAAAAAAAAAGCCTTCTGAGGACTGTTGGCAACAAAGCCTTTGGAAGGACTTAATGCCTTCTGAGGTCATCAGAATACATAATTTTAAAATGGAATAATGCCTTAGAAGGCATTATTCCATTTTACGGGGAATTTGTTTCAGTCTTGGGGAAGAAAGACTGAAATTCTGGAATTTTGACTTAGTTGTCTGTTTTACTGAAGTTTTTGATGCAATGGCTTAAGTTTCTCCTATTCAGAAAAAAAAAAAAATCTAATGGTTTGAAATCTTAATCAGGGATAATTCTTTGCTTTCTTAAGAATTATGTTTCTTGGTTCGACTGCCTGCGAACCCACGAACTTTTTCTAGTACTAGTTCATTTGCTTGGGGAAGCTGTTTCTTGATTAACAGTATTTCAATGTAGCTGCTACTGCTTTGTCGAACAAATGTTGTCTTTCATCCAGGCTGTAACCAAAAAAACCCAAGTACACCCAAAAAAACCCCTCCCCAGTTGCCTGATTGTGCAATGCTTAGAGACTGCCTGCAGTTCAGCAGGACTTTTTTTCTGAATGAAACAAATTTGAACTTTCAGTTACAAGATTTTAAGTTCTCTTTCTAGTGTGGATTTTTACTGACTACAGTGTGATACAATAGGAAAGACAAAATGCTTGCTGTTACTAATTGTTGTATCACTTACTCTCAGGGATGCTATTTTCATATCCTCAAGTAAATTCTGAAATGACAGTGCTGACATAATATCACTATAAATGCACTGTTTCCTAGGAATGAGACAGTATAAGATGCTTTTATTTTTTAGGTTTAATACTATGTCCGTGTCTTTTTTTAATATGCTCTACATAATCATGCATGCACAGTTTTACATATATTGAAAATCTATGAAGTGTTGGTGCTGGGCTGTATTGAAAAACTTCTTGTTACTTAAATTTGCAAATAATATATATTGTGTTATTGTTAGAATGACATTTAATTTTGTATTTTCTATATTTTCATTCTTAGAACTGAAGAAAAAAAAAACTTAACTGGCAAATACAATTAAAAGTGTCTCAAGCACAACAATCAGAAGTAAACATTGTGGGAAATGAAAGCAGTTAAAAGTTCCAGCTACGTGGATGCAGGAACTGGGTTAATTGTTTGCAGGAGTTCTCAAAGCTATTGGAATAATACACTGGATTTTGAGTTCTTCAAAACTATATAAAATACTTATTCAACAATTCATGAAAGATGGGAGAAAAGAATAGTATGATCTTTTCTAGTCCCCTATTATGATACTACTTCTTTGAAATACAATACTGTGTATACTTACAGGTATTTCTTGACTTGTTTGTCAGACTTGATTGTACTATCAAAATGGATTAATTGTCCATGGTAGAGTACTACTTATCATATTTAAGAAGTGTGGTAGGTTGGATCTGAGCTGATAGACAGCTTGTCTGACCAGTAGCGCTTTTTGGAATTTCCATATTTAAAGTCTGGAGCACACAGGAAGTGCCTCTCTTTCGGTTTGGCCTGTGGGAGCGGGGAGGAGATGGGGCTGGAGCTGCTTCTCGGAGCAGCCTCGGGCCTTCCCCCCAGAGCAGCCTCAGGCCTTCCCCCCACCCCCCCACCGGTGCCGGGGCATGGCCCGGGGGCTTCGGCGGGAGAATCCCCCCCTATCGGGATTTTCGGGGACCAGGATGACATAGAGATGTCACGGAGATGGTTTATTGCTGAATCAGTCTCATTTTATTGAAGGGTGAGACAGGAGAGATGCTGTAAACTACATCTCTCATATCAAAAGCAGCAACAGTTACAGTAGCAATAGCTAAAGCAGCAGCAGCGGCGGCAGCAAGCGTGAATGCCAATGCCAAAGTAGCCTAGCCCCGCTAACAAGCCTGCCAGCCAGCCCCAACTTATCTGCTACAAGGCCTTACATACTTTTTTAGGCCAATAAGGAAATGCCACAAAGCTCACTACCACATTTGTACCAATCATCATTGTACATGTTCTACCACAATGTGTATTTTCTTATCCAATCATCGTATTGCTATTAAGGTCTATTATGCAGGCTTATATTACTGTATCTTAACTTTCTAAAAAACTCTATTATAAAGTTTATTGCTAAACTCAAAATTNGGGGGATGATGAAGAATTCTGTATGCAGCCTTTGTGCAAAGGGGACCACACCAGGTTACCCAGAAATTGTGAAGAGTTGTGAGAAACTTTTAAGATTTTTCTGTGAAGAAGCAAGTTGCTGTTTCAGGCTGGAATTTGTCCACCCTTAAAAGGAAAAATCCCATGTGTGGCCCATGTGATTTTCTATCCATGGGAGAGCTGTTTTTTTCCCGGTGGCAGTTTAATCCTGGGCGGGGGCCGTCGGACTGTTGGCTGATGCAGTTTGGGAGACCACGGCCAGCAAAAGAGACCTCTGTTTCTTTAAACAGTGGAGAGATTTTTAAGAACCATATGCTGACCAAGAATCATGTTTGTTATCCTTTGTGCTGATTTGGGAAGGAGAAAAAGGGAGGGGGGTTGCTGGAGCAAAGGGAAGGTTTGCTTTGATTTCTTTTATTTCTTTTCTCTTTTAGTTCTGTTAATAAACTTTTTCATATTCTTTAAGTATTGAGCCTGCTTTGCATTCCTCCAAATCTCCTATCTCACAAAAGATAAGAAAGGCAAACTGAAACCATTACAATTGGTGTTTCTGCCCGGGATAGAACCAAACCCGCTACAAGAAGCTATTATTTTTTCGAAAGTTTCTTTACACAAAAATAACAGGATGTCTAGTGATTTCTTAGCAATGTGTAGCTTACCTCGAGTTATTTGAATTTCTTGGCTGAAGTAAGATCTTAATGTAATTGTCGTTTCTTTACTATGTATCTAGGAGTACTTGTGCCTTTATCTTGTAACAAAAATCTTGTCATTATAAAAGGTGTTGCTATAGCAATATCATGTTTGGAAGATGCCCATAAAGAAAATACGGACAAAAGGCAGTTTGCAGTGCTTGAAGGAAAAATGTCTTCCAGTTGTTAGGAATAAGCAGCAGTTGATTTCATCCATTTTCAAGTGTCTTGGAAAGATACGTTCCCTATCTTAAAAATTCTCACTGGAGAAACAGATTAGTTAATACAATGAGGGTTTTTTGGTACATTTAAAGCACAGTATTTGTCGTAGAATAATGAATTTAGTACAAGAGATACAGGAAAAAATAATGCTTGACATTATTTTCAGATTCATATTCTAGCAAGATATTTACAGAAGTAGACTTAAATATTAACTCCATTATTAAGGTTTTGAAAGCCAAATTGGTTTATAAAAGTAGAACTTCAGTTTGAAGGATTTTTGCACACTCTTTGTCCTTGGAACAACAGTCCTTCAATTTCCTGAAAATAATAGTGGTAAGGTGGAGAACAGAGCTGGGTAACTGATGATTTTTGTAGTAGGTCATCTTAAGGAACTTGGTAGATGTTTTAGTATGGCCTTTTTGCATGGAATTTTTGTATCCTGAAATACCAGGCTTTTTCATAAAGCTTTTATCATTTTCTTCTAGCAGTAGTGTTTTCTTTCTTGGTTAATGGTTTCATCTTTTGTGACATGGGTTTCAGTTAACATCTTGCCATAAAATTTGCCTTAAGCCAGAGTGGGAGCTAATGCACTTTTTTGCTTTTTCTTTCTCCTAGCATGTGTTTCCAACAGTCCTGCGTATTTTCTTTTAAAATAGATAGCAAACATTCATCTTGATGTTATGGAATCTTTAACCTTTAAAAGTTTTTGTAAGAGTAATGGGAAGTGCCTAAACTTCAGTGTAGTCAGCCTAAGAACAGTCCTTGATGCTTCTCAACAAAAGGCAGAGGCAGGGGTGGTTCAGCTTTCACAATGGTGTGGGCCAGATGCCACTTGTAGACCATTTCAGGGAAGGAAGAAGGGGTAGAACACAAAGTTATTCAGCCCTCCTTCAGTGGAGCAGTCCAGATCCTTGGTTTGGTGCATGTCTGACTTTTTATCCACGTGTGATGCATTCCTCTGAAGTAATGCGGGATGCATGGGGCTTTGACATCCACGTGTGCATTGGTCAGGCGTACGTGTGTGAGGAGTTGGGCACTGTTGGGAAACACAAAAGTTTGCTGCTTGTGCTCTCAACAGCACATGCTACTTTGCCAGTGGCAGTTCATGGCTGTTTTGGACAATGTATGCCTTAGTAAGGAGGTTTACTTTTGTTCAACAAACTGAATATTAATTTAGTGGCTATCTAAAATGATGTCAAGGCTGAAGTAAAAGCTCTCTCAAGTAGGGAACACAATATAAAGACCACTTAAGGTAGTGGAGAAGAAGGTGGTGTGGATAAACAGTGTGTTCCTGAGCCCAAATACAAACAGGAAGTCCACTGAAGGTGGAAGCAAGAACAGACAGCCTGTGAGGAATGTAGAAGACACTATGCCTGAATGCACACAGATGATGTTAGTAAATACAAAACTCTGATGGATTTTCAAGTAGTGGGGAATGTGGAGCTCTGCAGGAATGGGTTCTGTAGGTACAGTGGCAGCAGAAGTAAGGCTGAAGAAAAACAAGAGTCCACGGCTCAGTGTGGAGATATGGAAAACAGTGAGATATTTAATGGTTTTTTTAATTGATGAACAAGAATGAGGAAGGAACGCCTCATCAGGAACCTACATAAACATGTCTCCTCACTATAGCCTCTTTACTTGAATAATCCTACCTATAGCCATTTTTGATTCTCAAAATAGTGAGAAGGCAGGTTGGTATACTCGCTGAGTTCTGTTCTTAATCTTCATAGCATTCCATACTCTCTTCGCTGATACATTGCTTCCATTCATATTTATGACAAGATGAGAAACTCCCTACTTAATATTTTTAACTGTTTTCCCAAGCTAGTCTCCTGGTTGCTCCTCTTGCAGGGTCAAAATATGTTAAATGAGCAATCTCATCATGAGAAAGCTGAAGAATATGATGCTTTCTTTTCTTTTTCTTTTTTTTTTTTCTAGATAGCAAGCATAAAAGAATACTTAAAATTGTAAGAAAGAGAAAAATTAGCATGGGATCTTGTACTGTAGAGTTTTAATTTGGAGGAAGAAAATAACTGACAGCCATTCCTACTGTTCTATTACATTGTGATAGCAGAATTTTGTTCAGTTTTTTTAATATACTGAAATACTCTCCTGAATTACATAAAAATATGGGCTGCACTTCTTAAATATAAAAGTCAGTAAAAATATCATCAGCTTCATTTTGAAAACTTAATTGTTGACAAGGTACTTAAATAGAAGCAGCTATTGTGGTTTTTTTTCTTATGCGTTAGATTCCTAGTTACAAAGTCAAAACAGATCACAAGGGCAGCTTTCTGTTGGATTTGAGACAACTTAAGGAAAATATTAAAGTCGGTTCTAAGTGCAGGTTGTCAGCTGACTTAAAAATATGGCTTGCAGATGAAGCTTTTTCTAATCGAGTCTTGCAGAAGAATTTTACTGTCTTTTTGTAAGGATGCAGAATAAGCCATTTTCACTTTTTGAAAAAATAGGGTTTGCAGATGAGACTTCATCTCCTTTCTGAATTCTGTGTATTTTCTTTGTTTATTTTAATAAAGAGGCAACTTCTGTGATAATATAAAAAAATTAATGCAAAAAATATGCCTTTATGTGAAAATTGACCAGTGACAGCAAAACAAACCACTTATTGTTAATCTAAATAATGACAGAAGTGTCAGCTTGTTTCTGCACTCACTTTGAAAATATTTGTGTATTCAAAATAGATACTTTTTTTGTTGTTGACTTCTTTCATCATCCCAGCATGCATTTCACTTTACTGCACCAACTTAGGCCTTTTTCTTAAATTTCTCTGTGATTCATGAGAACCTGAGACAGAAAAGAATGTTTCTGTAAGTACAACCTACCTTTCCTTTATATTTTGACCATGCTATGCTGAGGTGTAGTACTAGTCAAGACAAGATGATCCTTGTGAGATCTCTGAGGCAATTCTAATTAATTTCTTGCTATATACTACCTGGTCTCTGTACTTAGTTTATTCTGGAGAAGCTAGCAATAATATCTGCAGTAAATAGTGAACTGCTTAGTATGGTGGATCAATATTAAACTATCTTAATATCCTTAATCAACTGTCCTTTTTTGTCCTGTTTTTTCTGAAGAAATTTTCCTCAGAAATTAGATCTTTTGTTCTTCATTAATAGAAATTCTTCTTTAATACTGTGGTAAAGGTTTTATTCCTATTTCTTCTAATTGAAGGATTTATAGTGGGAGGAGGAAGAAATTGGAGATGACTGTAAGTATCTTTATAGTCACTTGGAAATTATTTAATTCAGAATGGTGACTGAAGCTGCTATGACTCCTTATTCCAACTGATGCTTTTGTGTGTAAAATCTTATTTCCGCCATGGCTGCCTCCTGCTTAAAAAAAAAGATGGAGTCTGTTTGGGAATGTAATGGTAATGTAAATAGGACTTCAGTGCTGAACAGGCGTATTGGGACTTTTATTAAAAGTGTGGATTTAGTGAACACATGGATAAATAGGATGAGGCAGATTAATGGTACCTTTAGGAGATGAAAGTCATGCCTTGCAATCAGTGGGAGTTCTTTGAAGGAATAAATACATAGTTGATATTGTTGATTGAGTCTGTATATTGTTTGGTTTGGGTTTTTTTTTTAAAGCCATTGTCCAGCTTTCACCAAAGCCTCCAGTGGCTTCATGTGGTTTCGGTTTGGTGTTTCTTTTTAAAAAGCTGTTCATGAATATGAATTTTCTTCTTTTAGTCATAGAGTTAAACATAGTAACTGAAAGGGAAGAATAGATGCTTGGCTTTTGTAGTGTTGGAAAGCTAACAGTGGAGTTCTGTGCAGATCAGTGCTGGAAATGATTCAGAAAAAGAGAACGAATGACAGAGCTTGAGGATTCCAAAATTTCAGGGTAGTGAAGATACTAATAGTAAAACACTGCAGAACTGACCAACTGGGCAATGAAATGACTGAAGAAATTCAGTGGTGATAAATACTAAGTAATACTTGTGGTGCTGGTGAGAATTACGTTTTCAGTAGTTCATTTTCACTGGATTGAAATAGGCTTTTACTGATATCAGTAGGAGGTGGTTATCAGAGATAACCATAGATACCTTTGAAAATGCTAGATTGCTCTTCCTTGTCTTCAGACTGAAGACAGTCTGTTTCTATTAAAATCAATTATTTTACTGTATACTGCATAACTCATCTTTGTATATGTAAAAAACAACGAAATAAACTAGTAAAAGTATCAAGAAGAGTGGCAGGAATGATCAGATATGGCACAGCATCTGTATAAGGTGTAACGAAATTGGAACAGGATTCCCCAGGATACAAAGTGACCTACTGATGTTGGAGTTTTACACAATTCATGTATTTGTCCTGGATAGTTATTGTGCTATTTGTGTACCAATATTTTGTTGAGGAGCTTTTAACAGCCAATTTGAAAGTCTGCATACACTAAAAGTAAAATTTTTTTGTCTGTGTTTTGTTACGATCTCTTCTTTCTAGAATTTGCTCCTCACCCTGGGCAAATCAGGTGACAGGTTTGTATCGCTGAAGTTTCAAGATCTCTAGGAAAGCACAAAAACTAATTTATTTTTTTTCTGCATGGAGCTTAAAGAAAGGACTGGAGGAGGAGTAATTTTCCTGGAGGCAGTGCATACTGAGAAGAGGAATGGAAACAAGAAGTTCTTTATTTCTGTATGGTGTCTAATCTTTCAACTCTTTCTTTCGTGCCTTCTGGAGCAGACAAAGGGGTTGTGCGTAGGGGGTCTGTGTATTCTCGTTCTTGTACTTGACACTGCATCTCTTCAGGTTCTTCTGTCCCTCACTCTTTGTTTCTGTTTCCGTCTCTTAACCCGAATGTAGCGGGTGGGAGCTGTTACGCAGATTGCACCCATTTGTCAGTCACTATCTTGTTGTTTGGGAATGCTGCGAGCATCCAGCACGTCCTTTCTCTGGCTGCCGCGGTGGCGCCGTGCTGGCTCTCGCTCCTGCCGGGTGGGAGAGGCGGGGAGCGGGGGCCCCGCGCCAGGGGTGCCCCGCGCCCTCTCCTGGCAGGTAGCGCTGCTTTCCTGCCGTTCTCACCAAAGCCGCGCTGTTGGCAGCCGCGCCGAATACCGCGGATAGTAATTCAAAACGCGGAGCGCTTCCAGCCAGCACAGGGCTGCTTGGAAACATGTTAACCCTGAAATCGCATGTGGTTATTATTTTAATGTTAGAAAAGCATTGTGGAACAAATTGTCAGTACAATGAAATTGCAGATTGCATTACAGTGCAAATGAACACTGACATTCAGAACGAAGGGATTTTTGAAGAAAAAAGAACACTCAAATAATGATATTTTTGGTTGGCATCATGCTTGCTGTACTTCTAAGCTTGTTTTACTTCTCCTTTTTTGTCATTTTTATATGCTTGTAATTGTAGCTTTCATAATACCTTCTACTTCTGAAATCGTCACAAGATTACAGACTTGCTAATTGTTTTCTGTATGCTATGCTGAAAACAGTGACTGCTCTCTGAATGCGACTACTGAATCAGATGCGAACCTCCAAAATGAAACAATTCATTTAATGTAATTGACAGAGTAAAATGCCAAGTTCACAGTGTTCATCTCAGTAGACTGATGTAATTGCTGGCATTTGACTTGCATACCTCTTGAAATATTAAATTAGTTTATAAACGTGGCAGAAAAGAGCAGCCTGTATTTGCCAAATAAAGTTTGGGTATTTTACAAGAGCTCAAACAATTAGCCATGTTAAGTGTACTTTTGGGGAGTTGTTTTTTTCATTTTGTTTTGTTATTAAAGCATGAATAAGTAGTCTTACCCTCAGCTGCTTGTTCTGCTTTTCAAGAGGTTATGCAGCATAGAAGAGTGAGGATATTTCGCTAGAGGAAGGTAACCATCTGTGCAAAACTGTGTTTATAGGAATATAGTGCAGTTTTGTTAGATGAGTATTTTAATAACTTTAATTTTCCAGAGAACAATAAACCCAGAAAACTGTAAAATTTTGTATTGTGAATCTTATTGGATGAAAATTCACTGGTTGACACTGAATTTCACTTGGATCTAAACTGAGACAGCAATACTGTAGACATTTAGTAATGTTTAAAATTGGTGCCAGCAAAAACCTGACACCAGTGTAGTTTACAAAAAGAACAATTGCTAGACAAGTTCCCCTTGAAGTACTTTCTTGCATTCCCAATGATTAACTGTAATTTTGGAATATTCTTTTTTTTTTTTTTGGATGGGTTAGGAATAGTTAATTCCCACAAAGTCAATTATCCTATGTTCATCTAAAGTGAGGTGGTTCTCAAGCTTCTGATTCTTTTTGGGAAGTTGTATTCTGGTAATTTCCTCTAGTGACGTCTTTGGTTTTGTTATTTTAAAATATGAATTAAATGTTACCATTTTTTTCTTAATCTGTTTTGTAGTGTTCCTTTCCAAGTTGTAATTAATCCAACAAGGTTGAAAATTAATGATTTCAAGAAAGAGTATTTTTTTATTTTGAGAGGTCTTATATTAAAATCAAAGAGCAGTTAAAACAGCATAAAATTCAATAAAACTTTTGAAAATATAAGGCAATTGATAAAACATTAAAAGTCATTAAAAATACATTAAATGTCTTTGATGCATACTTCAGGAAAATTAGAAACTATAAAACCATTTCTTCTTATGCTTTTCTTCCTCTTTGTAATACAGACCCTAGATAATTCATAAATAAAAAACTGTAATTACTGTAGAATGTCATAATAATCTTAAACCCAAGTGATACAGGGGAATATATTTTAATTATAATTCACTTAGCTTGTCTTCAGTTAGAGAGAAGATGTCTTCATTTCTACTGGATAAAACCTCTGTTTTCAGTATATGATGATACTGAACCAAGTCATCCAGTCAGGTTGCCGGGAACAGCTTTGTTGGCTACACCAGTGAAACCAACCAAAAAAAAAAAAAAAAAAAAATTGGTTTTTTTTTATTTTATCATGCTTTTGCTTTCCTGTAGTTGTCTGTCCTTTATGACACAGTTACGTATTGTAAAACTTGACTTCCATGGAAAGCTAAATCTCTACATACATATATTTTCATTTATCAGACTTGCTGCATTGACTGTCAGCTTAGCAAAGGCTTAACTTCGTAAAGTTATTTATTAAAAGAGGACGTTGTTTCTGAATATATGCAAACTTCTGAAATAGTATTTATTCAGGCACTATTAGATTTCTGTTTGAAATGTATTAGTACATATATCTGTTTGTAAGAAGCTTCCACAATATGCGGGAAGCACTGCTAGTTGGAAGGACATTCCTACCCCCATTATAATGTGATGTGTAGTTTTCTTAGAATAAAGAGTGTATTAGTAATATGCTGATTTGTCTTATTTGTATTAATTTTGTGCGCACATATGCCTCAACAGACAGTCTTTACTTTGGCACTATATTGCATTATATTAGATAAAAAGGTCTTTCCAAACACATTCACCCTACAGTGGTTGGTTACTATCTTTTACGGTGTCTTACCACACAGTTGAGTCCTGTGTTTTTTAAGAAGATTTATATGTTAGGACTACTTAGATTTTGTGTCCATCTGTAATTTAAAAAGCAAGAATTTATGCCAGTGAGTCGCCAAAGAAATAATGAAAATAGCTTCCAAAAATAGACTCCTTTATTTTTTCTATCTGAAAGGCGTAGGCTCTGGTATAAATACGCACAAACATTGGAAATCCTAAATGTTGTCTTGCCAGGAAGAATGGCAGGTCAAACTGAGTGAGGCAAAGAGATCTTTAACGTTGCTGTGAGTAGATCATATCTCGTCTTTTATTTCTTTTCCTAAGGACCTTGTAGATGTTTCTGAGTTTTTCAAGTATTAAAAATAAATGGGTTTTATGGCCTTTTATTTAAATCCAGCATGAACTGTGTCTTAGTAGGCATAGCAAGGCTCTTCCTTATGTAGTATGAGTGGATTGTGATAACGAAGGGGAGCTGAAGTGCTGCAATTCCCCATTATACCCTCTGCCCTGAGGCCCAAGAGTGGTTCACCCAAGAATGAATCCCCATTTCAGCTGCATGGGCCAGCGAATGAGCTGATGCTTTCAGGATGGGTGAGTGCAGGCTTCTTCCCAGTGACTGTTAAAAAAACCCCAAAAACAACCTAACAGGAAAGTTTTTAGCATGGAGATGCATAGATGTTTACTTGATTCATGAATGGTAATAATATTCTTAACAATTATGATGACTTGGCAGTCTTCATAATTTCTGGACATCAGTCAGCTTCAGACCTGTGACAGCAGTGGCCGTAACAGCACCATCTTCAACTTCCTGTCAAATCAGTCTATCTCTCGTGAGACTGTTACTGGCCCCCACTGGATTCTCACCTGTGCGTTGAACACCTCAGTCCTTCTTAGCAGAAATTTGATTCTCTTGGTAAGTCTTTAATGCTTTCACATCCACAGATGTGTCTGCTGCAAAAGGAGGCAATGGCAAGTATTTTTTGGAATTGCTTTAGAAATGCAATGAATGCAACATCTTAATGATCATCCAATCTATTTCTTAGCACCAAGTAAAATAAATGGAGCAATTGCATCATGTGGGCATTCTCATGTTGTCATTCAGCTAGCGGGGATAAATTGTTACTGGGAATTATTTGTCACGGTCAGCAAAGCAGGAAATCACTGAAACAAAAGTGAGTCTTCAGGTGAGAAGTACTTTACTGCAGAAGGTGCAGTTGCAAACAAGTAGCAAGTACAGTGTTCTGAGTTTACCTATCATCAGGGTACAGTTAGAGAAATTTGGGACAAATCAGTAGGCCTCTCTGGAAGGATTTTATGTAATTTACAGGTGATGGATAAAGATGAGAGTGACCTGGATTGCCTGGATTCCATTGAGGAAAAAACTAAAGCCAAATGGAAGATGAAATTTCCAGGACTAAGGCTATAGACTCTTTGTCTAGAATTAGACTTCTTCTGTGTGACATTACCAAGAGAGATACTGCCTCCCATTTTATTCCTGTTTTAAAAGCTGTAGTTAAAAAATGAGAGAAAATACAGAAAATATTTAAGAGACCTTACATATCTTTAAATTTTTATTCTGTGGTAAATGAAGTTCAGGACATCTAATTACTCAGAAGACAGCTTGAGAGGTGTTTTACTAATAGATCATAAAGACTGGCAGGAAGGCAGGCAGCTACTTGAAAGTGCTTAGCTTTGTCTGTGGTACAGTTACATAGGGATTTTATAATAAAGCAGGTATGTCAGTGTAACTGATTTGTTTAATAAATTTGCTAATAAGCTTAAGCCACACTTAACTAGACAATGTCATATTTTACTTACCACTTCAAGTTTTGTGTTATTCTGTTTATTGATTTTATCCAAGTTGCTCTCCTGACAATACTGTTCCATCTTGGTTGCACATCGAGTAAAATGGGGACTTGGGGAGATAGAGGTTTAGGGGTTTATTTATTCTACTTTTTTATATAGGCAGAGTGCCATTTACTTTGCTATGGTGGTCCACTAATGTGACTTACATCCCTGGAAATTCTTGTGTGTGTATTTACGTCACAGCTACTGACAAAGGATTTGGATTTATAAACTGCTGGGGGAAGAAAACACTCTTTTTCTTCATAATCAGTTAGATATAATCAATTAGAGCACTGCATTTCTTGAAAACATGCCTTCGTAACTGAAATGAATTTGTGCTCTTATAATGGATTTAGTTTCTTTTTGGAAACTGGATAAGCTTTCAGGTGAGCTGTGGCTGATTTGAAGATTACCCATTTTTGTGTACTTTCACAATGGTAATGCTTACCCCTAAGTCTAAGACTGCTTTTGTTCTGAATGACTAAAATACTGAATTTCTAAAGACTTAAGGGAACAAATTGGTTGTGACAGGAACACATGCAGGGATTAAATTGTAGGGAAAAAAAAAGAAGCTGAAAAAGTGTTCTGGAATTTTTTTCTCTTAAACCTTTCTCCTCACTAAGCAACCTAGAAAAATGGCAGAAAGTAGAAAAATCAGACTGCATGCTATAGAAAAATATGAGAAACTTTATGAGAAAGTAGTCTCAAACACAGGTTTAAGAGTAAAAATTATGGTTATGTTTTAAAAGCTGAAAGTATATTAATGGGTAGCAAGCTATAGCTGAGATTTCATCAGAAATACGACTTTTGCTAAGGGTTTTCTATTTCTATATACCCTGATTCTATTACTTATTTTTTGTTGAAGTTTCACCATTTTAAGATGAAAGTCATCTTTTCATATGGAAAGGCTTAAAACTTGCAGAGCTAAGAAAATGTGAAAAAATTATGAAAATTAATGAATTTTATGATAACCATAAACAAAAAATAATAAACAAAAAAACCCCCAGAATTGAAATTGTGTCATTTTTAATAGTCTGAGAACTCCTAAATTGTTTCCACAGGCCACTGGCAGACTTTGGGGTTTTTTCTGAGTCATCTAAAACTGCCTGAGACAGCATAGCTGGGAATACATTCTGTATGAAAAATCTTGCATTTCTGAGATGTGTTAAAGCCTCATTTGACAGCAAGATTTTTTTGTCTTTGCTATCTTCCAGAGGCTATTCAATAAATTACATTTTCCATGCCTTTTAGGTTAGAACCTCTGTCATGCTGAGTATCACTTGGATAAAGTGTCGTCTGAGCAGCCACAATCAGTGTAAGCATGAAATCCTATTTTCACATGCTATTTACACTTGACATACTTCTCTTCAATGTAGTCTTGTCTTTCTGTGTAAGACACAGTTTATCAAAAAAAATCTCCCAACGTTGCTGTTTTAAGTTTCTGTAAGTACTGGGGGTGACCTCACTGCCTCCAGTACTCTGTTCAGATGAGTGCTTGCCCCCAGCTACCCCTTCTTGTGCCCCAGTGCTCACTTTTCCCAGCCCAGGCCAGTCTTTGCCCACCTATAGTTACTTTCTCCACAAATCTGGTGTTTCAGTGTGACTTTGTATGTGATGTTGGCTTCATGTGCTATTAGGAGTAGTTACCTTGGTACCTTGCAAGATATCCACCTCTGAAGTCTGCCCTGTATTCCACTTTTCTGTGGAACTGATCTGTTTTTTGTGTAACTCTGCCCTGATGATCTGTACAGCAACTCTGCAGCTTCTTGCATTATCTATCACATCCAGCAGTTTTCTTATGTCCAGTAGCTTTTCACATCCTGTTTATTCAGCTTAATCTCAGGCCAAGGCCTGGTCATCTGCCTGCAGCCCTGACAAGATCCAGTTGGCTGACAGGTCAGTTCTCCTGACGTTCCTTCCACTGCCCACTGGAGCAGCTGCCATGGCAGTGAATGCCTGGAGGAGCATCAGTCTCCACACTGTTGAAAAACTGTGTCAGGCTCGTCCTACTGCTGCCACTCTCTTGCCACCTCCTTTCAGTGGCCATTGTGGGTTCAGCTGAGGCATCAGGACAGACAGCTGCACTGCACCATCATGCTTTGTGTCGTGTACATCAGTCTGCAGAGAGTCTTTCCTTGGTCCTGTCCCTGTCTCTAAACGGTTTCATAACAGAAGATGAGATGGGGGTGCAGTCTGTAAGTAGAAGAAAATGAGCTCTTCTGTGGTTGCTCACTGCCCATTGTCCATGAGTGTGCCAGCATTTGCCAGCTATAGCACTAATGCCAGTAGTGCTGGCAGTGTATTACCTCTCATAATTGTCTCTCTCTCCCAAGAGAAAACATGGTCAGTCTGCAGGGCAGAAGGATCTGTTGATCCCAGCAGTTTTTTAACATCTCTCAGGAAGCAGTCAGTATGTCAACACCTTACTTTTAAGGTTTTGGCTTGGGATATTTTCAGACATTTGGGGGTTATTTAAAACAGTTGTCAGGGATGATTTTCAAGGAGAAAGTGTGTGCACTTTGGTTGGTAGGGGGCCTTTGTCTATTTTCCCTAATCTGGGATTATTGTGGTTTATATGCTTCATAAAGTAGCGTCTTTATCTTGTTCCCTCTTAACTTTTGTATTCCTTGTTCACTTGGAACATAACACCTGTCTTGGAAACCTACTGGTTATTACACCAATCATTCATATGATTTCAGAAAGCATCTATAATCTATGAGAGTATTTGGAAGGCAGTGAGAGTGTTCTTCATTAGGGGCTTCCAGAAGTGGATCTTCTCAGTGCTAAAGGGATAGAAAGGAGAGAGGGAAGAGATGAAGTAAAACACAATAAAAGAAGAGCTGGTGGACAAGGAATAAACAGAGACAGGGACAAAGACAAATCATCTCCAGTCACTAATAATGGGCCATTAGAAAACTACTGATACTGCTTTGCAGAAGGCTAGTCTTGACTCTGTAACTGATAAGGGGGAACAATAGAAACATGTGGATTTGGGGATGTGGGAAGACCTGTGAACTACACAAAACTTACTAAACAACACTTATGGGGCATAATTTGGAGCAAGCATTTGAGGGGCCAATCTTAGCCAGTTCTGGTCAGTAAATTTACCTGACCAAGCACTGCAGCTGATCAACACAGTCTGTTATCTTTTTATCTTTTCTTACCTGTGTGTAATCTCACCTCTTTGTCCCCTGTGTGCAAGTGCTGGAAGGACTAGGTGCCGGCTACTGGGGTTATGGGGAAGCAACAGGTGTCAGGCTGGGAGTGTAGTGGTGAGGCCCTGAGCAACCTGGTCTAGCAGGAGATGTCCCTGCCCATGGTGGGGTTAGGAACTAGAGAATCTTTAAGACCCCTTCTAACCATTCTGTGTTTTTACGGTTCTGTGATCTGGGAAGGGGTGTCATGTGGGTAGAGGTCCCTTGCTGGTGCCTGTAATGTGAGTGTGTGCATCTGCCTGCTAGTGTCTTGCTGCCAGCCAGCAAGCAGGAGGCCCACGAGAGGGATGGGCCCCACCCAACCTGGTCTTGAACGTTCCCAGGGATGGGGCATCCACAGCTGCTTTGGGCAACCTGTGCCAGTGCCTCACCACCCTCACAGTAAAAAATTTCTTCCTAATATCCATAGTGTCCAAGAGCTATGGACACAGGCAGAGGGATGTTAGATGGACAGAAGAATATGCTATGCTGATACTGAGAGATCCTTGAGTACTCATGTGTTTGTGCATTTTGAGGGGGTGGGAGGTGGCATGCTGTCAGTAGTGAGCTTCAGTCCTGATCAGAAAAGAAGAGGTCTTGGCTGGCTGTACTGATGTTTGTGTGAGTCCTGAGAGTGCTACGTGCTCCATACCTTTACTACTGGTTGAACCTGTCAATAAGAAAGCAACTGCTACATCTATGGACCTGGGACAGACACCTCCAGGTCTCTGGACACATCAGGCTGGGCTGCAGCATCGGAGGAATCCCTAAACTGGTCTCAAAGATGCTGGAAGGGGCGGCCATTTAGCATAAATGGTGAAAGAGAGTTCCATAATAGATATTCAATACTGAGGTTTTCTTGGTTATTGAGGTATGTGCATCTCAAAGTTGCGAAAACTGTGCTGGGAAAAGTACCAGTATCTCCTTTTTTTATGTTATTGTCTGCTGCTGACCTTCAATAGAGACGGAATAAACATATATTTATTACAGTAACTTGACTCACATAGCTACTTTTACAAAACCAGAGTGCTGTGGAATATTTAAGTCAAAAATACTTAGTTTGCCTTAAATCTAAAAGAAGTGAAGGAGATAGTTTATAAATTTGTGGATTTAAGCCTTAACAGAGGGTTCTTGGCCTCATTCTGTATCCGAGGCATTTCAGTGTGGCTTTCATGACTTCACATTCCAAAATGTAATTCATTCTCCAGTATTATTCATGATTCTGCAATGTCTTGGGAATTCTGCAATATTGTCATGTCAAAATTAAACTTCTGACATTCTCATAGAGGGATCGCTGAAGTTTGTCTGCCTCTGCCCTGAACCTTGTTCTTGCATTTAAATCCTAAGGAGACAGGAAATAGGCAGTTTTATTTGGGATGAAGATTGTAAGAATTATCTTTTGTTGTTGTTGTTGTTTTTTGTTTTTTTTTTTTTTAAATAAACCAACAGCTTGATGTAATGAATAGTATTGGGTTTCAGGGCTTCATTCATAACCCCCAAACTGCTATGTGACAGTAAGCATGTCACTTAACCAACGTGTCCTATTTTCACCATCTGTGAAACACTTTGGAAAGTCATGGAAAACTGAATCATAGGTCTTTTCCATCTCTGTTAGGTCATCCAACTGTTCATCTGCCAGTGGAAGATTGTTTCCTACATCCACCAGTGTTTTTCCAGTATGGATTCTGTCCTCTAAGTGTGGTTGGGCTTCCACTAGTACTTTTGGGAGAGGATTTTGCAGAGTTCTAAATCTCACTCTCAGGAAGTTCTTCTGACATTCACAAAAAGAGATTTTTTGTTGTTGTTGTTGTTAATTTAACTAAGTTCTGTTACTTTTTTCCCCATTACTAGACAGTTGTTTACAGTTTTAAGACATATGCAATTCATGCAGCACCTTAAAGGTCTAGATAAATTGCAAGTCTGTGTAAGGTATCTTATCTACAGAAAGAAGAAAAACATAAGGTTTTGAGATGCAAGGTATGACCTTTTATAAGAATGTAAACTACTTGGTTCTTCCTGAAATTATGTCTAAGGAACTGTAAGGACTGCTCCAGAGTTAGGACAGAAAAGGGATAGAATATGGAACTTAACAGTGGTGTTAAAATGAAAGTGTTGGAATAGGTATCAAGGATGGTTAAGCAGGGGAAAAAATATATTAACAAATAAAATATAGTTGTTGAACATGAAAGCTATCAGAATAACTAAGTTACTTTGTACAGAGTTTTAACTGTTCAAAATGTGTGGAAATTATTTAGGTCCTGCACCTAAACTGCTTTTAAAATGGCCATCTGGAAAACAACTGGTATATAACATGACTTTTGTTGCACTGCCGTAGGAAGAAAATAATACTCAGTTAATTCAGTTGATGAGGTTAATAGAGTATTTTATAATACAGTCTACCTAAAACATGTGTCTTAAAATAGCAAGAAATCTGTCATGGCGGCATCTTTTGTAAAATATTCAGCTTTTAACAAAATCCACTTATTCCAGGATTTTCTTTCCTCTATTTCGGTGCCAGTGGAAATGCTTAAGTCCTGGAATGCAAACTGTCAGTCTCTTTAGAAAAGACATAAGTTTTTTTTTCATTTCAGCTTCATTTTCATTGTCTTAAACTTATATATTCCTGTGTGTTGATAAGTACTGATATAACTTCAGAGTCTAAGATAAGTCAGGAATTTAAAGCCTTCCAAAGTTTATTTGTAGTAGAACAATATGGGCAATTGAAATATTTCTGCAAATAAAACCACCCTGCTGCATACTTTGCTGTTGAAAAACCCCTCTTGCCTTCAGCAGTAGTATATACAGTTAGATTAGGTATAAGGTAGTGTTTTGGAAAGATCAGTATAAATGTAGTGTTTACATACACACCAAAAAAGTCTCCATATAACAAACTGGTTTTCTTCCTTTAACAGACTAGGGAGGTGCCATGGTTAGAATGTTTATGAGGAAGGTGAACCTTAGCAAGATTACATAAAGTCTGATCATAAGAAGAATAATCTTACTTTTCATTACAGGAAATGAAACCAGATGAAGTTACCAGACTTGCTCTTAGGACAGAAGTTAATTTTGAAAGTGTCTGCAGAAAGGTAAGACTTGCTGGTTTTTGTTTTCCTTCCCCTGCTTCTCTGAGTGTGAAAAGAGCATATGTGAGTGCAAGTACATGGATTCGGCACAGTGTGTTCTGTTTGTTGTGTTGCATCTTCATTATAGATCTTCCTTTTCTGAGGAAGTTTATCCACTGTGATATATCTACAGAAAAATTAAGATCTGTCTAGTACAAGTGACTTGTCATTAGTCTGGTGGGCTAGTCCCTAGTAATTGGAACAGAATACCGGGAAGCAAAGTAGTGATTTCTTAGTATTTATAAATAGATTTGTTTTGTTTATATAGTATATATACATGATTCAATTAGTGTAAATAATCTAAGTTAGCTTTCAGCAACAGTTGGAAAAAGGCTCTTAATACTTTTAAATGCAGAGAGAAGTTTCCATATGTAAACAAAACATGACAAACATTAGCTTGAAATAAAAGTGGAATTCTAACACCCCTGTGGCTCATTTGTTTCAGTGTAATGTTTCTCTTGAAGCCTGCTGATGGTACAGTATCAAATATTAACTGTCTAACTAGTGATGTCTGTAAGAAATGAAATGAAGGCATAGAAGTGGGAAGACGCTCATTGAAATAAGCAGCTGAGGTTGAGAGCAGTACCATTTCAAAGGACATGCTGCATTAGTGATGCCAGAAAGCAATTCTGAATTTAAAAATGTCAGTACATGAAATTTTATGGGTTTTTTTACTTTATCCTAAATTCCTGTGGGTGGTCCACTGAGGAAGGCTGAAACCTAAGATGTTTATAGTACACAGGGTAAGTTTTACTCTAAATTGGGTCATTTACTCCTGTAATGGCATCATTAGTTTATAATGCAAGTCTCCTGTTGAATATTCGAGTCATTTGTGATGTAGTTCAGTTATTAGCATAGTGTGCAGCAAGTTTTTCAATGTTTCATGTCAGCACATTAAAGTTAATAGGAAAATATCATAGGAATTTGGTATTTCTGGAGCAGTGTTTGGGTAAAAGGATCTTAATTATTTTTCCTTCTCTTAATGATAGAAGAGAGCAAGGAAAAGGTCACAGATACACTGATATGAAGCTAAAAAGCATTCTTCTTTTAAATTTATTTGACCAGGATTTTCCAGTGTGAAGATGAGGTAGTCAGAAACTGGTTACTGTAATGTTAGAAATGGTGCAGATGTGAAGATTTTGAATGTGTGAGGACACATGGAGAGGGATTTCTTTCTTGAGTGATGCAAAATTCAAACAGTGACATTTTGTCACTTAACCATAGTAGATTCTTCTGCCAAGATTTCAAATGTGTGAGGCTTATGCTGATTTTATAAAGTGTCGGAGCACCAAAATTAAACAATTTATGTTATTTTTTGAAAGGAGTTTATAGGTTTACAGTTGGAATTTTATTTTCTAAGAGAGCAATTTTATTGATGAGAATGCTGAAGGAATATAATTTATCTTACTGGTTTATTTCACTCCATTATTTTTTATATATTCATAGTCATGACTGATGGTGTGCTTCTTGATATTTACTTAAAATCTTAAAATAGGCTTTAGTTTAGCTTTAATTCTTGAAAATGTATAATGCAAGTATCTTCATGGAATTGTTTTGGGGTTTTGATCTTTGTTGTTTCTGTTACTTCCTGCTGCTGGTCCCATTTTTCAGAGGAATGGAATTCTGTTAATCTCACACTTTGTAGTGGATGGAACTTAACATAGGTTTCAAATCAAGCTGATGGATGAATGCTGATGCTTTTTTAAACCTGTAGAAGGTTTTAACCTCCTCACTGCAGTAGAAGAATATGTACAATTAATTATTACTGTACTGTTGGCAAGTGGTGGCTGTGCCATCATAACTTCATTGGTTGCTTTTGGTTGACCATAGCATTTCCCCAACTAAAGAAGGCATCCTTTCCATGCTTAACCAGGAGTTAATTTTCCAGTATTTTATTTCTTATTTTCCCACAGTTAATTATTAAACATACAATGAAAAAAAATTATTTTCTCTCCCTAGCAATATTCTGTCGTCTCATGAAATACAGACCACACTGTTTACCTTTTCATTAACTTGAGTTTCAAAATATTTGAAGGAAAACATCTTGTGGCCATTTTCATTTTCAGAATAGGTTTGTTTTCATTGACAAAAGACAATCTGCTTTTAATTCACTGTGGAATGCTGAATATTAGCTTTGCATAGTGGTCATGTAGTCAAGATACTTGTTTAATTGCTTCTGCTCACTGAGATCTTAATGTTCCATTATTGTTTCCCCAGCATTTTTCAGAATAAGTTAAACATACTTTTCTGTTTAAAAAGAGTTTGCGTATATTTCAGTTAAGCACAATAAAATTGTGCTAAGTGCCAATTTACTGTGAATTCCTATGATTTAGCTGTCAGTGTGGCTGTATTGATAATAAGCAGATACTGTGTATCAGATTTATGTAGTTGCAGGGGGAGTTGGCAAGAGTCACCAGCCCCATGACACAAGACTTTTTATAAAAGCATTACAAGAAGCAGCAGGTGAACAGTTCTTCATGCACGTCTGCTGAAATATTTTTAATCCAGTTGAATATTGCTGCAGCTGACACCATTGTTACCAACAGGTGATAAATTCTATTGTAAAAATTGTAATAAATGTTACCATGCAACTTTGACCAGGCTTTATATTGTTGGTTGCATTTACAGCTGTTGAAAAACAAAAGCTGTGTTTTCTAGGTTTTATCCAAGTCCTCGTGAACTTTCTGTATCAAATTCTGCATTGTCTGCCACAAATACACTTGACAGACATTAGTAAAATTAGAGAAACATGTCATAGAGCTCATATTTTAAACTCATATTTGCAGCTGTGATGGCATTTTGAACTGTTGCACAGAGTGCATATTCCTGAACTGTTACAGGAAGCTTGGTTCGTCACTGTTGTGCTCCAGGACACTGAAGTTATAAATTGGAACCTAATCCTAATAATGCTGTTCATAACAAGCAGTAAACTGAATTGAGAACTGACAAAGTCTTAACTGTTATCTTCAACTTGTTGCTGACATAGATTTAAGGTAATTCAGATAGGTCAAGATAGGCAGGATAGATAAGTTAATATGTATGAATGTTTTTCCAGTAGTAGAAAATTATGTATATGATCTGGGCTGTTTCCCCTGGAAAAGAGGACATCGGTCCACCTGCAAACACCTTCTTAACCACAGTTAGTTTTGTTTCCTTTGCTAGCAGATACTGACTAACTTACTGTAGCGTCTCATTTAGCTTTTCTTCCAGTAAGTCTTTGGGGTATAGCACATGAGAAAAAAGTCCCTGTGTTTTAAACACATGAGAATGACAGAATTCCAGCATCATGGAACTCTGCTACAAGCAGCAATATGTCATCTTGCCTTAAGTCAAAATACTTCTTATTTTTTCTAATTAATAAAGTCTATGTGTTTCAAAATTCAGCAACTGTGTGATTTGGGGGAGCAGGGTTGAAATGGAAATTAACTATTTTTCTTTGAGTGAAGAATAGAGTACCAATAGACATTATTATCAGGGATAATATGAGCAATTTCTGCAAGTCAGAGCACATGCTTCTGACTTGCAGAAATACCAACAAGAATTCACAGATGATAAATTCTACCTATATTTTTTGCTTCCAGATGCAATCCTCACATTACCTTAGGAGCACAGTATTCCCTTCTTTTACACTGATCTTTAATCTGTGGTCCTTGAAAAGAATGCCACCTTTTCCTATTAAGTCTCGTATTTCCATCCGTTGCTCAAATCCTGTTGTGTTTGAATTATGCAGATGCTTGTCTGCAAAGAGGATTCTGCCCAGCAAATTCTGAGTATATTATGATCCCCAGAGTTTTCTGAGGCCATGCCACATCCCTCTGAAAAGCTTTCCACAGTTTCTAAGTGTGTTGAGAAATTTTTTGTAGGCCAGAAATATAAGTCATTAGTAGCTCTTAGAAGTTCCCCCCCGCCCCCCAATTTAAGGTCTGGCAAGCTTATTTTGGATTGCTTCTTGTACAGGAACCAACTTTGTCTTGTTTGGAATTTAAAAGGAATTCAAAGACTTTAGAAATAGGATCTCAGGCGGCTCATGCACAGCCACAGGAAGACATGCCAGGACTTGACTGAGCAACTGGGTACACAGCATGAATTTGATCATTTAAAATCGAAGCTACCTGATGAGGACAACTTGGCTTAACATGATTTTGGATGGTTGACTTAGTGCCGTGTGGCTTCTGGTTCAGATATTTTTAACAGATGCCCAAAGACTGATATATTATAGTTAGAAGTTCTGGGGTGAGTGAATTTAATATCTATGGCACTTTACCTATGTGGCTTAAATGAACTTGGGATAGGGGAACTAACCAAAATACTAACAGTAATATGAAAAGGTTTTTTGTGATTTATCAAACAATACTTTGACTGAGGCACGTATGAGAAGACCCTGTTTACCAGACTTCTTGAATTCACTGGATCTCTGTTGTGGGACTAAGGAAGTCATTGGGCAAAAAGGACATGAGAAAAGGGTAGAAAGGTATTTCTACCCAGGACAGACAGGAAGAACAAGGACGAAGTTACAGGGCTAAATATATATTAACTTTATTTCTTTCAAAAGTGTGTTTCAATCACATTATCAAAATAGCATTTCTCAGATTCATGTCCTTTTTAAATTGTGCAGGTGATGTCCCTAGATTAGTCTATGAATTCACAGGCTCTCCCTCATCAGTAAGCAAAAAAGGAGCAAGGGCGGAGAAGTCGCAATGCTAGTTTTGGTTTTGTTCTTCCTTTTGGACTTATATTGAACATTTTTCACACCAACAGTATGGGAAAGGCAGTTTATGAAAGGCTGCTAGCTTTGAGGCTTTAATTAACAGTGAGTAATTAATTGGAGCAGCAGTTTTCCTGGAGTAACTCACTAAATGGATACAAGACAGCGTTCTTGCTGAAGGAATACACAAGACATTGTTCTACTCAATACGCTTATTTATTAGGGAAATTTTAAACTTAATACTCCTAGTACTTTTGAACTGTCTGGTAGGAAAAGAAAGATGTAATTTCTGAATCAAGTAGAATTTTTGAGTAAACCCATCTGCATCTACAGAGGAACAGTCATATCTGTATTTCCTAATACTGAAAAATATAAAGGTTTCTCTTTTGTCTGACAATCCTGAATCTATGCTTGTGATCTTTGCCTTCATTTATTTTGAAAATGTACTTCCTAGTGGAAAATATCTAAAAAAACCTCCTCTGTATGCACTGTAGATTTAATCTGAGGAAATGCACTAAATCATAAAAAAGGGCCCCTAAAAAAGGTCTTTTGCATGTTAATTGAAGACTTGCTGTTAGCTTCAAAGACTTTGGATCAGACACAAAATAGTTGCTGTCTTTTGTTTGGGGTTTGGAGGATTTTTCCACAACCTCCTCCCTTCTCCTTCCCCCAGCCCTCCTGAAGAATTCTGCTCCCAACACAAACATACTAATTAGGATAGACGTTATTACTGATGTAAAACTTCTGTTTCTGTTGTTAGTGCCTTTAATAGTAGATTATTATGTTCATGGATTTTTAACGTTGCTTATGGAAATACTTTGTTTGCAGTACATAAACCATAGGGACAAGACTACTGTATGAATCAATTTTCTTTGTAATACTGATATGATAGTCCATAAGCTTTGTATAATAGGCTTGTCATTAATACTTTGCAGTTTTGTGGTTTGATTTTTGCAGTGTTGGGGCAAATGGCTGGTGTTTTTGAGGAACCCATGAAAAACTTCTTTCTCCTTTTTATCTAAATTCCGGTTGTTACACTCTGGTGATTTAATAGCCTACCTGGATTTCATGGACAATCTCCATCTCACTCCCCTCCCTCTTCTCTATAAGTATTAATTGTTGGAAACATTGTTATCTTACTTCCTTTTGTTCCAGAAGGAATGTATTGCCTTAGTAGGTACATGGATGTTTCTATTCTCCTTGAACAACTTGTTTATGCCGAAAATAATAATATTCAATTTATTTTCCTACATGTTAAAACATTACCTTCCCTTCTTATCTCAGTACGAAACAATAGATATTCATTTGCATATTAGATGCTAGATTGACTTTTCTCTCTGTAAGAGATTCATCTGTCAACATGTTATGTTTTTTGGAAATGAGTTGCGTTAATTTAATAGTGTTATTTCCTGCTTATATAGTACTAATTTTAATAGTACTGTTTCCAGTCACAGACTGAAATAATCGTCTTGGTGCTGGGTATAAGTGTTACAGAGTTGAATTTGTTTTGTCCTGAGTATTTTGACTCAGTTTGACTCAAGAAGTTACGCTAAATGTATGAACACTGTTTCCTGAGAATTTTCCATGTCAAACACCAGATGTTAGTGTTAAACAGGAATGTCTGCGGTCTTCCTAAGACTACTGATGAAGTGAAGAATTTTGCATTCATTGATGAATATCACTTTCAGGTGTAAATACTTCTCTGTGTGACTGATTGTTCTTTGTTTTCTTTTCCTGAAAGTTCCTCATCTTCCAAATTTGATCAGTTGAACTCCAAGCTGTTTAGTATGGCTTTTATGTATACCAGGCCATATTTTAGAACCTAGAATCCATTACTATGGCTGCAACTGAAGTTTTATGTCAGTATAAAACTATGTCTGTTGATTTTTGGCAAATGCGTCTCCAGTCTCCTCCCCACCTACTTTGCTATGCAATTGTCTATCTGTCTGCTAGCCCAGCCAGTGTCAGTCCCTCCCCAGGCTTCCAGTGGGAGAGTACAGGGTTGTACTAGGTTCTGTCCATCTCACTCCCACCTTTGGTTAGCCCCTCCTTCCCTCCACCCCACTCTTTCCTTACTGTCTCTGGAACAATTTGTAGGTCTCTTCAGTTGCCCTTTTGCATTCAAACTAGGTTGCCATACACACTCCACTGTAGTGCCACTGTTTGAGAGCAAGGAGGTAGACGAGAGCAAGGTTAGCATCATCTTCAACATCAGAGTAGCAATTGCAATGAGCTCAGTTTAACTCCAGCTTTGATTTTATTCATTCTGGAAAGAGTCTTCTTTTAAGTTCAGTATTGAAATAAACTGCTAGTAACTTTGGCAGTGTTTCACAGTTATTGTTTATCTCTGACACAAAAGGGCTGTCTCCTTTCAAATTTTAAATTGCTAGTCCAAGAATCTTTGTACCACTCATTTGCATTCCTGTGAGACTGTATTTCTTAATTTTGTTGCCTGGCTGAACTGTTAAAGTTTGTTAAAGTACGTGGGCTAGATAAGGCTCGGACTCAAAAGTGGTGATTGCCTTTGATTTGAATATACTCATTTCACTTATTCGATGTGCCAGACCAGAATGTGGGCAAGCATATTATTGTTAGTAAAGTTCAACGGAAATTGATTCACATTTTTGCAAGTGATATTTGACTTAGGTCCCCTGGTAATTCAAACACAATTAATATGCATATTAATTGTGGGGTATAATGGATGGGTATAATGGATGAAAAGGGTGTAATGGATGGGTATAATGGTATATAAAGGGTATAATGGATGAAAAGCTGGGTGGGAAGAGCAGTACTTTCAGAGCCAGATCTGCTTGCAGTAGTGATATTGTGATGCATGGTGCTGCACATGCACGTGGCTGTACTCCTTCAGTCCCAGAAAGCTTTATGTCACAGCACTCACAAAAGACAAGGAACTCACAACTTTCATTCTTATTTTAAATGCGTATTTGAGTGATGTGTGATCAGTGTCTTAGTGGATATGAGCTGTCATGGGAATAATAGAGGAAAATATTAGAAGTAGTCTTGTTTCTATGCTTTCCTTGAAGAAAATACAGGAAAAGTGGCATAACAAGAGGTTCTCAAGATATTGTGGTTGATTTGGCAACTGTTTGGTTTGGTTTTGTTTTTGTTGTATGTTGGGGGTTTTATTTAATAAAGGCAAAGTTGCTGATGTCCACAATCTCCTTCTCCACAATATTGTGCAGACTTGCATACAATGCCTATGAGGCAAAATATCAGTGCCTGGACGAGTGTATGGTATAAAAATGAGACACTTAGGTATTTGTAATACGTTTGGAGCCAGGAAAAGCTGGACATAAAGGATGACCTGAAGCATAATCAAAATTGCACTGGTCTCTCAGCACTGAAAAGTTTAAAGGACATAAAGGAATATTTAAAAGCACGGGGAAGGTTATGTGCATGGAGGAACATCAAATTAACAATGCCATGACACACAGGGAGCATGGGGCTACTTTTCAGGATGTCTCTTACAGGCCAAGGACAGAACAGCTTGATCCAATAAATAATGAAGGTAAATCAGACTGTCTGCAGTGACAATTGACAGCTCCAATACTAAGCCACAGGGAAAGAGTGTGTAAATTATGAATGCCTCCATATTAACCGTTGCACCAAAAACAATAATGGAGGGAAAGTAGAATTCCTGACATATATCACCATCAGATAATACAGATACCCTCCTTCCACCAGGTCTTCAAGATACTTAATACAATTTACCATTTTTACAGAGATAATGGGATGTGATGTACATGCATGAGAGCTGTGGAGCACTGTAGTTTAACAGTTTAAAAGTTTAACTTTCTGTGAAGCACTGTAGTTTAATAGCTCAAAGGTATTACTGGAAAAGAAAAGCACTCAGAAGTGTTTTGAATGGAAGTTCCAAATGTCACAAAATTTTGATACCGGTAATGTACTACAGGCCCCACTGAGAATGGTAATGGTGAACAGAAAACATTCAGTGAAACTAGAGAAGCTACACATTTAGGACAGATAACAGGAGTCAGTGTTTTCAGTTATTCTTAACTCTTTTGGGTACTAAAGACAGAATCTTTATCTTTTATGTATCCATAGGGAAAGTAATCAGTTTGTGAAATTGATCCACATGAAGGGGCAGGGAGATGGATGTGCTCAACCAAATGGCAAAGCAAAATGTTTCCTCTGTCTTGTCATCTATCTGTAAATCTGAGAATTGATATTCCTTGAGCAATTTCGACCATGGTTCCTGTAGCTGGTTTTAAGAGCATTAACTTCCAGCAGGAAGGCTTTTTTGTGTGTATATATGTGAGAAATAAAGATCAGTGTACCCTGGAGGGAAAAATGGCCTTAGTTCATTACCTCTTGATCTTGTTTTGAGAAGCACAATAGAGTTGGCACCCTATGATGATGTGCCAAGTGAATGCAGTCCTATCTAAAAGAAAAGTGCAAGGAGAGAGAACATAAGGTAGAATTTACATGAATTTAAATATTCTTTTGGTTGCTTGCTTAGAGAACTGTAAATGTTAAGATGTCTGTAATGTTACATAAACAAATGTGATTACTTATGTTAAAGACTAACAGTTCCTTGTGCCTTATTAACTGGAAAAGCTCTTTCTGTATATTTGCTTTGTAGTATGACTCAGAATTGCATTGCAAAATCAGAAAAAAAATCTGACATTCCTGATATTTCTAAAAATGAAAAACAGCTGCTGCTGTCTTACTCTCCTTTTATTTTTACAAATTAAACTCTATCAGTTTTTCATTATATGTCATGTAAAAATAAAGTACAATACCATTCTGATTTCTTCCCATCTCTCCTATCCAGATAAGTTTTTAAAGTGCCCAACTTAGTACTAAGAAATTGATATTTATAAAAATGTAAAAAAAAAAATTGTGGAATTAAGTGGGCTCTTTCAGCTCATTATGAAGCCCATTAGTCTGTTAAGACAGGAAAACTGGAAGAAAAGTGCTAGAGCCACCATTGCTTGAACTTTTAAAAACTTACCTGTAAAAGGAGAAAAATTAGATGTTCCTGAATTATTGGAATCTGTTTAAAAAAATTCTCATCTATTGGGATGCCAGTGAATGTAGCTGCTATGACCATCCACGTGAAAACGTTATAGCTTGGTAAAATGACAGCATAACTTTACAGCACATTGCACCTCTCTGGCAGTATTAGTAGGTAAGACAAAGCATGGGAAACTGGAGGTAACTAATGACTTAGTGGAAATATAACAACATTAAATTTCAAGTGGTGATGATCTAGTTTTTCTGTGAGCCATATAGTGAAATACCTGCTATAAAATCTGAACACCCAGGCTTTCCATCTATTTTACATCCATTCTCTGCTGATGTGCTCAAGTAGTACCAGGGCTTACCTTGTATCTGACATGTGTTTATCATTAGAGTAGGTCTCGAATGCATTTAGTCAATAGACTTAATGACAGAAAATCTACGTTTTGGTGCCAAAGAACTGGCATGTTTATCTCTGACGTTTTAATAGTTTTTCAGTGAGCTGAATTTGTATATATTTGCGTATATATTTAAAAAAAAAAAAATCTGTTTTCAATCTTGCACGCAAATTGTCATGTGGTATGCCAAGAAATGCTGTCTTTTTTTGAGTAGCATATGATAACACAGCCTAACCCTTGTTAGTGTGTACAGTGCTTGTGAAGTCTTTTAAGTCATCTGTGCCTCCAAACCCCTGGCTCTTACATTTAGTTCCTTCAACAGTGCTTTGAACAGAAATACGTCTCTCCTGAGAGTTTTATCTGTAGACATTAACCTGACAATACTTTAGTTATATATAGGTGTGTTCCCTAGTGGTAATGCTTGTAAATGTGGAGGTCTGAGCAAGACAGGGTTTGTCCACAGGGATAATTTTTTTTTCCGTTTACATTATATCTGAAATATACGTGATTAAATTGGCTTGTTTTTCAAACATTGATTCAAACAACTAGTTTTGAAGCATTACATCTGTTTTAAATTTGAAGAACTCAATTACGTCTACTTTCTCTGCTATAAACTTGAGTTCATATGTGCTTATACTTACCATACAGTATCAGGCTGCGTCTGACAAGTTGTGGTTTGAGGTTTAAGCGTCTGTTTCAAAGTGAAATATTGTAAAGATGTCTCAAGATTACATCCCTGATAGTTGGGTACAGAGTTTTGCAGCATATTGACATCATAGGGAGAGTGGTGGATATCTCAGTTCTGAAACTTTTTGGGTTCATCGAAGACAGAATATTTTAAACTTTCTGGCCCATTATAATAGTTTTAATAATACAGAGCTCATCCCTGTATCACACCAATTTAGTTGCTACCATTAGCTCCACTCAATCTTCCATGCTACACGGCTGAATCATGGGAGTTCAGATGCATTCAGGTTAAAGTGAAGTCAGAGAACTCTCTTTACTGCTTGGTTTACAGCACTGCCTGAGTGTTGTTGGTCTCCTTTGTGTTTCTGCTCTTTTCTATAACAAATAAGTATAAATAATCAATTTTAATTTTTTTTCTAAAAAATCGTTCTTTCAGATTTCATTTTTGTATTACCCAGCTTAACTCTCTACTCAGACTTAATAAACAACTACCTGTTTTAATTTTTCAGACCCTCATTCTAGTAGCCAGTTACAAGAAATGATCTCTCAACTTTACTTTTTTGTGCAAGTCAATTGTGGTTTCAAATCTGATATATAGTTGGTGTCAAACTAATTTGTATATGACGTTTCCTCCAAATTTCATTATCTTCTCTTAAGACTACATGAATTTTGTGGCAAAGAACTTTCTCACAGCTACTGCATGTTATCCAAGATGTATTTTGTTTCTATTCCCCCTGAAGTACATCTTTTGTTTCAGGGTTTCTATTTCATCTTACTTTGTTTTCCAGTTTAATTTCCCAATATGATTGTCTCTTGACTTTTTTGGGTTGGAATGTTTGCTTGGTTTTCCTGTGTGGAGTTTGAGTGGGTTTTTTTAGTGCCATCTGTTTTATTATGCTGTCCCCCATAATTGTTTATGCAGTTTGGCAAGATAGCAAGATTTTGTAGTGGTACTGTGTCTCAACTGTCCAAATGTCAAAATACATGAAAGGTATATATGTTATAGAAAGCTATATATAAAAAAAAGCAAAAACCATGTAGCCTTTATACTACTATATTTTATGTGTTTTATTTTACATTTCTATAAGTCAGAACTGCATATATTTTATCCTGGTCAATTGTCCTGGATGTACGATTTAAATTATGTAATATTTTTAACTGCTGATATTTCTAAATAATTTTTTTTAGACCCTAACTTAGGAAGCACTCACTTCTCAACTGTTTTCTGCTTGGAATTTGTCCACATTTGTCTATAGCATAAAGTAATGTTCAATGTGCCCCAGGTTTTCTTAAAGGCCAGCAGTGGTTTCAGTGTTGTTTATGAATTAAATCATCACAGCTGGGGGAGCAGTTGTCACAGTGCTCACTTTATGTCCTCTTTCATAACCTTAAGAAGTTGTTTGGTTTTTTGTTTTAGTGTGTGCATTGTTTGTGTGGGATGCCAAATTGAGATGATTATAGACATGTAGCCTTACTAGCCTTGGAAGAACTGAAGATGAGTTAGAAGCGTTTTAATTTTCTCACAATCTTGCTGTTTCCACTTACACCTAGAGTTGGCCCTGTTCTCCATAAGGAAATAATTAAGAATCTATGCCTACTTTAATCTTGGCATTTTTCTTCTGACATTTCTTTACTGAAACAATCATAAGAATTGGGTTTTTTGCATAAAGAGAAGAAGGAAAGAACTGTAGAAGATTAAGTACATAATTTGTACTTGGGCAGGTCTGGGGTTTATGCCAGGCTCTGCTGTAGATCACTCTGGTAGTTTGGGATGAAACACTCCATTTTTCTTTGACCATTTCCAAATCTGAAAAATAAGCATTTACTTCACGCTTCTTTGCTTGGCTAAATTAATTGTGACAGGTTAGTCCAAAGAAACTCTATTGACACTTTTATACTCATATTAAATATGGTCATCTGACACTTGCAGAGTGCTAGGCTTTTTAAAGAGCCTGTAAACTTCTTAAAATGCTTGGGTAGTAGATATTTTTTATCATGCATGTAGTAAAGAACAGCAAATAATCAATTTTTGTTTGACTCTGTGACCTATTTTGGAACTGTTATTTTAAAAGAAGAGGAGGAATGATAGAAACATGTTTATACATCAGATAAAAGACAAGCCAAAAGACAAAGACAAAGCTATTGTGGAAGTGAACATGAATCTAAGTGAATAAATCTACTGGGAAAAGGATAGCTTTGGTCCCAACATTCAAATAAAATTAGAGCACTCTAAGTAGCTTCACAGTATTTAGAAGAATCGCCTACTTTTACCTGATGCTGGATTCAAGAGTCTGTGGTAGGCAATGATGAGTTGAGTCAGTGCTGCTGCTGGCAACGCAAGTTCAGCTAGATTTTCCAGACTTCTGCCTTCTACCAGGTGCAGTTCTACATATGAGCAAAAAGATTGTCCATGTTGCCATGTACACCATGCCATGTTGCCATTGGTCTTCAGTTTCATAATGTTCTTCGTAATGTTTGTATGTTGGGTTTGCATGGCAAGCTTTTGGTAGAGGGGTTGGCTGTAGGGGTAGCTTCTGTGAGAAGCTGCCAGAAGCTTCCCCTGTGCCTGATGAAGCCAGTGCCAGCCGGCTCCAGGATGGACCCACCACTGGCCAAGCCCTTCAGCAATGGTGGCAGCACCTCTGTGATAACAGTTGAAAAGGAATGCCGGGGAATGCACAGGAGCAATTGCAGCCAGGGAAGAGAGGAGTGAGAATATGTGGGAGAAAAAGCCGTGAAGAAGCAGATGAGGAGATGCTTCAGGCACTGGAGCTGAGGAAGGAGCAGCAGAGTCAATATGTGGTGAACTGACCCACAGCCCCCCATTCCCTGTTTCCCTATCTCCCTGTGCCACTGGGGTGGAGGAGGTAGAGAAAATGGCAAGTGAAGTTGAACCCGGGAAGAAGAGAGGGATAGAGGGAAGGTGTTTCAGGATTTAGTTTTTAGTTCTCATTACCCTATTCTTATTTGATTTGCAATAAATTATATTAATACTTCCCCCAGTTGAGTCTGTTTTGCCCATTGTGGTAATTGATTAGTGATCTCTCCCTGTCCTTATCTCAACCCATAAATCTCTCATTGTATTTTCTCTCCCTTCTGTTCTGCTGAGGAGGGGAATGATAAAGCAGCTTCACTGGGCACCTGGCATCCAGCCGAGGTTGATCCACCACAGCTTTCAAGATGAATAAAGTAAATATCAAAATACTTTCATGGTTGAATTACCATGATAAAAGAAAACAATGTAAATTAATATAAACTGTGGCAAGCATTGAAAAGAATAATAAACAAGTTTACTTTGTATATCTTGGTGTTTTATAAGAAATTGTTCATTTTTAATTCTGTAGTTCTGTCACAAAGCGTTGTCTTGATGAGTTTTTGCAAACGTTTTAGATCTGTTAAAACTTTTTTTTTAGCTTCAAATGGAAGTTTTTCATCAGCCTATTTTAAAAATGGTATATCATCCAGTTTAAAAAAAATTTCTGTTAAAACTTGGACGATTTCCTGAAATCCATAAAGAATTGATTTCTGTAAGAACTGCTCACCTATCATCACCTATCATCACCTATTGTCATGCTATTAAGCTTTTATAACTGCTACTTCATAACACCTGTATGATCATTTTGGTGTTACGTTGACAATTGTTAAACCTTGAGTGAAAACAAAGTAATAGTTTATTATAAAAATGACAGGGTTTGGCAGATGCTGAGTAAATAATTTCTCATCATTTGTCATCATTAATGTGAGACAGCAACCAACCCCTTGCTCTCAGGAGCTGAGAGACAGCAGTGCTGTCATTAACAGTTGCATCCCATACCAAAATCTTTGCCATGTCTGGTGGCCACAAATCACATGAATGTCTTACAGACATAAAGCAAGAGGGAGAACTAGCTGCATTTCAGAGTCAGAAAGTAGCTTCTTTCAAGTCTTGTTCCAAAGTAGTATGAGGTCATGGTATGGACTTGGGTGGCAGCCATGATTTGGCACCTTCAGCCACCCTGTGACTTCATGTTAATCACATCTGCTGTTATGAAGGACAGCTGTAGCTAGTTAGAGTTTTGTGAAGAATGTGTGGATTAACAGGTTTTCTAGTTGTTTGGTTTTTGCTGTTTTTTAATAGAGAGCTCTTCTCCCAAGCTGCTATAAAGGGTATTGCAATGACATCTTGTTTTGGCCCAGAATTGGGTGCTGGTTTGGGGTTTTTTTATGCTTAGTCTGGTTATTATTGTCTGTGCTTTCTTTTCTTTTTTTTCTTTTCTTCTTTTTTTTTTTTTTCCCTTAAAATCAGGGTCTTGTTAACATTTGACATTAAACTGCACTTCTAGATAGTTTAGAGACTAGTATGACATTCTCCAAGGCTGGTTTCTATGTCATGGTTTTTAACATGTACTGCATACTTGTCAGTGGGGTTTCTGACTCTCTCCATTTCAGTGTCACTGTTTTAAATAACTGACTAATGACAGATGCAGAGCCACCAAGCATTACCAGTTTGGTAGCACTCTCACTCAGGTGAAACTCTAGTTGTTGTCCTTATAGTGGTATTTGCTTCTAATAACAGTCTTGTTTCCAATGAGATCTGTAATGAGGCAATTCCCTTTTGTGCAAAAGTCAACTGAAGAATAGAAGTATGACCTCTTTCGTATTATTGATTACAACTATAGCAGAGAGGGTACAGGCAAAATTAGTCTTGGAACAGAAAGATTAATCAGCATAAAGCAATGGTCAAAAGTGTCTATTTCATGTTGTGGAGTTAATCACAAGTTTTGTGTCCTTTAATTCATCCTGAAGCTCTACTTCAGGATGAATTAAATGAATTAATGAAGCTCTACTTCAGTAGTGCCAAGGCATACCGTTCAGCTCCTGCAATCCCATCTGCCTTGAGACCATGAGACACTCAGTTTCTCATTCTCCCTTTATTACCTGCATTGTATGAAGCAGGTTCTACCCACATAGCTTCTGCCTGATGTTTACAACGCACTGCTCCTTCTTTTGACCCCATGGTGCCAGCTCTCAGAGCCATTCCGTACTTCTGACCCCTGTTCCAGCACATGTCAAAACTTGCATTGTGAATCTGCTTTTATCTTCACAAGTTTTTAATGTCCATTCTCCTCACAGTCATTGCAACTTTTTACCAAGTTTGTCTCTTTTATGTGGGGCTTACATGTGTCTTTGATAATAGATGGGTTTAGTATTATTTACAGAAATAATGCATTATTTACCAAGATAGAATGTTAGAGGAGACTGCCTTCAGATGGTTCTGTATATAACTGTCGTGGTTTAACCCCAGCCAGTACCAAGTGCCATGCAGCTATATGCTCACTCACTCCTGCACCAGCAGGATAAGGGAGAGAACTGGAAGGATAAAAGCCAGAAAATTCATGGGCTGAGATAAAGACAGTGTAATAGAGAAAGCAAAAACTGTGCACAATAGCAAAGCAAAGCAAGGAATTAATTCAGTGCTTTCCACGAGCAGGCAGGTGTTCAGCCATCTCCAGGAGAGCAGGGCCCCATCAGATGTGACAGTGACTTGGGAAGACAAACACCACCACTCCAAATGTTCCCCCCTTCCTCCTTCTTCCCCCCTTTATGTACTGACCATGATGTCACATGGTCTGGAATATCCCTTTGGTCAGTTGGGGTCACCTTTCCCAGCTGTGTCTCCTCCCAGCCTCCCATGCACCCCCAGCTCCCTCACCAGCATGGAAGTACAAAGGCAGAAAAGGCCTTAGCTCTGTGTAAGCCCTGCTCAGCAGCAACAAAAACATCTCTGTGTTATCGACCCTGTGTTCAGCACAAAACCAAAACACAGCCCTATATTGGCCATTGTGAAGAAAATTAGCCTAACTCAGCCTCAACCAGCACAGTAACTTAAAACTTCTCACTGCAAAGTGTGACTATACACTGCTCTGTTGCTTTGTTCACTTTGCAATGCCTCAGTTGCACACTGAAGGAGGAAGAACGTTCCTGTAGAAAGTATTAGCACATTCTTGCATAAAAATATTAGTGCAAAATAATACAAGAAGTAGCAGGAGTATGTCAGAATAAAGGTGTATAATTCTAGTATCTAATTAAACATTCAAGGGACAGGAGGGGCGGAGGGAAAGTATTCTTGCTTGTAAAGACAGTTGATATTTCTTTGTTAAGTTTTTTTTCTGTTTTGTCTATATTTCTGTAACGTTTTATATGCTGGAAAATACTTGAGGAAAAACAAATTGAGCGTGGGCTGTGACAAAAAAAAAACACAAACCAAAACAAAACCAAAAAACCCATACACAGAAAAATGAAACATTTTAGAGAGTGTGAATGTCATATCGTATGTTTGTTAGCTGCTGGCTATCAGTGTGAGTAGTGTTTGTGAAGTATTTTGCTGAAAGGAAAAAAATGTGATTATTCCATATGGATTGGCCTATATATGCTTAAAGCCTTTCTATAAATATTTGAATTAAAGGACACCAGATGTTGCACAGAAGCTGCTGCTGCTGCTTTCTGAAATTCATGGTATATTCTTTCAAAACCACAGGAAGTAGCTGAGGGGAAAAGTGTATTAATTAAGTTCAGAAATAGATTTTCCAGCTATAGGAAAATCTCCAAAGAAAATAGCATATGATCTTCAGAAATGTGAGCTTTCTGTCCCAAGAATCTGGTGGCAGCAATGCAGCACTGTCACGTGGGAATCAAAATTCCGACTTCAGGTTCTTAGAGCTGGGCTAGCCTGGAAATAAGCCAGTCTGTGGCCCTTGGAAATGGACCCATCTTTTGACCTGTCCCTTCTGGCCAGTATTCATAATTCTGTAGACTGTCTTCATAGAAAACTTTTTTCCAGTTTTTCTTGACCTGAAGAAATAATGTTGTAGTAGCAGAGATTTGAGGGGAAAGAAAAGTACTAGAATTCCCAGATGCTCTACACTTCAAACGTGAAGTATGGCTGACCATAGAGTATATTTTATAAGCTCTAAAACTGTGGCAAAAGAATTACAAAATGGGATTTGCTTTGCACTGGTTGAGGAAGAAGATTTATGGTTGACAAACCACTTAAAAGTTTCTGCATTTAGACGTACTGACTAGTGTATTTGTAGTGCCTACTTTTGCTCTGTTTCCTTCAGACCAAAGCTCTGAGAGTGACTCTCCTGCACTAGCAGTTGGTGGGAAGTGTCCCATCTATCTTTATGCAATGAATATATAACTGTTTATAGTTACACAGTTCTGCTGTAAGAAAATGGACATGCAAACTAGTAACATTCACCACTGGGCACTCTTACGTGGATCACATCAGCTGCTTGAAATGTGAATTGCTGATGTTTTGGGTCTCATGTGTGTCATGGTGGTTTGACCGCAGCCAGTAGCTAAGCACCCAGCAGCTGCTCACTCACCTCACCCCTGCGGGATGGGGAGAGCATCCCAAGAGCAGAAGTCAGAAAAACTTCTATCTTGAGATAAAGACAGTTCAATGAGTGAAGCAAAGCTGTATGTGCAAGGAAAGGAGAGCAAGGAATTTATTCACTACGTCCCATCGGCAGGTAGATGCTTAGCCACATCCCAGAGAGCAGGGCTTCACATAATGGTTGCTTGGGAAGAGACATGTCATAACCACAAACATCTCCTCATACCTTTTCCTTACCTCAAGTTTTTATTGCTAAGCATGACTTGAAAAGGTCTTGATGTCCTTTTGGTCCATGTGGATGAGCTGTACTCCCAGAGGTGTTTCTTACCTGTTGCAGGGGCAGAGCAAGAAACAGAGAAGGCCTTGATGCTGTGCAAGCACTGCTCAGCAGTAACTAAAACATCGGTGTGTTACCAACTCTAAAATGTTTTTAGTCACAAATCCAAAACACAGCTCTACCTTGTTTGCTATGAAGCATGTTAACTCCATCCCAGGGCAGAGCCAGTACCACTTCCACTCCTTATTCTCTGCCAGTTAACACATGTGGCTTGGGCTCCGTCTGCTGTGGTGATTGCTTAGGACAGGAGAGGCAGCATGCTCTATTGAGTTGATAGCAACAAAATCAGCTCAGGTTGGGTCACAGGGCACTTGTCTGTGTTTTTGACAAATATCATCATCTGTTGGTGTTCTGGTGGCTTCTGCTGTGATACTTCCTGTAGCACAAAGCTCAAATCACAGAGACAATTTGAACATTTATCCATTGCAGTACCACTAGGAGGAAGAGAGAAAAGTATGTCTTTTCCACTCTCTCCCAGAGAATTCAGCTCCAGGCTTTAAGAACTCTTCTTGCTAGATTTGTTTTACAAATGTGTTAGACCTACTTTTCCTCCGTTCGAAAAAGAAGAAAAGAAACAAACAATCACACAGAAAAATACAAATCAGAAGACAGAGCTGTCTTTGGAAAAGTCTTAGATACCTTTCATTTTATTGTTCAAGCACAGTCATGACAAGAACCTGAAAATGAGAGCTTTTACAATGTGTCATACCTATGATTTCCAATATATAAGAGAGGAAGTCAGAATGGAAGAAATTCCTTCTCTTCTCTTTTTTTTGTCAAATTGAAGCAAGAAGATAGTATTTCTTCTTAGAATCAGTTTGCAGAGTTCCAGTATTCTACCATATCAAATTCAGGCTTGTCTTTATGGTCAAGTTAGACCTTGCCTTTCAATCACATTTTATGTATATTCCTTCAATATCTGCTGTGTAATTCTGCCAACTTTTATGGGATCAGTACTGTACTTCTTGCAGGCTGTTGCATTCCTTCAAGCAGAATGCCTTCTACCAGTATGATGTTCTTTATTCAGTGGGTTCATGAATTTTCTTTGCTCGTGTACGAAATAGTAAATGTAAAATCAGTGAACGATGTGTCTGGTATGCTTTAAAAAAACCCGTAAACCATGTTTTCCCTGCTCAGTACCTGAGAAATATCACGTTTTATGTCTGCTGTGTTTCTGTCAATGTTTAGGCACCCAGATTTTTCTGCATTTAGAATGATGGTAATACATGAAAAATAAAATACAGTTAGTGTCATAAGCTTTCCTCTTGTTCAGCTCATGGTGAGAATCACATGAGTATGCATTGTACCATAACTGTCACAGACCTGTGTAAGTTGACTGTTCTGTTGACCTCACTCACGCCTTTGACTTTTTCTTGTGCAGCCGAATTGTACTGCAGCTGAGCGAGCCATGGCAAGACTTGCAACACATCCCACCTTGAAGCCCAGGTTTCTTGAACTTAAAGGTATGAAACATTTTATTGATGTGTTTATTACATCTGTAGCTTGCTGGTGTGTTACCTTGTTCATGTATATTTCTGACAGGAACAAAAGTAAAAAACCCACAAAAACAAAAAGCTTCTGTAATTAGCCTAACTGTAATTAGCCTTGCAGTGAACTAAGCCACAAACTTGAAGCCATTTATATTGGTTGAAATGGGCTTGTATGTGACAGTATGCAATATGACGTTCATTTAATACAGGGTGTTGAACAAACAGAGCTTATAATGGGGATTTTAAAAATCAAATAGATGTAATGGAGTATTTCTAAATTAAATAGGAACATAAATGGATCATTATGACTGGGTTGTAAAAGGTTTTACTAATTACTTTCTTAGTCTTCCCTGAAAACTGTCCCCAGAATCCTTAGGGTGTCTTTCCTGGTTATTTAAGTTTTCTCTTGTTCTCTTGAAACTGGAATTTTCCACCTAAAAGCAATGTTAAAAAGGGTTAAGTCCTAGCAGTAATGTCACAAAGTTACTTCGTTAATAACAGAGCTATCAAATACCCATTTAATTATATGAGCCATTTAATATTAAGTCTGCAATTTTACATACAAAGTAATGCCGTAAGTGAACGTGATTATCAGCTGCAGATTATTTTTTGAAAGAAGTTCACAGTTCAACCCAAATTTCATAGCATATTTAATTGATAATATTTTCAAGGTTTTTCCTTCACTTTTGTTAATACTGTATTCTAAGGTATTTCTTGCCCCATGTATTCAGTAAATAATTGATAAGGACATTCAAAATAGGCTCAATACAACGCATATAAGTTGTAAATATGTTTTATTATAAAAATAACTTGCATAAATTCATGTTTAGCTGCAACAAACTGTTTTTCTGCCTCTTGTACAGCTGCTGTTAAAGCTTTTAAGGATGCAAGAAAGAACCCAGACAAAGCCACTCCTATGAAAAAGGATAAGTCAGAAGAACAGCCTAAATCAGCTCAACATTCCAATAGCAACCTGGATGACCAAGCTCCTAAGCTACCTCAAAACCAGCAAGGATGTGAACACATAACAAAACCAGGCATGAAAATAGAAACTGACAAGGTGGTTGAAGAGCTCTGTGAGAGTGAATCTGAGCAGAAAACTCTGGAAATGGAGAGAGCATATGCTCCAGAAGAATCTTCATTTCAGACAGTAGAAATGCAAGCAGTCACTCAAAACAAAACAGGAAAGAAACTTGACTATCAAAAAAGGAAAGAAAATATGAGTATGAACAAATTAAATGCAATTAAAGAAATAATTGATAATAGTGACCAAGAGCATCCCAGTGAAAAGGAATACTTTGATGACAGTACTGAAGAGAGGTTTTATAATGAGTCATCAGATTCTGACAGTGACAGCAGTGATGATTTCTTCATTGGCAAAGTAAAAAAAAAGAAAAAGGTAACAGCAGTTAATAATTTTTCTTCAACAAAAGAAAAGGACAGTCTTCAGAAAAACATAGTGAAGACAGAAAAGAGCACAGTGCCTGGGACAGCACAAGATTTGATCATGGAAGAGAGAAAGCCACTTGCAAAAGCAAGCAAGCTAGAATCAGTGTTCTGCAGTTCTTTGTCTACCACCAACCAGAACTCTCAGAACAGAAGAAGGTAAACCTTTTCCCCATGTTATGTTCTCCATTCACTCCCTCCTTTGCAGTAATGGAAATGGTTGTGACTTTTAGTAGCCTTCACTAAACAAAGAGAATTCCAGCCTATTAAACCTTAGAACATTTTCACATTAATTACTCACCAGTCTTCTTAAGCTTCCTTGACAATACATATTTTTTATATTCACAGTAGCACTGATGTATGCATCAGATTCCTAAGCAGATCTACACCCAAATTCAATCACTTCTGAATACTTCTCTTTCTAGTTCTTTATTAACATTGGTGGAGCAATATTGAAGAGGCTTGCATGTTATGTTTGAAAAGTTATGTCATGAGTGTTTTGGTGATGATGATTCTTTATTCACAGGTGTTTGTAATCTTACAAGTTTCTTAAAAAATCTTAATTTCTCTTTGTTTTTAGAAATACTAAAGACCAGCCTCTCAAAAATGAAAGAGCAGGTATGTATTACTTAACCTAGTAAAATTATGAGAGAAAAAAACATTTTTAAATTCTTCTGTTTCTGCAGCCTATTCATGATGGGCTGTACTTTGTTTCTTTTCAGTTGTGTGGCACATATTTTAACATTTGTTGTTAAAGTGGTCAAATCATTGTCCTTTCATTTTAATCTGTGGATATTGACTGCTATTTTCTATTTTTTCATATTAGAAGTACTTAAAATAAAATTTACACAGGAAAGTGCTTTTCTGTCTGTCAAGCAGTTAATGTTACTCATACACAGGTAAAGGTACCAGATAGTTATATGTAACTAGTACCTTATCTCATTAGTAATTTCTTCAACAGCTCCTGAATATGGAATATTTTATTCTATTTGTAGTCTGTGGTACCATTCTGGAATTCTTTGGATGGAGCATATAATTTAAATCACACTGAGCTGTACTGTGTAACACTCACTGGTTTATTGTGAAGAAAAATGTTTAGACTGTGCTTAATACTTGTCTACACAAATTTTGAGTGTAGTCAGCATTAATAAATCTTAACTATCTGCAGTCTACCAAGTGGCAATTTACTGGGCTGCAAGATTAAGTAATCTTGCTGTGAATATTTACATGACTGCGTTCCCCATGGCTCATTATGAAATTTTTGAAAATGCCTGCAATCCCAAGGTAGTTTGCATACTTTTATGAACGTTCATGATGTAGTTAATGTTTTGTTTTGTACTTGCACAGGTTTTCTTAAAAATGAAACCAAGCTCAAGAAGAAACCATTTGCAAAAGCTTCAAGGGATATTAAAGGCAACAATAAGACAGCATGTTTGGAGCAGCCTCTTCATCCTTCATGGGAAGCAAGCAGGAGACGCAGAGAGCAAATGTCTCAAATTACAGCATTCCAGGGGAAAAAGATTAAATTTGATGACTAGACTATATGTAAATGGAGCTTCAAAAAATATTTTTTTTGCAACTGCTGTTTGAACATCTTCATTATACTGTCCGTATCCTTTGCAACCTACAAAATTGCAACTGCTATTATTTGCCATCTTAGAACAAAGTTGCTTCATTCATTCTTTGTGCTGTCTGTGGATTAATGTAATGGCCATATGGTGTTGGTTCATAAGTCCCAGTATGTAGTGCCACCATTCATGAAATACACCCTAACGTGAACGAAGGGTTTTTATGAATATAATTTGTGCCCTGTAGGAATAGTACAGATTCTTTCAAGGGGGGTTTGGAAGGATTTTTTTCTATATAAAAAAAGATACTTTATATGAGAATTTAGTTGTCAAAAGAAAAGTTCTATATTGTCAAATACATCTCAACTGAGACAAAATAAAAGATTCTTAAACTTGAAGAGACTTCGCAAATTCATCACTGTATCAGGTAGCTGGAAAAGCCAATCAGTTGTAAGCAGAATATGAAAATTTCTGGTGAGAATAAAATATTGTGCTTTTAAATTGTGATCTCTGTCCTCTGATTATGCTGCCAATTTGAAAAACTGGAAGGGTGTCTTTAATACTTTGTTCTGGTAGATATGTCTGGATTCTTCAACATGTGTGTCCTGCACTTTCTGAAAGAATGTGGAAATCTGAAAAAACTTTGTACACTAAGAAACATTTGACTTTTAAGTGCCAGTCTGACATAAGGAGTTCATTTGATTGAGATATGACAAAAAAAGTTGTTATTATTTCTTCGGGTGCTTTTCCTACTACTTAATTGAAAGAAATTCTGAATGTGTAATTAATCTTTAATAGTGTTGTTTATTTAAATGTAGTTACTTTTCATAATCAAATTAATACATAAACTTAGTAAATGACTGCACTGTACTATTCATGTAGCATTTTGAGATGCCTGAGGAAAGCCCTGCATCAGACTAAAGGCCCATCTTGCCTGGCATCTTTGAAAGCAGTCAAAAAGGGATGGTTTAAGGATACAGGGAGCACACAGAGATAGACCGTGCAACATCAATCTCTTCAAGCTTCCAGTTTTACAGCTCAACAACATCTTGTGTGTACAGGTTTGAAAACAAAC
>VZTH01019012.1:7119-50693 GCA_013397815.1 Aleadryas rufinucha
GGGGATGTGCCGGACCCTCGGCGCGGGGAGGGGATGGGGCTTCTCGGCAGCGCCATCGCCGCTGCCCGGCCGGCCCCGGGCCTTGGCATCGCCTCAGGGGCACGGAGCGGGGATCGTGTCCCCCCGGGGTAGCACCGGTGCTCCGTGGGGACCGCGGTGGCTTTGTTGTAGCGGAGGATCTCACGCAGTCCTGGGCGCAGAAAAGCTCCCCGGGCGGGCGTAGGGGCGATTCCAGTTTAGCAGCTCCTGCAGGGGCAGTAGGAGCTCCCAAGGCGGCAGCACCCCCCGAGCTGTGTCTCAGCTGTGTTTCCCGCTGTGGAAAGTGACCCTTTTTCTGGAGGCGAGCCGCTGTGAGAGGGTGGTTTTGGAGACAAACCTTTGGCCTCCGCAGGCGGCTGCCTCTACTACGTGGGACCCAAGAAGGAGGAGAAGCGGGAGGTGATCGTGGATCCCGAGCGGAGGCGCCAGGTCTTCCTGGAAAGCCATTTCACCGAAATCGGGAACCACCTGGGTCAGAAGAAGACCGTGCACCGGATCCAGAGCCGGTACTACTGGCTGGGCATCGTGAAGGATGTTGTGGACTGGGTGAGTGGAGAGCAGTGACCGTGTCGATGACACCGGTGCTGGCAGCGGTCCCGAGGCAGCAGCCAGAAGAGCCCTGGTGCAGGGATGATGTCATTCCCTAAGACCGTGCTGAGAAACCACACGCTGAGTTACTCTGCAGGTGAATGTTGGAATGTCCCGAGGCAGCTGGATAGGTTGGATGTCTTTCCCTGAGTGTCAGGAAGCATCAGCCTTCTCGTGCAGGGCAGTTTTGGCCAGGATGAGAATGTGGGATTGTTTCAGACAAGTTGCTGAGTCTAGCTTTGGGCAGTCTGGATTCCTTCCAGTGCTGCCCAATTCCCTAAACTATGGCAAGAGGAAGATCTCGGTGGCTCCTCAGCTGCTTTGCCTCGCCTGTTCCATTGCTGGCAGTTCCCTGCAGCAGGACTCTGCAGCAGCATGGTTTAAGGAGTGTGCTTGCATTGCATGGTCTGAGCTCCTCCGGCGTCCTGGGGCTGGGGATTTCTCTAACCAGCAGTAGGAGGTTAAAATACAATAAATATTTGCCTGGAAACAGGGTGAGAAATAGCTTAGCTGTAGGCCACGTTGAGAAAATTGGTTATTGTGTCAGAGAAAGCTGCCAGGTGAGCCTTGTGAAAGGTGAGATGCGTCAGCCTGTTGTGTTTTGCCCTCTTTTTTTCCTGCACCTCCTCCTTTTTACTGGGAGAAGGGAAACCGCTCAGCCCTGCTCTGTCTCACCCCTCCACAACCCGTGCAGTCTGAGTCTGACAGGATCCTTCAGCGTGCTCCCAGGTCCTTTGATCCCTCTTTTCCCTCTGCAGATCAAGATGTGTGAAACGTGCCAGAACGCGGAGCACAACAAGAACGTGCCGCGGAAAGCCCGGCCCGTCAGGGTGGAATCTCCCTGGGAAGTGCTGGGATTAGACATCCACGGTGAGTGAGTGTTTCAAGTGGCTCTCGGGGCTCCTCCCCGCCGGGGGGAGCGTGGCAGACCTGCTGCCACACGCAGCCAGGGAGGGAAGGCTGCCCGTGCCTCTGGGGAGGTGCCAAGGAGGCCACAGCGGCCGCCCAGGGTGCAACCTGATCCCTGTGCTGGGCTCGGCTCCCTCTCCACGCACAGTGGGAGCTGTGGGCGTGCCTTCTTGCCCAGAACTGGAGCTCTGGTGGGTGTATTTTTGCTGACAGAGGTCACCGAAAATGTTCTGGCCAGATGACACTGCAGAAGAGAGTTGTGGTCGCTTCTGCAGCCGCTGGGTTTTAACTTTCCCCATTTGGGGGATATGATGGCATCACATTGATTTTTTTTGATGGTTGTTTACACAGGGCCATTTCCAGAGACGAGCCAGAGCAACACACACGTCCTGCTCGTGACTGACTACTTCACCAAGTGGGTGGAGGCTGCTCCTCTGCAGAAGAAAGATCCCTTCTCTGTGGCTAAAGCCCTGGCTACTGTTTTTTACAGGTGGGCTCCTCTGCTGTTGGTTGTATTGCACCTCTGCAGTGCAGTGGGGTGTGTTGCAAAAATACCTGGTGTTCTCAAGATGTTTCCCTACGAGAGCAGGAACTCTCCCTTCTACAGGAGAGACCATGCAGGGCCTCTCAGTTGCTCCTTACAAAGTCCTTGGGAAGAGCCTGTTATCCTCTTGTTATGAGCAGAAGAAAGAGGCAGAAATGGTTCTCTGAGTAGCCCGAGGCCAGGGGAGCTGTGTCCCAGTTCTCTGCAGAAGCTTTAAAGCCATTCCCAGATTTCTCCTAGAAAGTGTTCATTTAGCATCCACACGGCGCCCGTCACCACGTGACACTGTCCTTGTGGAAAACACGTGGGGCCAGCAGAGATTTGAATTCAGAGCAAGGAGCTCCTCTCGTTTCTCCTGCTGCTGCCTCATCATTCAGAAGCAAACAGGCTTGGCTGGTTTGGAGCAGAGGGACCAGCAGAGCTCTCTCTGCTCTTGGGGAGGTGAGGTCATGGCAGCCTCGTTAACACCAGTTCCAGTGGAGGGTCCTGTCCCTTTCCTGTCCCCTTTGCACCCATAAAGATGGAACTCCTCGGGCTCTGCCTCAGCTGATGGAGTAAAACCAGTTGTGTGTCCTCTTCTTGCCCAGGTTTGGCGCGTCCAAGAACATTTACACCAATCAGAGCTGGGACTTCTGTGAGGAGGTGGGTCTGGTGTGGGGTGGTTCAGGGGGAAGCGATGTTCAGCAGGTTTTTTGGGCAGCAGGTCCTGAAGGCAGAGTTGTGATGTGCTGGGTAGTGGGGGCGAGGAGCTGACACTGCCTTATCCCTGCCCCAGCCCTGCTGGGAGTGGGAGCTGATTTGCCAGTGCTTTCCCCTTGGCAGGGATTTAAGGCTGTGGATCAGTGGTGCAAGTCCTCTCTGCTCCGTAGGAAAGAGAGGATGAAATTCCAGTGTGCATGAAATTCCAGCCCTGCCCTGGGATTAACCCAGCTTCCCAGCGCTGTGGAAAGCTTCAAGCACGGGAGCATTGCAAAACCTTTTCCCGGGCTCTGACTTTTCTGGGGAGCCTTTCCTGCTGCACAGCCTCTCCTGGCACAGCGGGGTCAGCGCTGGCCCTGCCCTGGAGGCTGCTGTGGGGCTGCCATGCCGTGATCTCGGTGTCCCCGCAGGTCAGCCGGCACCTGTGCGAGCGCTGGAACATCTCCCAGCTGCTGACGCCCGCGGACCCCGCCGGCCCCGGCGACCGCAGCGCCGAGGTGCTCAGGTCCTCCATCTGCAGCGTGGTGAACGAGAAGCCCAGCGAGTGGGACGCTCACCTGGACCCCGTGCTCTTCGAGTTCCGCACCTCGGTCAACTCCGCCACCAAGTACAGCCCCTTCTTCCTCATGTTCAACAGATACGTGTGCCTGTCCTCAGAGGTAACTGCCCGGCCCGGGGGAGCCTTGCGGGAGCTCTGTCGCTGCCGTGGTTGCAGGGTGACGCCCCAATCTGTGCCTTGCAGGTGGATTTTGTCAAGGACTCTAAAGAGCAGGGGGCTGGCTCCGGTAAGGCCGACAGCCTCCCGCCGTTCACGGCCACGGTGCAGGAGCAGCAGAACGTGGTGAAGGAAATTGTGAGTCCTGTGGTGCTTTGAAATCGTTTTGCAGCTGAGTGCAGGCCTGGCCTGAGAGGAGAGGTGGCAGGTGGTGGCACCTCAGTGTGTGCCAAGGGCAGCGGGAGCAGAGCTGGACCCTCTGGGCCAGCAGCACGGGGAAGCTGCTGGTGGTGCTGCTCAGAGGTGGGTGATGAAATACGAGGGACTGACTTACCCCATCGGGCTGATGACAGCTCTGTGCCAGCCTGCCTGCCTTGTAATCTACATCCCAAATCAGCCAAGGGAGTCCCTCCTCAGGCAGGGACAAGAAGCCTTCAGGGAGATGCTGTGGAACGGCAGAGGTTTAAAGTAACCCTGCCCCAAAATGGGAGGAGTTTGGGGCTACCATGAAGACTAGTGGCCCAGTGAGCTTGGGGAGATGGGCTTGGGGAGCAAAGTCAGCATGCAGCTCCTGACTGTCTCTGATGTGCTGGGTGACCTTGGGCAGCTCATTTTGTCTCTCTGTTCTTTGATTCCCTCACTTGAAAAATGACCTCAGTGTCCCCTGTGAAGTGCTTGGTGAGCTGTGTGCCAAAAATCACAGACAAGGCTCAAGTGCTTTGTTTGCTCAGTCATTTGTTACACTCGCTCAGGGCTGTGTGGTTCTCTCTGATCTCACCTGGACTGTGGTTGTTCTTGCCAGGGAATGACAGGAGGAATATGGGACAGGAGGGAGGAGGGCCTGGCAGCTGGATATGTAGGATCTGATCCCTTTGGAAGCTCAGGCTCACTAGCTCAGCTCCCCTTTTGTGAAATGGAGCTGCACATCGTGGCATGGGGCAGCGAGAGCTCTGTCCTGTCCCTAGTGGAACTCCTGGTGTTGGGATCCCTGACTCTCTCCTGCATCCAGGCAGGGATTGGGGCTGTAATTAGCAGGAGGTGATAAAGCTTCCCTGGGCTCTGTGGCACTCCAGCCAAGATCCCCTTCTGCCCTCTACTGATGGAGAGCTGACAGCTCTGCGTACGGCCGTGGAATTGCAGTTTCCTATTGTAAGGTGTCCTGCTGGCTTGGGGTGGTGAGAACAAGGCTGGGGAGCTCCTGCTTAGTCCCTCCCTTGCCCCAGGTGCATCCAGCTTTGACACTGCCAACTCTGAGTCAGTCCCAGCATCTCTTGTGAGGAGAGACTGTGGGAGCTGGATAGAATTTCATAGAAATGTCTAGAATGGATAAAATGGATAGAGATTCCCTAGAAATGTCTCCAAGGGGTGTCAGATGATTGTGTCAGACTCTTCTCGGTGGTGCCCAGTGACAGGATGAGGAGCAATGGCCATAAACTGAAACACAAGAAGTTCCACCTCAACATGAGGAAGAGCTTCTTTCCATTAAGGGTGGCAGAGCACTGGAACTGCCCAGGGACGTCATGGATTCTCCCTCTGTGGAGACATTCCAAACACACCTGGTCACATTCCTGTGTCACCTGCTCCAGGTGACCCTGCCTGGACACAGGGTTGGACTGGGTGATCTCCAGAGGTCCCTTCCAACCTAAGGATTCTGGGATTCACTGAGCTGGTGTCAGAGTTGAGCTGATTCCCGAGTGACACCTCGAAGCCCAACCCCTCCATCCTCCTGGCAGGTGATCTCCAACATGACCACGGCCTGCAAGCGGGAGCGCAAGGGCGTCAAAAGGAAAACTCGGGGCCTGCCCTCTCTGGCCTTCAAGGTGGAAGACGACGTGTTTGGGGGCAGCGCTGCCAGCTCCCTGAAGAAGCTGAAGAAGGGCCAGTTCGTGTCGTTCCAGATCGAGACGGTGCTGCCCCCTGAGCAGAGCGTGTCCGCCGGGAAGAAACCCAGTTAACGCTGGGGCTTTGCGGGGTCCTGCGGCGCCGGGGACGGCACGGACTGTCCCCAAGGTGTGCGGCCCGGCTGCCTGGGAGTGCAGGGTGCAGATGTGCCTGCTCTGTTCTGGGAGAAAGGAAGGGGAAGGTTCAGACAAGGGGGTCTGTTCAGTCCCTTCCTGGTCCGGGTTTGCCCTCGGATCATCCCTCGGACCGAGGGAGGTGGCACCGTCCTCGTTTGGGTTTGGCAGGGAGAGACTCAGTCCTGCCAAAAAGCTCCACCTTGACTGTGGCTTGGAAGTTGCCCTCTGGGAGTGATTGCACCAAAGCCTGGGAGTGTTCTGGGTGCAGATGGAAGAGAAGCAGAAACCAGACCCGGCTTAGCCATGGACAATGTTTCCTGCAGCTTAAAAGTGTCCCTGCTGTGAGCCTGAGCCAGGAATAGTCACTCCAGGTCTGACTGTGTTCCTGGTGGATGTGGGAAGGGCTTGAAGTGAGAGGTTGTTTTGTTTTTTGGTTTTTGGTTTTAATTTTTTTTTTTGTTTTAAGCACTTATTAGCAGAAATAAAACCAACAACAGAATGTGGTATTTTTGGGTTTGGCTATCCAGGCAGAGAAAAATGAATTTGTCTTTTGTAACGTCACCATCCTGTTCTCTCCAGAAATGGTGTGAACTCCTGGAATCATGAAAGCTGTTCCTGTGCTAGTGAGGGTCACAAGGGTGTTTTTAAGCCCAGCACTCCAAAACCACATGGAAACTTTGGGATAATGACACTGCCCCTCTGTCACCTGGATAGCCCACCTGGATGCGTGGGCGCTGCCCAGGGAAGAGCCTGAGCCCTTCCATTCCTTCAGAGTTGGAGTGGGAGGTGAAGGGGAAAAGTAATTTACAAGCTGGATTTCTTGAAAGTGGATCCCTCTGTGTTAGGGCTTAATTAAACCCTTGTCAAGTCCCTCTTGAGGAGTTAATTAAGCCCCTGTCAAGCCCCTTTTTAAGGATTAATTTAAATTATTTTGAGCCCTTTTGCCGGTTGCTTTTGAGCCAACTCCTGTGTTGTATTTTCCCTCTTTACTGCAGAAATGAGATAGAACCAATAAAATAATTTAAAAACATTTAGAAATATGTATTTTGAAGAGGATAAAAAAACCTTCTAAAGTGGGGAAAATTCGGGGGCTGCCTTTGCTGCGTCGGGGCGGGGTTCACCGGGGCAGGGCGGAGCGGGGGGGGACCGGGGACCCACCCTCGAACCCCCAATTTGGGGGGTCCCCGGTGCCGCCGCTCGGCCCCGTCCGGTCCGGTTGTGGGCGGGGCCGGGCTCGCGCCGCAGGAGAGGGCGTGGCCGGGGGCGTGGTCACGGCCGGGCCACGCCCAGCACCGACCTTGTTCCCGGGACGCGCCGCCGCCGGTCGGACCGGGCTGATCCCGCCGCTCCCTGATCCCGCCGCCGGTAAGAGCCGTCCGGGCGGGCCGGGGCTGAGCTGCCTTGCGCTCTAAAGGGGGGAGCCGTGTTGGGGTGTCCGGCCGGGGTATGGCGGGCACGGCCCTTCCCGGGCGTCTCCCCCCGCTCCCCTCACTCGGGACATTCTCCTACGGGGGAAAGGCGGGATGCGTCTGGGGACCTTGGGCGGCTCCAGCTCGGGGGTTGGGGACACGGCTGCGGGTGGTGGGGAGCTGCGGTGGCTGCCTCCTACTCCTCCTCCTCCTCCTTCTTCTCCTCCTCCTCCTCCATGGGCCGGATCCGCGCAGCTTTGCAGCGGATGGCAGCAGCGAGCACCCTGGGAAGCGTGTCCTGCTCCTCCCTGGCATCGCTGCTCTGCTTTGCCTCCATCCTTCCTTCCCCACCCATCCCATAAACCCCCGTGCTTCCCCACATTGCAGCCTCCGCCCTGTTTTCCTCCGCTTTTTAATCCCACTTGCCCGACCACCGAGCAGCTCTCGCCCAAGGGCGCAGCTTGTCCAGTGCCAAGGGCTGCCCTTCTCCCGGTGGTTTGATTTTTGGGGGGCTGCGGCCACGCAGGCCGGAGCGTGGCCGACACATGGCACCCCTTGCGCGGTGCCTTCCGCACTGTGCACCGTCACGAGCTGCTTAGCCAGCACAAATTTCAGGATCGGGTACCTCCCTCTTGGCCAACGCCTGGCACCTCAGGGCATGGCACCGGAGCAGGTGAGCGGCTCCCTCGGCTTAGAGCAAGTCGGGCTTTTTGCCCTTCCCCGTGTCCGTTCAGATCCTGCCCCACCATCGCTGCTGCCGGACAGACCCCCGGGCCACAGCAAAGGCAGTGTCCCGCCCCGGAGCCTTCCTCTCCCACGGGACGCAGCCGTGGAATTCCAATCCCTTTTTAATTTCCTGTCGGGATTTTTGTTGTGTCATTGAACGGCACGCTGACTGCACAGCGGGTTTAGTGGGCTACCTCGAGTTAATAGCCAAGAGAGCTGGGGACAGTAAGGTGTGACAAGCTGCGGTACCTATGGTTTATTCTTATTTTGATGAGGGGGATCCATTATAAAGCTGAGCTGCTCTCCCGTCTGCTTTCCTACGGTTTTGACTGCTCTGTTTCGGCTTTGTCCTGGGAAAGGTGGGCAGGGACTCTCGGATCATGACTCTCCAAGTTTAACACCTACACGGCTCCGTAGCGCAGGACACGTGGCTGCACAGATGTCACGGCAGCACCCAGCGGCCGGGGACCGCCCAGCTGGCCCCGCAGCCGCCACAGCAAGCAGGGACAAAGATTCCCATCGGGATGTGCAGATGTCTGCTTTGGGATTCGGGATGGGTGAAGGCGTCCGGGAGGGAAGTTTGTCTTCGTTTGTGCTGCTCGTTTAATGAAATACCTCGTGGCGTGTGCAGCAGGGGAGGGGAGGAAGGAGCAGATGGTGGTGTCTGGGGTCAGGATGGGTTGGTGGGGAGCTGGCACGGTTGTCCCCCCATCCTGCTTTTCTTTCTACACCTCCCTGGGGTGAATAACAACCCCGTCCCCCTTTTCTCACCCTGCAGCAGAGGCCGACATGACCACGTCCTGCCCGTGCTAGGGCTGCCCCTCGCCGCCTCAGTGACCCCAGCCCGGGACCGAGGATGCGCGCCTGGAAGGCGGTGGCCAGCACGCTGGCGCTCAGCGGGGCCGATGTGGTGGTCACCACGCTGCTCTACACCCACGGCCAGGGCGGCCGGAATGTCCTGCAGGACCTGCGGCACTTCAACATCTTCAACTCGCTGCTGGACATCTGGGGGGGCTGCCTGTACCGCAGCTGCGTGCTGCTGGGGGCTGCCATCGGCGTGGCCACCAACACGGCCTATGGCCCCCGGCGCCTCAAGGCGTCGCGGACCTTCATCGCTGTCGTCTGCCTCCTCATGGGCATCTACATGATGGTGAAGCTGCTGCTCTACTCGGAGGTGCGGAAGACCATCAGGGACCCCTGGTTCTGGGGGCTCTTTGCCTGGACCTACGTGGCGCTGGCGGCCACCTTCGGGCTGTGGCAGCTGCTGGCCTGTGTCACCTCCTCCCGCGAGGCGCTGGGGCCCGGCTCTGAGTCCCGCGCCGAGGCGGAGGAGAGCTGTGATGGGGGCACCCCGAGGGACAAGCGGGAGGAGGCAGCAGGTCCCACCATCCATAAACTGCTGTCCTACACCAAGCCGGATGCCTTCTTCCTGGGCATCGCCTCCTTCTTCCTCCTCGTGGCCGCCTTGGGTGAGTGAAGGGACCACATGTGGGCTGTGGGACAGAGCCATGGTGGAAGGGCTTGGAAGCACCCTGGGGTTGCTTTTTTTGGGGGTGCTGGGTGGCACGTGTTGCACAGAGTGGGTGAAAAATGCATTGGGGCCAAACCAAATGCAGCAAGGGGATAAAAGATACTGGGAGTGCAACATCCCCAGGTGCTGCTAAGGGCTGCACCTCTCAAGGGGTATTATGTGATGGCCGAGTATCTCTGTGGTGGGCATGGGGTTGTCCACAGGCTGTGGCAGTTGGAAATGCAGCTCCTGTGCCGATCCCATGCAGTGGGGCTGAACCTCCACGTCCTGTGCTTGTCCTGCAGGAGAGACCTTCCTGCCCTACTACACGGGGCTGGCCATCGACGGCATCGTGGTGCAGAAGAGCATGGATCGCTTCTCCACGGCAGTGCTGGTCATGTCGCTGCTCGCCATAGGAAGGTAATCCAGGGGCTGGATTTGGCCCTGACAAGGAGGAGTTTGGGGTTTTCCCACAGGAACTCGTGGTGATGGTGGGCACAGGCACCCACTCCGCCAGTTCGCTGCCAGACCCCAGGGATGTGCTGTGAATTCTCTGCAGTGTCACGATGCAGAGGCCGTGATTGGCAGTCACGAGGCCCTTGAGTAGCCCTTCATGTCCATCTGCTGGAGGTGGGGGAGCAGGAATGGACACAGGGAATGGGTTCCCTGGGGAATGCTGTTCCAGCAGTGCTGTGTTCCCTCCCAAACCTTGTGACCTCCATGGTCAGGACCAGCCACCGCTGTGCTGCTGGCACCCAGGAGAGGTGTGGGCTAGTGATAAGTGTTGTTAGCACTGCCCAGGCCCTTGGCCTGGCACGGGGGTGTTTGTGTTGCTGAGAGGGTTTCGTGTCCATGGCTCTATAACGTTTCTTATCTGCAATTAGCTCATTTGCCGCAGGTATCCGGGGCGGCGTTTTTACGCTCATCTTCGCGAGGCTGAACATCCGCCTTCGCAACTGCCTCTTCAGGTCGCTGGTGTCTCAGGAGATGAGTTTTTTTGATGAGAATCGCACAGGTTGGTTCCTCTCTCCCCCCACATTTGCTCTAACCCCTCTATCCCATCCCAGATTTTTTTCCCCTTGGCTTGCCCTGCTGTCATACAGCAGGCTGGGGGCAGCCAGAGGCAGCACCCACGTGTTTGTGGTTAGAAATAGAGGCAGAAAGCTCTTCCCTTTCAGTTGCCTCCCACCGTGGGGATGTCCCATTGCCACCCATCAGCCTGGCATCCAGCAGTCCCAGGGCTGACATGCTCATTTCCAGTCACCCCCAAAACTCCCATTTCCTTCCTCCCATCAGTGCCTCTTGGTGGGCCGCTCTCCAGCTCTGCTCCAGTCCCTGAAACCTCGGATGTGTGAATCTTGCTGGATGTGCTTGTTGCTTTCCCTGTTTGCAGTTCAGTCCTGTCCCAGTCCCGGTCCCAGGCCGTGCCACTTTGGTGTAACTTTCACACATTTAATTTTGTCTCGGTGGTATTTTTAGTTTTGAGGCTATTGCTGTATTTAGCAGTCACTGCACAGTGCCTTGGTAGCTGAGGACAGCAGAGATGTTGTACTGGAAGTGAGACACAGATAACCCTGGACTTGCACTAAAGCATGGGGAGTCAGCTGGACTCAAACACAGGCCAAGGATTTAGGAGTTCAGGGTGATGTTTGCTGGCTGTAACACTCAGCTCCACCAAAAGGCACCGCCAGAGCTTCATCCCTCAGTAGTTGGACCCATGTCCTCAGGTCCCTTGGGTCAGCTCCAGGCTGTGGACTGTGTTTGGCCTGTGGGCTGCCCTCTGGTGTAGGGTGCTGCCAAGGTCCCCTTTGCTGTCCTTTGTACAGCCACCCTTGGTGACCCAGGGATGTAGCTTGTGCCTTCAGGTGCATCTCCTGCCCCTTGTGCATGCAGCAATCCAAGCTCCTCTGTTTTGCTTTGCATCCTGAGCGGTGGAGAGCTGCCCCCCTTCCATGCCACCCTTCAGACCCCCAGCTGGTCAGATGGGGAGCTCCATCTGGCCCCTGGCATGGGACATGGGACACAGTTAGGCACCGTGGTGACACGTCCCTGCTCTCCCCTTCCCCGACCCCTCATTGCTGCAGGGGACGTCATCTCCCGCCTGACGTCGGACACGACCATCGTGAGCGACCTGGTCTCGCAGAACATCAACATCTTCCTGCGCAACGTGGTGAAGGCCACGGGCGTCATCTTCTTCATGTTCAGCCTCTCCTGGAAGCTCTCGCTCGTCACCTTCATGGGCTTCCCCATCATCATGCTGGTGTCTGATGTCTATGGGAAGTACTACCAGGTAGGCAGGAGCAGCTGGCATTGCCACAGTGTTGGGCTGGTCTCCCCGTGAAGCAATCAAGGAGCTTGTGGGTGGCCTTGGAGCCGGTGGGAGTGATGCTGGAGCGTTTTGCTGCCAGCAGTGGGGGCAGGAAGGTGGCATTAAACCTGTGTGGGCACACAGGTGTAGCCTGGGCTCTTACCTTGCTTCATGCTCAGGAGTGGAAGCATCTCAGGTCTGACAGAAGAGGTGGCTGGGCCGTGGAATGTCCTGTACGCACCTGCCTGTCCTCATGCCATCTCTCCTTTCCCTCTGGAGTCACTTGGTGGGGTCCCAGAGCCCGGGGCGAGTGAGGAGATGTGCCACGGGCAGCCTGGCGCCCGCTGAGCCCCCTCTGCCTCTCCCTGACCCCTGCAGAAGCTCTCCAAGGATGTGCAGAGCGCCCTGGCCAAGGCCAACAACACGGCCGAGGAGACCATCTCGGCCATGAAGACCGTCCGCAGCTTCGCCAACGAGGAGACGGAGGCCAACGTGTACTGGCAGAAGCTGCAGCAGGTGTACAAGCTCAACAAGCGGGAGGCCATGGCTTACACCTACTACGTCTGGTCCAGCGGGGTAGGTGCATGGCCCTGGGGCTTCCCTGCGTGGGGCTGGGATGGGCAGGCCAGTCTCTGTAGATCCCAAAGCTCACAAGGCACCTGCACGTGGTTCTCCTCCGCTTCCAGGGAGCTCTGCGGGGCGAGCCCAGCCCTGCTGTCCGCTGCCAGTAATACCCGGGCTCTTGATTATTAATTATTTTCACCCATCAAAAAAATACATCCCGTTGCGCCCCGAGGCAGCGTTGCGTCGTTCCACGGAACCGCCTGCTTTCCCCTGCAAACAGGGAGATAATTGATAAGAGCTCAAGGTCGTGGAGCAGCCCGTGCCTGCGTGTGCTGCAGTGCGTGCCTGTGCCAGCTCCGCTCCGGGGCTCCGGCCGGGGAACAGCCGCGGCGTTGGTTGAGCTTCTGCTCAGGAACGGAGATCTTCCGCGTGTGGGTGGTGGCAGGGGGAGGCTGCTGGGCTTTGGCTTTGGGCTTTTTTTTCTTCCTTTTCCTGCAAAATGCTTTTTCATCATTTAACAGCAGATGGTTTGGGACTTCTCCAGCGTCGGCAAAACCCTCACGTGAGGCTGCACATTCAGGGATCGAAGCAGTCTCTGGTGAAGGGTTTGTGAGTTATGGTGCCTTCGTGCAGCTGTGAGGGACTTTATGGCTTCCCCAGTCTGGAAGCAAAATGGGAGCGTTATCAGCATTGTTTCTGGGCTCCTAGGTGAAGCAGCTCCAGCATGAACTGGAGCATCAGTTGACACTGATCTTGACAAGTCTAAGAAGGCAAAACCCCTCAATAACCGCTCCTGCAGGGCTCACGTAGAGAGAAGACAATGGATACAGCTCAGCCCTGGTAGTCTTTCTTGGAGGGAATGCAGGGGCTTAAGGTCAGATCATGGCAGAGCAATAGAGGAGGAATTTTTTTCCCCTGTATTTTTGTGTGTGTGAATTTCCAGCCTGTTCTGGTCCCACAGGGCATCGCTGCTTTTTGGAGCACCTGGGCAGCACGGAACAAAACCAGCTGAATAAAAGGGGCTGGTATTTGTCACATCAGAGCTGATCTGTCTTTCTAGAGTAGGTGGTAACCCCCACACTGACTTCAGACGAGAGCTGAGGTTATGCTTCAGGGACTTGGACATGCAAGGAGGATATTCTGCATTAGCTCCTGGCTTGATTTTGTGTTCTAAATTAAAATGTGTCACACTTGTAGAACAGAAAGTTTATTTTAGTGGTGAGGTGACTGCGTGCCTTGGATAATTTGAACATAGATTATTATGCTTGAGGACCTTAGTCCAAGAGAGAAGTTCATGAGATGCTCTGTTATTTCAGATAAATTCTCCCTCCTTGGCTATTGTCCCTCGGGACTTGTTTTGTTGAAAGATATCTGCCCAGCTCTTTAAATCAGCTCATGCACTTGAGTTGTTTTTCCCTTCTCATTTCCATGCTCACTCTTAGGGCTGTCAGCTGCACTGTCAGGGATCCTCAGCTCAGGGCTCAAAGAATAAATGTCAGTACATGAAGTTTGGGCTGTTGTGTGAGTAATGACAAATGCACCAAAATATCCTTGCTGATTCTGGGGTGTTTTCTTGCTTTCAGCTGACCCTCTTGGTGGTCCAGGTCAGCATCCTTTACTATGGCGGGCACCTCGTGATCTCGGGGCAAATGACAAGCGGAAACCTGATATCCTTCATCATTTATGAGTTTGTCTTGGGAGACTGCATGGAGGTGAGTCTGTTTTAGCAGGGAATCACAGAATGGGCTGGGTTGGAAGGGACCTTAAAGACCATCTCATTCCAGCTCCCTGCCATGGGCAGGGGCATCTTCCACTATCCCAGGTTGCTCCAAGCCCCATCCAGCCTGGCCTTGGACACTTCCATGGGTGAGGCAGCCACAGCTTCTCTGGGCACCCTGTGCCAGGGCCTCGCCACCCTCTGAGCTACCCCATGTCAAGAGGATGTTTATCTCCCAGAAGGTCCCAGGGCAGTTTTTCAGGGATAGATCCAGTGCTGACTTTCTCGTGACACGTTTCTTTGGTGCTGTGGCAGAGGGGGGATTATCCCCTCTGCTCCCCATTCCTCCCTTGCTGTGGTCTCACAACCTTCATGTTCCTGAAGCAGCTTGTCCCCCAAAAAGGCAGCTGGGACCAGAGGGGTCAGGCTGGCCCTGCTGAAGGGCAGAGCCCTGGCTGCCTCCCAAGCACATTTCCTGGCATGAAGAATGAAGGGATTACAAAGCTGCCTGTTAAATTTCAGGCTTCATTAAAAACTTAATTATATTACTTTTTTTTTCCCCTTTCCCTGGAATAGGCTGCAAGCTGCTGCGTTGGCAGCACCTTAGCAAGATGGGATTGTGGGTGGGATGGTAGAGCCCACCCAGGGCTGCCTTCCCCTTGCAGAGGCATAAACTTGGCTAATCCAGGCAGGAATGATCCAGTCGAGGTTTCCTCACAGCCAAGTGTGGCTTTGGTGGTGCTTCAGCCTCTGTGCAGGGCCAGAGCAGAGCTGGAGGCAGCTCGCCCAGCTCTCACCATCTGTTCATGATTGCAGGCTCTGGTGGGGTTTCCAGGCTGTGGTTTTGGTGTGGATTCAGTTTGGTTTGGGGGTTTTTTTCCCCTGCTGATGGGAGGGGCAGTTGCAGTACAAACTGTTCTGCAGCTCTGGATTTAATATTGAAAAATGCCCTTTCCCTGGATTGCCCATGTACATACCACGTAGAGGAGGAAGAGTTTTCCTGTGTCTGATGGCTGTAGTCAATGTCAGGCTACAGGAGACTTGGGAATGCTTCAGCCACGCTCCTTACGAGTGGCACTGACTGATTGCCCCATCCCTGGGGAGGGTCTCACCGCTGCCTCTTCCCTTCCAGTCCATCGGCTCCGTGTACAGCGGGCTCATGCAGGGGGTGGGTGCTGCTGAGAAGGTCTTCGAGTTCATCGACCGCAAGCCCACGATGGTGCACGACGGGTCCCTGGCCCCGGATCACGTGGAAGGGAAGGTGGAGTTCAGGAATGTGACGTTTTCCTACCGCACTCGCTCTGCGACGCAGGTTCTCCAGGTGAGCCCCGTGGGCGCTGAGCCCCCCCAGCACTGTGTGCTGCTGCTCCATCCTGGCAAGAACCAAACCCCAGCCCGTGGGGAGTGGCAGCTGCCTGTCAGAGATGTGTAAAGGCAGGCTCAGCACGTGCTGGAAAACGGATTAAAAGGAACAGCGGGTGTTCAGGGCCGGCCTTCCTTACAAGGAATGAGATTTATTAATAAAACCCTTGTTCCCCGCTCAGGCATTAAACATGTCAGCGTGGTACAGGGCTGTGTGCCAAGCTGCCTCAGACTGTTTCTGTGGGAGAGGGGCTGGGACGATGAGGCAGGGGGAGGCAGCAAAGAGGTCCGTTTACTTTTTAGAGGACCTGCTACATCAGCATGCAAATCTGAAGCAATGTGGAGGCTTTTTGCTTCCCCAGAGCCAGGAGAAATGGCTGATGTGGCACAGCACCAAGGCTAGAGGGTCACTCTGGCCAGATTTTAGCTACCTTTCTTGTGTAGCACCCCAGGACGCTGAGAAAAGCCCGGACCTGAGCATTCTCTCCCCTCCATGTTGCAGAACGTGTCCTTCACCCTGCACCCTGGCAAAGTGACAGCGCTGGTGGGTCCTTCAGGGAGTGGGAAGAGCTCCTGTGTCAACATCCTGGAGAACTTCTACCCTCTGCAGGACGGGCAGGTGCTGCTGGATGGGCGTCCCATTAACATGTACGATCACAAGTACCTGCACTCCGTGGTACGAGCGACTGATACGTGTATTCTGGTTATCATACCCGTGTTCTGCTTAGCCCAGCTCCCACCTGCAGGGCCCAGAGGGGGTGCATGGCACTCTTGCACGTTGCTTTGGATTTGATCTGGCAGCTTCAGAAACGTCCAGAAAGCTGGAGGCTGGAAGCGGTCCAAGGAATTAATTCGGATAATTTGTGGGGGTGGAAGGGAAAGGGATGGAGGGTGGTTTCAAGGGGAAGGGGAAGCCTTCCAAAAACAGAACAAAAAACATGTTTAGTTTGGTATTTTTTTGGCCAACACAGTAGAAATATGGTTTTGGCTGTTGGATTAATTATCATCTAAATTGGGTTTGGAAAAGGAGTTTTGCATTCCTCCAGCACTTTCTACCTTAAGATCTTACAGTAATTCTCAGCTAATGGGGAGTTAAACCTCTCAGGATCCTGGCAGCAGCTGGAGCACCAGAGGGGCTGGTGGTTTGCCTAGGAGAGGGGTCCAGGCCCCTCAGCTCTCATCTGTGTGTCAGCACAGATCAGCCTTCATCTCTGCAAGTAACTGCCTCCTTTGTTTGCCCCCAGAGCAAATGGCCTCAGCAGTCAGCAGGAAAACCTGAAAACAATTGATCAGAGACGGGCTGGAAAGCCAAAGTCACTGTGACTAATTTACATTCCCTGCCCGTACAGAGTGAAAATCAAAGGCCAAGCAAGTCTTTCAGCTTAGAAAGCCTGGTATGGTGTTAGGGACACGGGGAGAAGTCAATTAAAATATGACCATGTCCCCCTGGCTCTCTTTAGGCACAGTTGTGAGTAATAGTTCAAAAGGTTCGATTTATTCCAATATCAAGGGTTTGATAAAGCAGCTGAACGTGAGAGTGAGCAGCCATGGCTGGAAGGCAGGACAGGGAGGCTGTTGCTAAGCAATTAAGGAATTGCAGCAGTTACGTCCCTAACTTGCTCATTTGGGATTAAAAGATGCAAGAGGGCTCATTCACACGGCCCGAGTGTGATTGCTGGCCTTGAAAGGAAAATCAGCAAGGGCCTGGGAGAGGGTCTCTCCAGCTTGACTTATCCCAGCAACTGGTTTTTGCATTCTGGGAAAAGCAAACAGTGATGGGAATAACAGATTTGGAGCAAAACCACAGCAGGCTTTAGGAGGGGGAAGCCCATCCCAGATGTCAACGTGCCAGCATTGCATCAGGCTTCTTTCCTGCAAAATGGCTTTCCAGCAGAAGATGCAAACTGGGCACCCTGACATTGGCATCCTCACTGGGAGCTCACACTGAGCACTTCTATATCTTGGTTAATGACACTTTTATATCTTGATCTCAGTCCTTACTCAGCAGGAGCAAACACCAATGATCCGAGATGCCGTGCGGGGTGTCTTCTGCTGCTGAGCCCTGCTCTCCCTTGCTTCCTGCAGATCTCCCTGGTGAGCCAAGAGCCCGTGCTGTTCGCCCGCTCCATTGCAGATAATATTTCTTATGGCTTAACTTCGGCCTCCTTCGAGTCCGTGGTTCAGGCTGCCCAGAAGGCCAACGCCCACAGCTTCATCACCGAGCTACAGGACGGCTACCACACAGGTACCCACCCCGCTGCTGGGCCCAGCAGCTGGGCTTTGGTGGCAGCTCTTCATTTGTATTTTGACCCCTTCCTCTCCCCCTTGACCCAACAGAGGCAGGTGAAAAAGGAGCTCAGCTGTCAGGCGGCCAGAAGCAGAGAGTGGCGATTGCCAGGGCCTTGATCCGAACCCCTCCCATCCTCATCCTGGATGAAGCCACGAGCGCGCTGGATGCGGAGAGCGAGCACGCGGTGAGTGGGTGGCCTGGGTGTTTGGGCCAAGGAGGGTTTGGAGGACAGACTGTGGCCTCAGTTTCCAGCCTGTGGACAAGCTTAGTCTTGACATGGTGTGATCAGAGGGTTGAATAAGATGCTAATTCCGTAGCAGGAATTTGCTTCCAATGCTCTTGTAGCCACCAGGAAGGGAATAATTCCATGCTCACAGCAGCCAGTGCCTGACAAACCTGATGAGGTAGGGATCTTTGCTGATTTTTTCAGTGTGGAAAGTGTTAATTGGCATACAGAGACTCTGTACAGCCTTTTAGGACAGGATACAGAGGAAGACCCTATAAAATGATGCTGCAGCAAGGAGAGTAGGACTGCCTGAGCTCAAATCCCAGCTGAGGCACCAAGGAAGCCACACTTGCAGAAAAAGCCTTGAGCATCCTGTGAACTGGTTTATCTGTCTGGGATGTGATGCCCAAACAGCTCTACCAGCAGCAGTTTGGCCTCACTGGTGCAATGACATAAGGGAAAGCCTGTTCAAGGCTGGGGTTTGAGGACGTGCCTCCGATCCCAGAGGACAAATCCTGCTGGGGCAGCACAAGTGTCTGACCTTGGAGCAGCTTGCTGCCTCACAGGTCCTCAGCCACGTGTGTGGTACCTGATGCCAGCCCAGGGCTGGTTTTGGCTACCCAGGGGTGTCAATGTGACATGTGCCTGATGGCCACCTGCCTGCCTTTAGACGTCAGTGCTATTGTCTCTTGACTGAAAAAAACCCCTCTCTTGCCTTGCCTTGATACACTCAGGAAAGAATCCTGCTTTTCTGAGCAGCTGCATTCACCAGGTATCGGCTTCCTGCAGTCTCTGCCAGCACCACGTGGCCTCCAAATGTGGGGCCCAGCTGTAACACGTCCCCAGCTTGCAGGATCAGACCCGTGTTCATACCTCACCTGGCTGGACCAAGATGGTCTTTAGGGCTACAGCCACGAGCTGGGCCGGACATGCTGGTGCTGGTAGTGCTGCAGGGAGACAAAGGAGAACAAATCTGTCCAGAGGCTTCTGGACACTGACCACAAAGCTGCTGTTCTCCCAGTGCCCGGGCACTAACGCCTTTTCTCCCCGCAGATTCAGCAGGCGATTTACGGCGACTTGCAGAACCACACGGTGCTTGTCATAGCTCACAGGCTGAGCACTGTGGAGAGGGCACACAACATCATTGTGCTGGACAAGGGCCGCGTGGTGCAGCAGGGCTCGCACAAGGAGCTCATGGAAGAAGGAGGCCTTTATTCCAAGCTGGTGCAGAGACAGATCCTGGGGCTGGAGGGGGGCGGCACGGACAGCGTCCAGCCCGCAGCCCGGGGGGATTCGGCGAAGGCTCCCGGCGGGCTGGAGGAGGAGTTCAGGATAGACCATTCCCTGCCGGCCGCCGCACAGGACGATCACAACGCCGCGGCTCCCAAGTGAGGGCGGCCGCGGCCGGCGCTCGGACGCTCCCTGGGACGCTGGGACGGAGGTGGCAGGAGGGCACCGCTGGCTCGCCCCGCGTCGCACACCCCGTGCACACCCCAACACGCACCATAGAGCTTCCCGCAGGACGGGCCGGCGGGCGCCTGCCAGCCGGCAAAACAGGGATTTACCCGAGGGAGCTGGGTCTTTAGCAATTCTCAGCGTTTCTACTGGGTTTCTTTTCTTACTTACCAGTAACTCCTCTCGACTGGGACTTTTCTCCCATCGACCTGCATGTGTACCTGCTATTAACTGTAATGGATGTTAAATGCATGCGTGGAGGGGAAGATTGAAAACCCCTCCAGGAATTTCAGGGGGTGGCTTTTGTGGCTGGATAGAAAAACGGTGACTGTAAAACAAGGTCCTGCTCCCTCTGTCAATCTATGGGGCTAATCCAAAGTTGGCTGAAGCCTGCAGGGAGTTCCCTTTGGCTTCGGCGAAAACTGGATCACTCCCATGGAGCTGAATGCCGGGAGAGTTTTGCACTGAGTGCCTGCAGGCTCAGGCTCCCAACCATTGCTGCTGAGCTTGTATCATATAATATCCATCCTTGCTGGGACAAGCCAGGGGACCAGGAGGCAGATGTTACTTTCTGATTTGCTCTTGGTGCTTGGTGGGTGTTTGTTTTTAAGGGTGAAATGTTTTACCATCATTGGGTTAGGTTTTGGGGCTTGGGGTTATTTTGGTTTGATTTGTTTGTAGTTTTTTAACGTTATTTGTGTGCACTGTGCAATGTCTGTCTGGCTCCAGCATCCACTGAGAATTGGTCTGTTACTTCAGATTTTTTTTTAACTCACAACCCCGGTGCTGGTGTGAAAAAAACACTACTAAAGACAGGCATAAAACACTAAAAGACAGCACTTTATAAATCCCACCAAAGCTTTGTTCAGCTTCAGGCTATGCTAGCGACTTCACTGCATGGGAAACCCGTACAGTCACGTTCCTTGAAGTCCAACTTCAGCTGCCTGAACTTTATGATGTGTTTCTTTGAATATAATTTATATTATGAGGGATATAATTTATAGTATGAGGGATAGAAAGAAATGTGTTGCTCCTAGCCCTTTGGGGTAATGGCTCTGGCTTAGTAGCATTATCCTGCTATAGACTGGTGACAAATCCTATGCAGCCAGGCAGGTGCTGTTTTAAAAATAGCATTTCTAGGGGAACACTGACTTCAGACTCTGCATAGTTAAGAAATTCTCTCAAGCACTTTAGCTCTCATGTTTTCTGATACTTGAATGCTGCTGCATTTTCCTTTTCAGCAGGTTTGCATTTTTGTTATCGGCGATGTTTTGTTTTCGTTTAGCGATGTTTTACAAACTCTAAATTTAGTGTCCTTGAGGAGGGATGCTCAAAAAAAATAAAATACTACCTCTGCCACTCAACGTCGAGCCGCTCTGGCTGGGAGTGTTCTTTGCATTCCGGGTTTTCAAGGTAACGTTCATGTGACAGCACAGCTGAATGCAGCTGCTCTTGCACGTGTTCTGGGGAATGGCAAGAGGAACCTGCAGAGACGGAGGTATGTAAAACACTTCAGCATCTGCTAATGGCTGTGAGCCCAGCAGTCTGGATAACTCATTTTCATCCCAAATCCCGTTGGGTGTCAGTCTCCCAGGGAAGGACAGGCAGTCGAACCCGTTCTCGAGGCACGGTGCTTCCTGACTGGAATCTTTTCAGCTGCTGGCTTTTGTGATATGATAACAATCTGTGCCTCGGAAGAAGAACAAGATCTCTTTTTGTTTTCCCTCCCTCCAATCAGGGAAGCCGTGTGGCGCTCTGAACTCCTCAATCATCCCTTCAGTAAATGGCCAGGAGCTCCTGCTCGATGAAAATTTGCACTGTGGGTATGAGGAGGTTGGGGGTTCCACCCAATGCTGACAGGCAAGTGATTAATTCTGCATTTCTTTCAGTACCTGGGAGCAGAATGTGGCCACCGGTACACAGAAGTGGAATTAATTTCTGCTTAATTGAAAAACTGGGGGAAAACCCAAGTTGGGTTACCTGGGAACTAGGGAAGCCAACTCACCCTGCAAAGTACTGGTAGGACAATGATCATTAGCACATGAGATGCCAGGAAAGAGAATCTGATTGTATCCTGTGTGTCCCTCCAAGGCAGGGCTGCGAAAAGGGAACTGGAGGATGCAATCAGATTCGTTTTATTGCAAAAACTACACTGAATTTCAGGAAGGGAGCCCTGTTTCCCAAGCCTGCTGTGATGGTAATCCCAGCATTGTATTCCCAGGTCAGGTCCAAACAGCTTCAACTGAAATGGCACACTGGGAACAGCAGATTGTCTCTGCTGGTGGCACCAGTCCAAGCTGATAACAGGGCCTGACTTTGTTCATTGCCACAGGTGCTGAATTCTCTCTTCTGCATCCAGATCACTCAAAGCTACTTTTCCCCTGAGCCTCTCATCTTGTGGCTTGAACGGGCCCTTTTATTGTGCTGCTGGCATGTGACAAGTGGCACTGCTTGTGTGCTAAAGCCATGAGGGTTTTCTTCTGCCCTGGAAGATGGGTGGGAGCTCCACACACCACCAGGGATCCAGCAGAATTAATCTAATGCAGATATTTTTGCCAGCACAAACCCTGGGACTGTACAGAAAATCCTGCTTTCCTAAATCATTCCAGCTACAGCTTCTTTTTGAAGTGAAAATCAGGGTCAGAGATGCCCATTAGCCAGACTAAGCCTGGCAGTAAAGCTGTACTTTCACCCAAAGCAGCAGTGGGAACTGCTCCAGTGCTGGAACACGAGCTGCTTCCTGGAGCTGCCCAATCCCTTGGGCCTGGCTGCCTGTGGGCAGTCTGTGTTTCAGGCTATTCTCCTGGAAACAAGGCCACTGCTCCCTCTGAAACCCTGGGCTGTAGTATTTTGTGGCTGTGGCTTTGCCCAGAGTTGACATTTACAGGAGAACGTGAACAAAATCAGTTCAAGAGCATCTCAATTAGAGTGATGGAGATAAAAAGTTTCTTTTCTTCAAAGGGAAAAGTCCTCCCAGGGAACTCAGAGGGGTTCATCTGAAACCTTAACCTGGGGGCACTGAAGACTGTCCTGGCAGAACTGTAAGCAATTAAGCATTTGAAAGCACAATTGATTGCAAAGTTGACTGTATATCCCATGGCAGGTTGTTTTCCTCACTGTTAATAAGCTCTACCCAGTCCCTGTAATAGGTATAACCACAGCTTTATTTGATTTAAACAACAGAAAACCCATCCAAGGTGAAATTTGGGAGTGGATCCTATAACCCCAGCGCTTCCCCAGGGACAGGGATTTACCCTGTACCTTTGCACAGCCAGGGTCTGTGGCTGACTGACCCAGTAAATGAGCACACAGTGATGGAAAAAACACAGCTGTGTTTATTCCAACAACTTGTCTCCTGCCACACCAACCTCTGCCTCAATGAGCAACTCTGTGTGTTTCAGTGGCTGCACTTTCTAGGCCTTCAGCAGGTCTGGAAGTGCCACAAGCAAACAGAAAGTGCTTCTAGCTCGGGTTCAGAGATGTGGTTTAGTCTGGGGAGGAAAAATAATATCTGCCTCTTCTCTTCCAGCTTCACTGTGAGCTTAAGGCAAAGAAAATAAGTGCAGGTATTTAAACCTGCTGCTCTTCTCGCACCTGTGGCTCCTTGGAAGGAAGGAGCACCTTACAAACACCTCATTCCTGCCCTCCCTCAGACAGCAGGAGCGCTGATCTCTCAAACAGAACGGCTGTTTCTCTGCCAGGATGCTGAACACGCAGGTCCTTTCCATGTGTGAAGGAATCTGGGTTGTGAAATCCAAACAGAAGGACGGGCTGTGCTTAATATACAGAAGGAAGTTAAATTGCAAATAAGCCCAAAAACTTATCTGCACATCAAGCAACCAGACTAATAGGGGTTAATACACACCAAAGATGAGATTTGCAAATTCAATGTGTACATAACCAACCAGTTTGTCCAGGAAAAGAAAATAAGATGTGAAGGTGACTTGCAAAATATGTCTAAATCTAATAAATATGCATGAGTGCAGTGCTACTGACCGTAAAAGGGTATGATGTACCAAAAGGAAATTCAAGATCAAGTTTAAATAGAAAAAAAAAATGCAACATCTTATTTAAACTAGTCTGGATGCCAGTTCTCCCCAGGATTGGAGCCTGACTTCTTATTCACCATGACATGGTTTCCCCTGTAATTGTCACCATTTTTTTATTCCATTTCTCCTGTAATAAGAAATCCTGACTTCTGTACTTTGCCTGCTTACAGTTCTAATGTACTCGAATGCTGTCACCCTTCAAAAGGATTTCAGCAAAGGCAAACAGGAACCAAGCCTGGGGAGATGATAAATCCCAGCCTGCAGCACTGCAATATTTGATAAACCCTGTAGCCCAAAATTCTGGTTTATCTGCAATCCTTCATATCCTGTCCAAGTGATGTGCTGTCACAAAACCTTTATCTTCCATGAAGACTGCAGAATGGGAAGGCACTCTCCTACCTGTCCAAACAGAAAATGTAATTATACAAAAGCAGCTGACTTCTATCTTGTGTCTCAGCCTCAGCTGCTTTTCTGGACAACTGGAGAACTCAATTACAGGCACGTGCTGACTGAAGTACTCGAAAGCAGCCCAGATGTTTAGTGCAGACTCCTCTCCACCATCACCAGAACCCAAATTACCTACACAGGGAGAAGCAGTATTTCCAATGTATGTTGTACTTGAGCACAATGAGTTATGTTCTCACCTGTGACTGAGCAGTTCTTATTATTCCTCTTTTTAAGCAAAAGGCACCGTGGTTGAGGGAATCTGAGAACTCCACTCAGGATCACCCAGCGAGGCAGTGGTAAAACTCGATTTACAACATGAAGCTTGAGTCAGACTCTTCTAAACCACACTCCCCCCCCCAAACCATTTATTTAGTTATGGTATGGAGTTCAAATTACCAACATTCTTGGGAAGAAAGGGCTTCTCCTAATCCCTCAACTAATTCCTCTGTTTGTGTGTGTGTCTATCCGTATGTGTGTTTGACGCTCCATTCAGCCAGCAGGTTTAACACACGGCTGTAACTCTGTTTGATGGCATGTGCAAATCCAGGGTACGTGGAATGGTGTTGGCAGGGCAACTATCTCCTGGGCTGAAATAACAAGGCAGGGCTGCAGTGACTGTGCAAAGCCATGTCAGTGCCCAGGGCACCGCTGCTGACTCACCTGGCGCAGAGCAGGTCCCTGCAGCGGGCAGGTGTGCTGGGGTGGGTCACACATGGCACATGCCCCTATCACCAAACACCTCCTCCCCACCCTCAGCTCAGCTTCCTGCTGCGCAAACATCGCGCCCTCACCTCCCTCTGAGCGCACCCAGCTCGCGCCAGGGCTGTGGAGTGGCTCTGCACCAGAAGGCCTGGAAGGCTTCCTCCAGCGGGGTCACCTCAGAGGTCGTTATTCCCTGTGGATAATAATGACAAAGAGAGCTTCAGGCAGGGTGAGAGGCGTGGGGAGCCGAGTTTAGTTATAGGACAAAAGAACAACCCTAAAGCTGTCGCGTCATCACCGTGTCCTGCCAGGAACTGCTGGGTCACTTCCTGAGTGTCACTGCAACTTCATTGCATCAGAATTGTATTCGGTCACTATATGGATTTTTTTTTTCCCCCCAGTTAGATCAAAACTATCAACTCCAAAGGACGAGGACCACGTGGCCGTTCCCTCCCCTGCTCCCTTGGCTCCTGGTTCCTTTTGGCTCCCTCTCCAGTGTTACACACACGGAAATAATACACACACCCACACCCACACAGGGACAAAAGCAGGCCAGGAAGGTGGTGCATGCCAAGTGATGCATATAACTTAGGCTCTGTTAACACAATTAATTGTTTCCAGGCATAATTGTCTTTATCAGCTCTGCTAACAGCAGCAGTAATTGGGGAGCTGCTGCTCCTAAGGGTTACCACACAGTGCCTACTGCAGTGCTGGTGACATGACTGATAGGAATCAGAAGAACAAAATATATGGTGGTTTAATTGACGTAGTTTTGCTACATTGCATTTCAAAAGTATTTAAATTTACCATGAAACACATCTTTGACAGATTATTTATTGACCTTCACTGTTGAAGAAAAAAGTGCTTAAGATGGATGAAATGACCTAGCACCAAAGCTTGGCCAGATATGATTTTTAGCTATTTTTAACCTAAATAAGTATTCAGCCTAGGCTTGAGAACAATAATGCAATCACTCTTTTGAGATTTTCTCCAGCCAAGTCCTAACCTGGTAAGGAAACGCGAGTTAAATCTACTGATTTTCCTTCCTAATTTACAGCTGTGGAGTTTTAAACAAAAGGAGGCCACGAGTGGCTACAGCACTTCCAGGCAGCAGCTTTGGTGTGTGGTGGGGCTGCGAAGGGTCCCTGAGAGCTCAGCTCTGTCCGGCAGGGCACAGGACAGGGTCCGAGCCACCCCGGTGACCTGTGGGTCATCCGAGTGTCCCAGCAGCCGCATCCTCAGGGCCACACCTGGAGCCCTGTGTCCAGTTCTGGACGCTCCATTCAGGAAGGACACTGAGGGGCTGGAGCACGTCCAGGGAAGGGAACAGAGCTGGGGAAGGGTCTGGAGCCCCAGGAGCGGCTGAGGGAGCTGGGAAAGGGGCTCAGCCTGGAGAAAAGGAGGCTCAGGGGGGACCGTGTGGCTCTGCACAGCTCCCTGACAGGAGGGGCAGTGAGGGGTGATCGTGCTCTGCTCCAGGGAACAGGGACAGGAGGAGAGGGAACGGCCTCAGGCTGGGCCAGGGCAGGCTCAGGTTGGACATCAGGAGGAATTCGTTAACTGAAAGGGTGATAAAACATTAGAAAGGGCTGCCCAGGGAAGTGCTNTGGCGCTGGACGCGCGGCGCCTGGAGGCGCTGAGCCTGCAGGAGCTCAGCGCGCTGCTGGACGACGAGGACCAGCTCCAGGACATGGCCCGCGAGATGGAAGAGGTGAGGGGCTGCCTCGTACTCCCCGGCCGCGGCCTCTCCTCGGGTCAGCCCGCCGGGTCCCCGGTGCCGCTCGGTGTTGGGGGGGGGGGTGTCAATGACTCCCCGCTCCCCGGAGCCGCCGGGCGGTCTCGGCCCCGCCGTGGAGCTGCCGGTGCGTGAGGAGCCCCCGGGGCTGCGGGAAGCGCTGCCGGTCCCTTCCTTGCTTCCCCCGTGCCTGCCTCCCCCGTCCCTCGTTCTCCCGGCCCCGGCCCTCCCGGCCTTTTGTTCGCCGGCCCGCGGCGGGGGGATCGGTGCCCGCTGGGTGCCATAGGAAGGGTGAGGGCTCGCCGCGCTGAAAACGCTAAATTAGATTAATTCAGCCGCTGAATTAGGAGACACTGACGGCCCGGAGGTGGGATCAGCTTTTCCGTCCGTACAGCCCTTGTTCTGTGCCTTGGCCGTGGCGAAGGATTTTGCCAGGGTGAATTCAAAACAATGTGAAAGAGGTTTCTGTGTGCCCCGGTTGGTATGCGGGGCGCAGCGAGGGCTGTCAGGCTTTTCTGCTGCTTGTTTTGCCTATTTGAAGTGTCTTTGTCAGTGCATCAGGCTCTAAGTCGTGCTTTTGGATCTGCGCTTCTTAGAACAAAATAGGAGCCTGTTTTCTTCCTCTGGCTGTGGTTGTCTTTAACTGGTTTTTCTATGTGCCAATGGACACTGTGTGTTACAGTTCAGATATGAGACTGTTCTGGGTTTATTTGGCCACAGATGTGCCTGAAAGATTCTCACTCTTAGTCAGAGAAGAGCAAATAAGATGACACTGTATGTATGAAAACTTTAAAAGAAGAAAATGTGCTCTACTTCTCTGGGTCCTGTATTTATTGGGGTTTTTTTGTTTGGTTTTTTAAATTAGAGGATAAAAGCCTCAGGAAAAGAAAAAAAAGTGGCAACATGTTCTTGAGAAAGAAGCTTAGTTTATTAAGTGAAATCCATTATAATTGTGTTCCCTCAAACTAAGATTCCGGCCCTTTTGGTGCTGGTGAGAAAATTGTTCTGGATCACCTCGAGCTGAATTGTCAGAGCATTACACATGGAGAGGCTCGCTGAAGGCTGAGGCTGAGCTGATGAGGTGTCCTGGGGAATTCATTTGCTGTATTACGCAACAATTTGGATTTTGAACTTTGTGCCAGTAGATTTCTGAGAGTGGGGCAGCCATAATAACTTCTCGTGCGAGCTTATATTTTGAGGGCTTAGAAGAAACGGGCGGTGCTGTGGAAAGTAGAACACACAGAGAGCTCTTGGAGGCCCCGTGGTTCGCTGGGGGCTGGAGCACCCTGCTGTATAAAAACTATTTAAGGAAAGTCAGCGGGTTATAATGGGCTTAACTCTGTAAAGATGTGAACTGGTGCAGTGCTGCTGGTTCCAGTGAGACCTCTGACAAGGGACATGAGCACAAGGCTGGGCTCTTTATTATTATTATTATTATTTATTTGTCAGTATGGACTTAAGGCTGTAGATTGGAAGTGACAGAAAACCTCATGACCTCAGTAGAAAAGATCCTCTCTCACTACACAACCAGCCCATATTCTCGATTTGACCCTCAGGTTTTCCTCTTTCGTTGGCATCAGAAGGCTTTTAAATTGTAGAGTGAAGTTGTCTGGGCCCCAGGGAATATTTTGTGGTGTTTGGAAAGTGTGGCCAGGTTTGAAGGTGTTCGGGCTGTGTGGAAACACGGCTGTGCTGCTGTCTGCTGTAATCCTCTTTTATTGGATGTGGAGGCTTTTCCTGGAGTCTGCTCAACTAGAAATGTGTTTATACATCTTGGAAGGAGTTGGCCATGCTCGAATATTTCTTCCTCATTCTGTTTTCGCCTTCACTGAATTGTTTACTGCTTGAGCTTGTGTTGCTGAGACCTGAGTTTTCACTGGGAAGTGTGTGGCAGGAAGCGGGAGAGAGGGAAATCCTGAGCATTAAGAGGGAACCATGGTGACTTCACTGCTACTTGGCTGTCAATCCATATGTATCTAGGTTGTAGGGTTATTCCAGAGTCCTCAAATTCCTAATTTTACTGTGACATGCCAATTAAGTCACGATTCCTGAATCACTTCTCTGAGGTCACTTGTATTTTCAGTGGCAAAGTTGCTTAAAGCTGATTATTCCATAATTGAAAAAAACCCTTTGTTCTCCTTGTTGCAAGGGAAACCCAGCTCAAACCCCAATGTTTTGTTCACAGAGGAGGAGGATTTGGGGAAAAAACCACTTGGCTTTCTTGCTAACAGCTAAAAATAGGCACTTCCAGCCTTACAGGGAATGTATTCCTGTGTGGCATTTGAGCAGGATCTGTGTGTGTCAGTGTGTGGGGGTTGTGTATGTCTGGATCTGTGTGTGCCCACGGGGCGATGTGCTTGTAGAATGTCCTGCTTGGGTGTCCCCAGGTGTGTGACACTGTGGCACCAGAGCTGAACTGCCCCTTTTCCTGTCTCTGAGGTTGGGTTTGCAGCCTCTGGGCTTGCAGGGCTTGAACAAGGAACATCTTTGTCTGCGAGAAAGAGGAAGGAAGCTCGTTGTCTGGTACTCCCAGTCTTTTAAAACTGAGGAGTGGTTTTTTTTGTATAATCCTTTCAGGTTGATCTCTGTAGTACATGTACAGCATTCATCTTCATGAAGTGGGCAATCACAGGATGGTTTGGGTTGGAAGGGACCTGAAAGATCATTTAGCTCCAAGCCCCCTGCCAGGGCAGGGTCATAAAAGTCCCTTGTTTATAAAAGTCAGGCTCGGTGACTCTAAAAAGTACAGATGAGAGAATTTGTGATGTGACACTGGTGGTGATTTGATGAATTTCTCTGTGAACATGGATTTCCATTTTATCTCCTGGAGCATCACTTCTGTAACAGCGCAGTATTGTGTTACTGACTGCGAAGGTTCCACGGCCAAAAATTACTTGCTTTTCAATACCTTAATTATGTGAAATCAAGAAGTCAGAAATGCATTGCCTTCCTCTCATTCCAGCATTTCAGAGTACACTGGCAAGCACAGAAGGAATTTTTTGAGCACAGTCCTTCTCTCAAAAGCTGATTGAAAAGATCATGCAGGGCAGAAAGTCCAAGTTAAACCACGTGCATTCATGCCCAGATTTCTTGGATTCCTATTCCTGTCCTAAAACCACATTGTGCAAGTGGTCATGTTCTTGTTGGCCAAACATGAAATTTAGTTGCAGAGTTAGGAATTAGACTCGGTGACAACTACAGATTTTTCTCTTCTAGCTGAGTATCAAATGAGTAACCTGTCTGTGTCTGATGAGTGCAAATTGCAGTGCTGAGTGTCTTGCCTCTGCAGTAAATGTTTAGGAACTGCAACTTACCTTCTAAGCTTTATTTTGTCATTTTTAAGTAATCAGAAGAGCTAAATTTAGCCAATCTAATTACTTTGCAGTATGTTTTAATATTTATCACAGAACAGATGTTGTTTGGGGGTGTATTATTATTCACCAGTCCTTGATGAAAAGCACTCCTAAATCTTGTGTAAAAGAAGTCTCTTCTCCTACTCTGCACCTGTCAGCTCCTGTTTCAGGGGTTAATTTGACACTCCAAATGTGCATCTTTATACTTCCACAGTGTGACTGCATATTTTATTCTTAATTTACAAGTATGTTTAAGTGAAAGAGAACGTGGGAATGATAAAGGCTGGAGAAATCTAAAACTAACGTGGATGTGTCCTATGTATAAAGCAATTAAAACGGTGCCACACAAAGCTGCTTTTTATTTATAGCTCCTTAAGAGACTTTTTCTCGAAGGTACCAAGAGACTCCTCGCCGTGGTGCTGGCCAGAAGAGCAAGCTTATAATTATAGCAGCTCTTGATGGACTTTGTGGGCAGTCGGGATTGCAGTTGCTCAGTTTCTCAGGAGGCAGCTCCTCTGGGAATGTGCTTTTGGATGAACAGGAGTGACGCTTCTCAGAGACGTTTTACACAAATAACTCTTGCTGCAAACCATTATTTTGGAGTAAAGGATCAACATTTATAGTGTGAATGTTGCTAAGCTCGTGCTAGTTCTGGTTTAATTTTATCCAGCTTTTTTTTTTTTTCCCCCCCTTTTTAAAAGTGGGATGAAACAAAGCTGCAGTTCATAAAAGTAGTAGACTCTCAATTCCCAAAGCAGTTGCTGCTGCCTGCTCTTGGAAATGCTCATTAAATAAATCCTTGAGTAAAATTATTCAAATTATAGCTGTTAAAGAAATTCACTTTTTAAGCAGCTGAACTTTTGAAGCGCTGCATAAAGCGTGATTTTTGGTTTTAATAACCTCCTTGTCTCTATGGCTTCATCTTCTTGCAGCACAGTTTGGTATTGAGTGGTCTGCTCAGTAGTGAGCAATCCTTATGCCATGAAAATCCCCTTATAAGCAGCTCAGTATGGTTGCCCCACTTGTCCCATTCAGAATTCATGGTGAGAGCTTAGCAGTTTAAAAAAAAACCATAAAAAGGCATATGTTCTCCTTAATATTGTCCTGTCTCATTGTGTCTCGTGATTCAGACTGGTATTTTTCATCTGCTTTCAGATTAATGTTTCCTGCCTGTTGAAGTGCTCATGACCTCAAGAGTCTTGCTAGGAATTCTGCTGGAGTCCCATGCTCCTGACTTTTATCTCTAAATAACTTTTTTCCTTGCACTTCCAGTGGGCAGGTGAAGGAGCAGTGCAGGACACGGCACATGTGACAACAAAATACCTTTTGTTGGATTTATTCCTTCCTCGGCTTTTGTTTTGGGCTGGTGGAAAGCTGTGAATGGATGCTGAAAGCATGCTTTGTGCTGCACTGATAATCTTAATAGACTGCTCGTGCTGTACTGGGGGCTTTCACCCTTGGATGATTTTGCAGCTGGTTTTTTTGTAGTTTTAAATTAGTCATTTCTGAAAACTTTTCTACAGCACTCTTTGAGCAGACTTTACAGCGTTTGCTTTCTGATTCCTCGAATTGACTTCCAAGTGCAGTGGGACAGTTGCTGTAAAGTTCCTTACACAGACCTTAACATCAGACAGAGATTATTCTGTAAATCAAGAATTTGTATTCAAATTGCATTCAAGTATTCAAGTTGCATTGCTCTGGGATTGTATCTGTTCTGTTTGTTGTGAAAGAGAATTCACAGGCTTCAAAGTTCTTCTGGTTGTATGAAGTATTTCAGTGTCTTGAACAGGTGGATGGGTCTTCACCAGCTTCTCCTTAAGTTTCATTAAACATCATTCCTAAATTTGCTTTGTATTTGAGGAACTGGTTCTTCTCATGGTTTTGGGTAAGATTCAAGTTTGTCATCTCTCCAAGTGTGCATTGTTAAAAGAAATTTGACACAGACTAATGCTGGAAGTGAAGACTTGAGGAGTGACATTTTAATTCAACATTAAGTGTCAATTACCATTTTTGATCAACTTCTGTAGAAAAAATATGCCCTGCTCAGAAGTGCTCTAAGGTGGAAAAAGTTGAGTCATTAAGTCTTGTGTAATTTCAAGCACTGTAACTTAAAGTGCAGTTACAAATACCTTAACTTTTTCAGTTTAAAACAAGTATTTTTAAGACTTTTGCTGAAGTTTAGTCCGTAATTATTAGATATCAGATGCTAAGGACAGGGTGTCACTCTGCCTTAGATGTAGGCAGGTCATATCAGTCATGTTTTTCTTATTTTTACAAGTCAGATACATCATGTCATAGTGGTATTTATTCATCTTCACACATTTGAAATGATTTAAAGTGAAGTTATTCAGCAAATCATTGTAAAAGGTGAGGAATTTGCTGCTTCTTCCTCCTGCCTCATCCTGTTGAGAGATATTCTGACACTTGAGGCAGGGACAACATCACAAAAGTCTCATCTGACTTAAGGAAGCCTCTTCTCACTGTTTACCTCGAGTTCTACCTTCTCCTCTTTACTGTGTATGATTTTAGTAAAAGCTTCCTTTTCCTGGTATTTGTGCTCTTGAAGGATTTATAGGTTTGTGTCCACTGGCTTTTTTTTCTGTCCTGAGTAAATGTACATCTTCTTCTTCCTAAAAGAGAGATCAAAGCTCACTCATTAAACTGGTCTTCCCTGACTGACTGTGCACCTGCTTTGAAATGAGAGTATCAGCCTCCCAAGCAGTGAAAATACTGAATTTGCTGGAAGGAAGTAGTGAGCTCATTAAAATGGGGAAAGAGGCACCAGAAACCATCAGTCTTTTTGCACACAATTTTCCTGGGCTGGCAGTTCGGTAACAAGGCTTGTGGTGATGGCAGGAGGTTGGTGAGAGGTTGGATGCCAGTAATTAAGCTGTTAAATCCTGTGTATTTTAGTTCCCTTCGTAACTGTTTAAAAATAAATGTAAAATAAGGAGATTTGAGCTTTCTGAAAGCAACAGTCCTAACAGGATCTGATCATATGAGAATAAACAAATAGAAACCAGTTTAATTTAAATTATTTTGCATTAGATTCAAAGCTAAGAAGGGGATTTTCTTTTTTATTCTTGGAAAGAATCCACACTGAACACAAGCATAGGGCTGGATGCTTGTTTAGGTTTGATGTGAGAACCTTGAGAAGACAAAACAATATTGGAAGTGTAATTTCTGATTTTCACAATTTGGAGTAGAATTGGGGTTGATGTAGAATTTAGGACTCTGCATTATCCTTGGTTGTTGTTATTGTTGTGTTTTAAAGTGGTTTGGCAAGAATGGGGTGAGAGTAAAACTTCGGTATTTGAAGAACAATATCTGGGGACAAAGGTGTGTTTAAGTAACACTGAGCCAGTTTTGAATTTAGCAAATTAAAGTAGCGTGTAAATATTTCAAAAGGAAGTAATTGCTCTGAAGGACAGTTGCTGTGCTTGGAAAAACACCTGAATTTTGATCCTGACCTTTTCTGGGGCTTTTAAACACCTAATTTGGGTTTCCTCTTTCCCTGTTTCTGAGGCGTGGCTCTGTGTCCACCCAGGAGTGTGGAAGGGGCAGGGCCTGTGCTTCTGTTTGTAGGGACTGCACGGCAGTGGGATGTAAATGGGAGCAGTTACAGCTGGACAGGAATAACCTGGACTAGAAGGGGCATAGGAATGGGGGAGGTCACAAAAATGTACCAAACTTGTGCTGATTCTGAAGGCAGCTCAATAGAATTAGTCTGTTGTGCCATGGGAAGATTATTCCACTTGTTGCTTCAGACTGAGGATCTGAAATCAGATCCCTTGGGGGTTTTTTTTTTTCCCTTTTGATGTCTGAATATTTTAATGAATCTAATGTGACACCCAGGGCAGACTTCTCCAAACACTCAGCTCTCCCAAAGCTGCTGAAGACTCTCTTGATAAAATCCTGTGTGAGTGTGAGCAAACTGGAATCTGGCTGAATCTTGGGTGTGTGAGAATTGTCGCTTTTTCTTTAGGCTAGGGAATGTTAAGCAGAAGGATTAAACTGAAAAAAAAATGAAGCTTTTTGGCATTAATCCAGGATTGGTGTAACACAGTTGGGGAAGAATATTCTGGAGAAGAAGCAGTCACGATGCAGTCCTTATTTTTTATATGTTAACAAGATAAGGGATGACATTCTTCTGCACTCGTTGTGTCTCACTGCTGGAATTCAGATTTTTTCAAGAGCTGTTGCTTTATCTGTCAATGTTTGTTATTTGTTCATCTGCTACAGGTCCTATGCCACAGCACTAATTTTTACACAGAGCTTATTTTGTTGTTTATTTAGAATTTTCAAATTCTATTTTGTCTTGCTTAATAATTTCACTGTTATTTCACAGAGTTTTGGGGGTTTTTTTGTTTATATCCAGGCCCAAAATGTTCAGCACAGCAAGGACATGACTCTTGCCAGCAACCGCAGTCTGGCAGAAGGAAATCTCCTGTACCAGCCAAAGTTGGAGTCTTTGAAATCAAATTTGACTGAGAAATATCAAGAACTGCAAGTTCTTTTTGAAGCATACCAGATAAAGAAAACAAAACTAGGTAACACTGGCTGTTGACAATTATGATTTGCTGTTTTCTAAGTGAATGTAAATCTGCTGCCTGTTTGTTGTTTGGTTTTTGGTGTCTCATTTTTAGCTGTGTGAATTAGGGTACAAAGTGAAATGTCATTCTGGTGTAGTGCTGAAATAGATCACACTTCTGATGATTTATTAAGTGACTGTCACATCTAGTAACAGATACTGTGGGTTCTTCCTGTTACCTACCTATTCTTGACCTACTCTTCTCTAAATTATCAACTCCATTTACCTTGCTAAAGAGCAAAACACTTCGAATTTTCAGTGGCTGTTTATAAATCAAATGGAATATTGCATTTAACTTCCATACTGACATATTGTACATCTGATACTGCACTTGCTGAAGTGCTTTCAATATTATAAATATATAATTGGCATGAAATTTCAGCTCTTAGCACTCTGACAATATTCCTAAGCTTCTTAATGTGTTTCTTACTGTACCTCACCCTGTCTAGAGCTGCAGAGTCTGCTGGTTGTACAAATGTGCCTATGAGGTTGTTGTGTAGTTAGAAGTCACTTAGAGCCCTCTGTCATTCTCTGTTCTTCCTGTGCCATTGCAGACAGACAATCCAGTAATGCCTCCCTGGAGACCCTGCTGGCACTGCTGCAGACCGAGGGGGCGAAGATTGAGGAAGACACAGAGGTAAATGACAGAACACTCCAATTCTGCCACTTCCCCCCACTACCAGAACCTTCCAGTGTCCATGGCTGCAGTGCTGAGTTGGACATGTGACAGATTAAGGAGTAGTTTTAAGACTATGGTCTCGTCTCTGCTTTGAGCTTCAGTGAACAGCTCTTTGATTCCAGCAATTTTATTTTTTTTTATCTGAGTAATTTTTTACTCTTAATATCTTTGAAGTTTAAGAGAGAAAAGTGCTCCTTTTTAGAAAAGATTGGCAAGCCCTCTTTGTTCCTTGGCTTTGCCTTCAAACTCCTAAGGTATAAAAATGTGGAATCTTCTTTTAATGGAGTTTGCCTGGTATATGTATTACATCATTATAAATGTTAATTAGTAGCCTAATAAAAAAACTGTGCCTGTGGTGCTTTTCCTCCAGTGTTCCTGGTGAAATATTCCATTGTGATTTCAGTGTGTCTGTGCAGGTGCCAGTGGTCACCACTTGCTGTGACACAAGTGCTTGAAGGGTGGTCTGACTTGAGAATAATAGGAGTGTTTGGTTTAGTTTGCTGATTTGCATGCAGGCATTTTCTATAATTAATCAGGAGAAAAAATTTGCTTATTAGCCTTGAGTTGTGATTGTAAAAAGACATTCCCAGGACAAGCTGAATTTTGTGATTATATGTTTGTTCACCTCTCAGTTATTAAACATCGTTTACCCAAAGCCACAAGCAAGGGTGAGGATTAAACCTGACTTAGCAATAATCTCTGTGCTGAGTCTCACCGAGTTCCTGGTGTTTTTTTGGCATTCAAGCAGCACTGAGCTGTAATTCAGCTTAGCTGGCAATCTGGGAAGCTGCTGGGCTTGGTTTGTTCCCATCTCTGATGATCAGGGGAATGCTCAGAGCGAGATTCAGATGTTTGTACTGCTGTTACCTCAGTATCAATTTATGCAAAAGTGATATTTAACTCTCAGTGCTTCTGAGTAATAACTAACTCAAAGTTCTGCTCAGAATTCTTCAGTATGCCAGTCATCTTCCATATGCTGGAAAATCACAGGCAAAATGATGCTATTTTTGGGATGTGAGCCATTTAGATTCTGTTGCAGTAGGCTGTCTCCTAAGAGAATGTTCTGTATTTGACAGAATATGGCAGAAAAGTTCCTTGATGGTGAAATACCACTGGATTCCTTCATCGACGAGTACCAGAGCAAGCGGAAACTGGCTCACCTGCGCCGGGTGAAGATCGAGAAGCTCCAGGAAATGGTGCTGAAGGGACAGAGACTTCCTCAGGTTCAGCCGCCGGCGCAGCCAAGGGCACCCGAGCCCGCACCGGCACCTGCGGATCCCTACAAGGCGGATGCAAACACTCCTCCCTCGGTGGTGCCGCGGAGAATCCCGCCCCCACCGCCTCCTTCAGGCCCAGCAGGACGTTTCCCCACCCCCTTCACCGCAGCCATGAGCTCAGGACCAGCTCTTTCTTACCCAGGTGCTCCGTACCCTCCTCTGCCGCCCCGGCCGGGAGGAGCTCAGCCCACGAGTCAAATGGCACAGCCAGGATACCCAGCTCAGTTTGTACCACCCTACCCTCCACCTCTTCCCCAAAGACCACCTCGCCTTCCGCCACCACATCCTGGCTTTATCCTCCAGTAAATATTTGGGTGCGCCTGACTTAATGTATTGGTGCTTATATTTCCTTTTCCCCCATCGGAGACTTGCTGTAGGCAATGGGAAGCCTCTGTTCTTTGCACAATGGAGTACAAAGGCCGAGCTGTGGCACAGAGGTTTGCATTTGCTTTGCTAAACGTGATGGTGTTTGTTTGCAAAGGTCAGTGGTGACAAGGTTTTCCTAGGAAGGTGATAAGGTCTAAATTCTGTAAGTCCATCAAATTGGGAAGCCGCTCACAGTGGATTTGCTGACGTGACAAACTGAGTCACGCTCTGAATTCCTTAGGGATGGTAAATCAGCATCCTGCTCTGTTCTGATGTATTCCCATGGCAGCTGGATGGATGTGTGGCAAACGGGGAGCTGCTTGTCTCTCTAAGGAATTCTGTGTCCGTGGCAGCGTTGGGATGGTAACAACCATATCTGACTGCTGGGAAAAGGGTGTGCACAGGACCCCCCTCGGCATCCTTCTGCAGCCAGGGCCAGGTGCACAACGTTTTCAGAGCTCACTGAGCTGAAACTCCTGTCAGAACACCTTGGGTGGGTTTCAGACAGGGAAAATGACAGGAGTTTCACTTCTGCATTTCAGTTGTTACCTTAGACATTGTGTAATCAAAGTAGGCACTACTCCCACTCCTAAATAGCTTGATACCCTCAAAGTCCTGGTCTCTTGAAATGAAACTAAACTGTTTGTAGAGCCAGTTTAGGGTTTTATAGACACTTTACCAGGCAGTTTTATTTCCTTGCCTGTTAAGACTCTTTCTAATGGTTGGGTTTTTTTCTCCTTTTCCACACCTTGGATACAGAAATGATTTTTTTTTTACACAGGTGCTCAGCTTTTGATACCATGTGATTCCAGGAATCTAGGCAGGGTATTTTCTTAATCAAATACTGGATTTTCACATGTAATTGCCCACTTGAATTTCCACCATTTCATTTTATCCCTTAACTCTGTCTCTCGCTTGGCAGAACTATTTTTAACGTTCCCATTTCCTTTAGTTCTGCAGTTTGGGGCATGTGTATCTATCTGGGATTTGCAGTTCATGTTTCTCTGCAAGTAGGCAAAAAAGAAAAGCCTTTCGAGGTCCATGGTGGCTGTTTGCATCTTACAGAATCCGTTCTTGACTTAGCCACTGGATGGGAGAGGCTTTTTAGGGCAGCTCACATTTCACTCTCGATGTGACTCTTGAAGCCTAAGGTGCAGACACATGCTGGTATTTTAATCCAGCACTGGGGGAGGCAGAATTTAACACTTGTTGTTTGCACAGAATGTGTCTGTGAATTTGTTTTCAATCAGTCCAGAATCTGTCAAAGCCCCTGGTTATTTCGGAGCGTTTTGGTATCACTGTCCTGGAATGCACTACATTGTTTGGAGGTTTGTACTACAAACAACATCAGTCAGAACAGAGTATCTATTTTTTTTTTCTTTATGTAAGACCTGGATTGTCCCTTAATCATTTCCTCTGGAGTGTGGTGGTTAGCAAATACTAATCTGAAATTAAGCTCATAACAGGAAGCTCTCGATTCTGAAAATATGCTCATTGAGCTTGTTTTGCCTTCTGGAGACAAAGGGCAGAAGGTTGGTCAGTGTTACTGGCATCTGAACCAATTCCCCAGTGTAAGTCTGGCAAGTTTTTATAGATGGGGGATTTTGTGAAGCAATGTGCATTGGATTTGTTTGCAAAGTGTGTTTTTTCTGTAATCTAGTGATGGTACAGGATTTGTTGTTTTATTTTTTAAATAGTGTGGTATCTTTTCTTGGTATTATTTTCTCACTGAAGCTTTGTATAAGCATGGTTAGTTATGACTCGTTTCAAAGTAACTTTGCTGTGCTGTTAGTGCTGGTATTTGGATGGCAGCTGTTGTATCTGGATGCTAAACATAAGTCTGCTGTAGAAATGGTTTGTGTCCTAGAAAGAATTAAAGTGGGTGGGGGCTACCAGGGTGGTGTGTGAGTACAGAAATTCATACTTTGAGCCTGCTACACAAAAACTCTAAAACACACTCAAATCAGTTTCACTAAGATTTCATAAAAACAACCAGGTATCTTTTACACTTATCAAGTGCCAACTGTTTTTCTGAGGGTTGGAAGTCCTCGGAAGTGATGGGGGTGATAGATAAGTGTATTGTGAATTTGCACTGCATTTTATGTATCAGACTTTATTGGTATTAGTAGTCCAAAAATATTTTTACTACTTGTTGAACCTTCTGTCTTTTGGTAACTTTTGTGATAACAATGACCTTTCAGGGATACTTTATCTAAAAACAACCTCTTGTGCACACTAAATACAGACAAAGCTAATGCAATTTTTTTTGTCTGAAAGCAGAACAATGCATTATTGCATATGCATGTGGCTGATGTGCCTTAGGATCACTACTTGTGATTGTAATTCTAGGATATTAGCATTTTTATCATTTGAATGGCCATTGCTTAACTCTAATTTTAAGGGCTCTTTGAGAGCACTGACTTTTACAAAAAAACTGACCCTCATACTTCAGAAAAAAACAGCTGTATCTGCTATTTGTAAGCTTATAGTTGCCTTCACCGATGGGTAAGTTTGAACGTGGATGATGTAACTCACGTGATGTTTCAGTTATTGCAAGCTCATAACTGAAGTCCAGCTGCTCATGGAAAACGTTTTGCCATTAATTTTGTGTGTGTGTGTGCACACAAACTGTAAATATTTACTTGACTGCTGGTGTTGTTTAAGGGTAAAGGAGAAAAATGACTGTGGAAAGCTGTTCAAATCCTTGCAGCAACAAACTTGACGAAACGCTAACCTGGATGAGTCGGGCAAGAGCTGTGTCAGTGCTTTCAACCTGTTGCCCTTCAACAGCTTCTCCTGTTCTGTTATAGCTAATAAATAAGTTCTGCTCTGGCTAGGATGTTTAGAATTGTACTAATTTGCACTGTTTATAAGATAGTGAGATTAAAATGCCATAGGCAAGCTGAGACTCGAGAGGGGGTGGCTCACGATGCTTGCCAGAAAAAAAATAAAAAATATATATATATCTAAAAAAAAGGATTTTTGATGTCTGCTACAAATAGCATATACTTCCCCAAAGCAATTGGAGTGGAGAAAAATCCTTTACATACAATGTGTAACACGGCTTTAGAGTGTTGGTAGCATTGGAAATGCTCCCTTTGGGCAGCGTTATTTGTGCCAGTCTTTGTACGCAGTTCTGTAAGGTGGGACGTGGTTAGGCTCGGACTGGGGATCAGCAGCGAGCAGTTCTGACTCCTGGGTGGTTCCACTGCACTCAGGGCTGCCTCCCAGAGAAGGTGGAGTCATTCCAGCACAGCTCTGATCCAGACAGGTCACCTCTGTACCGCTGGCCCCCGAGGGGCGACAGGGAACGCGAGCTTCCGTGGGGTGCCAGGGGGCACCTGGGCACCGGCTGGCCGAGGTGACCATCCCCATTAGTGCCCCAACCTCCACAGCCTCAGCCTCGACCTCTCTTGGGACTTCTCTGCCGTCTCAAACTGGAATCACGACGTAGATACAGAGCTCAGAGCGACGATTCTTGCAGCCTCGCGTGGAGCTGCGTGGCAGACGCGGAGTTCGGAGGGGGCAGAGTCGTCCTGTGCCTGAACAGTTCCTCTGTGGGATCCTGGACTGTCTTAATAAGGGGCAATTTTATCTGCCGAGCAAGTTGTGAAACATACAGTGGGTTTGTTTGCATAAGAAGTCTTTCTGTTATCTACTGTGTTCTGATTTTCAATAAAATAGCATTATCTCTTGGTGTCCTGTCCCCTCCTGGCTCCATTCAGTCGTGGTGCAGTTGTATTAATGATTTCCAACCCTAATGGTGTTTTTTCTGTAGCAACATGAGCACGGTTGTAGGTGGATGTAGAACATAAAATTGAAAAAATATTGCTTTAATTATTCATAGTGAATCTGGTGGCTGTGTTTGCAGTGACTGGATAAAGTGAGTCCATTTTGTGTGGAGCTGACAGAGGATGGGTTGGCTCAGAGCAGATTTTCCATGTTGGAATCATGGCAGTGAGGTGGATGGGCTGTCTGTCAGGTAAAATCCCTTTGCTTTTCTTCTAATTTCCTACAATTAGTGGGAATGTTCAGAATCACCTGGAAAAGCTGAAGGGAGAAAGCCCTTTTTTTTTTAAGAGAGGAAAATCTTAGATTTCAGCCAAGTTAGGAGAAATGAGTCAACCAGAGTTATTTAGGAACATGAGTCAGAGGGCAGAAAAGACCTGATGTCATTTTCTGTGATAGCTGTCGCTTCAGCAGCGACGTGAAATAGAAATCCTCGTGTGGAATAACTGAATAGGGAAGAAAATCCCTTTTTTAATTGTTTCTTGATCCTTTCCGTCTGTGGTGGCTGCAGGGACTGGATAACCTTCTGCAGAAGAGGGAAAGTGCAGATGAGGAAAACCTGCTGTGCTGACTCAGTGCAGGTGGGCGAGGGCAGGGGAAGGTGTTATGTAAAAGCTGCAGCTCTTCAGCTCGGCTCTTCTAAGAATTTGCTCTGTGTTCTGTAGCCTGAAGAGCTGCAGAGCTCCAGCTGTGCCTGTTCCAAACCTGGGGCTCCGATGGCCTTTCCCTGTGGTTGGTGTCCTGGGAGGTTGTTCTGGGTGGGATTGTTCCTGGTACAAAGGTGTCACCCACCAGGGAGGGACTCACGTGGCACTTGGGGGTTGGATAACAAAAAAAGCAAAATGCCACCAAAAAAAGGTATTTTGGGGACACACTGTGGTGTCCATGTGGCCTTGGCTTGTCCCTTCCCTGGAAGTGGCTTTGGGGGTTGTGCAGGTCCTTCCCTTGCCCTTGGTCCTGTAATTTCCTGTAATACAACCTCTCAGGTTGTACATTAATCATCCCTCATGCCAGGCTTTTACAGGATCGCCTCTTCACCTCCCTGACATTGGTCCCTAGGAACTGGATGTGTTGCTTAAAGGTTTTTGAGACATTTTGGGTCTCAACTGACGTTTTCGAGGTGCCCTGCTGAGGCTGTGCCCCAGGACACCCTGTCCCTGAAGGAGGCTGTCCCTGGTCACCCCGTGCTGGGCTCTCAGCCTCTCTCTCCGTTTTTACCCCTACCTGCAGGACAAATCCCAGGCTGCTGAGGCTGGGAGCTGTGCCAGTGCACACCCTGGGTCCTGCTGTAAGCTAAAAGCTATTTTTTTTAACACTGCTTATTATTTCCAACCCGCTCAAAGGTGCTTTTTCTGCACTCCTAGAGGTGATGAGTAGGAATTATTTTTTCCTTCAAAGCTAAAAATGTTGCCTCTCGCTGCATAATCCCACACCTTGCTACGTGCACTTAAAACTGCACATTATTCTGGCAACCACTGCTAATTTCTGAGGGGTTGGGTAGTCCTGAAGGGAGCTGGTCACAGAGGGGGGGAGGTGACAAAGTGGCCCCAGTTCTCAGCACTGGAATGAGACCACTTGGTTTTGGAGAAAATGCTGATGGTGGAGAAATGTGGGAATGGTTTTTGGCCTGGGGGGTGTTGTCTCACGTGGTATGAGGGGAATCCAGCCCAGCTTTGTATTTTTTTGGTTTGATTTAAACTTGCATCCCCATGAAGCATTTGGTAAATGATGGTAGCTGCTGGTGCTTCTGGGTTTCCCAAGTCCCTTTTCTGAGTGGGTCATTCAGGAAATACCACCCTTAAATATTGCCCTGCCCAGACTCATGTAATTCGTGCCTGCTTGGGCACAGCAGAAAAATAACTTTTCTTGCAAAGGAGTGGCTGCTTTTTGTGGCTTCGAGGGCTCTTAAAAACATACTTTCACAGAAATGTTGTGGTTTGGTTTCTTTACCTGACTTCCTCGAGCCTGTACCAGCCTGTTTTGTGTCTGTGTGCTTCATTTCAATGCAGTTTTTCCCCCCCAGTGGTCTGACAGTTGTGTTTTGCCAGCTTTGCTCTCTGTGGAGATGCTGTTGCTGAGCTGCAGCTGCTTCGTGTGCTGGTGTTCAAACTAATCTGTGGTTGCTGGAGGTTTGGCTGCTGAGGGAGGCAGAGGGGGGCTCTGATAACAGCCTCATTGAAAGCTGCTTCGGGAAAAAATAAATTGTACTTTACTAACCTCGATGGAAGGGAGCAGAAAACATTTCACAACTTGGTTATTTTCCACTGCTTCTCTTACAGGTACTGAGTAAAATTCGTTCTCGGGAGCACGCAAGTGAAACATCTTCCTCTCGTCTTCCACAGCCACAGTAATGGTATTTAAAAGTCATTAGCAAATTGGATCCTGCACGAGCAGATGTCTTGATGGAGCCTCAGAATAAACCTTTGCAGACACACAGTTTGTGATTCTGATATTTTTGTCAGCTACAGATAGCAAACACTTTCCAAAAAAGTAGAGGACTGAAGAAAAATCTTAGCCTGGACAGTAAGATTAATTCTTGTACAAAAATTAGATTACATTTCAAGTGGTTTATAGGGAATATTTTTAGTTTTGATGCTACTTTTTGATACTTTTGATGATCCTGGTCTGGACGGTTTTAAGTAAATCCCAGTGTGACAGCAGTGGGGGTAAACAAGTTACATTTAGCCACAGCATCAATCTCAAAGCCACATTTTCTTTTTGAATTCTTTAAATATAACGAATCCTTTAAATTTTAAGTAGGGCTGTGGCTGGACTTCGGGTAGTGAGAGTTTAAAAGTTTGCATTCTCGATTAATCAGTATTTCCGTGATGAAATGTGATGGTGTGAGCGGTTGGACGACGTCAGTCTCCCAGCAAATTTATCTTTATCACCATCTATAAATATTTCTTGAGCTACTGCAGAAAGCACTTCCTTGAGAGAAAAGGGCTCTGAAAGAAACGAAACTCAGCAGGGAGCTGGCCCCTGTCACTGCTGTGTCATTGTCACTTGATGTGACAGCAGCCACCCGAGGGACACGGCTGTGTAAGCCCGTCCCAGGGCTCGTGGAAAGGCTGAGCTTTATTCCTAAAGCTCCAGGCTGGAGTGATCTCAGCAGAACCTGCAGGATCAGAGCTCACCTCGCCCAGCAGCACCAGGATAACAGGGCCCTTCAGTGGGGAATGCACTTTGGCCATACAACGAGTTGGGAACGAGCACTGGCACTGGTGTCACTGCCCATAAACCTGCAAGGTCAGTTCTGTGATGGGAAACCCCGGAAAGCTTTGGCCATCACGAGACTGCTGAATAACTAAAACAAATAATGAAATACCTTATGAAAGTGTTTACCTGAGATACAGCCACNATCTATAATAATTAAATTACCTATATTACCTATCACATATCATAATTATATATATAATTATCTATTATATATTATGTTTTATATAGAGTGCATAATAGTATAGGTACATAAAATGTGCAAAAATGCATATATATATATATATATTT
>VZTH01019013.1:0-15896 GCA_013397815.1 Aleadryas rufinucha
CAGGTTGCCCAGGGCAGTTGTGGGTGCCCCAGTCCTGGCAGTGTTCAAAGTCAGGTTGGATGGGGCTTTGAGCAACCTGGTCTGGTGGAAGGTGCACCTGCCCATGGCAGGGTGAGGTGCAGCTAGGTGATCTTTAAGGTCCTTTCCAACCCCTTAACATTCTATGATTCTATGATTCTATGTCTCTATTATTCTTTGTCTTGTCCAGAAGAAAACTGGAATCCCTCCTTTTAGACCAAGTAGTACATCTCATGTTTTATACTTGGTGTGGAAGTAACTGCAGCATCTTTTAGCTGGGAAAACTGAGAAAGCAGTCATGGCTTGCTATTAAAACTGGTGTGAAAATGCTCCTGGGGATTTGCATCTTAGGAAACCTGACTAGGGATTTTTGGCCTTTGTCACAGAAACTGGCAGCAAGAGCCTTGGTGTTTTCAAGAGCTCTGGAAGCAGTGTAATCAATTGATTTGGGTTGACAAAACCATATAAACTGAAGAGGATTTATCTGAAAAACTTATGTAATTATATTGTGCTTCAGGCATCAAATTGAACGTAGTGATATCCAGGACTGCAAATGAAACGAATGCTCTTTCAGTTTTGTATGTTTCTTTCTAATGTTACTGCACTACAATTATTAAAAATTCTAAAATTGTTTATAAGTACATTGTACACTGATTTCTTAAACAAACAAAGTGCTAGAAGTAGTTACTATGTCAGGATAGCCACTGCAGTTCTTGGGTTAAACTTCTAGGCTAGTTTTCTTTTTAAATGAATTGCATAAATTTCCTAGTGCAATTAGCTAATCCATAAGAGAGCCACTGAGTTCAGGACTGCTTGCCCTAACCCCAACACACTTGAGGACCACCTCATGCAGAACAGGGAACAGAAGACGTATTACAACCAAAAGCCGGAATGAATGAGCTAAACTCCAATGGCACTGAAAAAGATGTGCTCTCAGTGTCTTGGAGTGATTTACGATGGTGGTCTATTCCCCTGATCCCCTGCTCTATGCCCCAAGCTGGCTGCTGTATCTTCAAGGTGTGTGGCCAGGGAGGGGGGAGGTTTGGGCTCTGTGGCGGGCTTTTTTCAAGGCCTCATGCCCCAGGTGCGGTTTGGTTTTACTTGGCTAGCTTGGTTTTGTTGGCCCAGGCAAGTTTTTCCCTTCCCTGGCCTTGGAGAAGTTGCAGTAGCAATCCTTCAGTAACTTTTGGAGGAGAACTGGACAGCTTGTTAGTCTGAGATCAGAGAAACGGGACCGCTGGGAGAGGGGCCTCTCCGTTCTGGCCCCAAACCTCAGGAAGCCGAAGGAGAGAGAGCACACCAGGAGGCTCCAGCCCAGTTACTTCATCTGCTGTGGAGAGGAGGTTGACGCCAGAGAGTCACCAGATTTTCATCTGGTGCCCGAACTGCTGCGTGAAGCTCCTGTTTCAGCTTTTTATGTGAGAGAGATGCCGGCACCATCTGCTACCACTGTCGGTCGTGAGTGGGTATTTTCCCTGGCATTTTGGGTTTTTGTTCTGGTGTGTCTGTGGTGGGGAGCAGGAGGGCGGGTAAGGTCTGACAGTTTAATATCTAGCACTTACTTACTTTTTTCCCCCTTGCCTTGTGGACATTCTGTTGCTTAATAAACTGTTGGGGTTTTTTCTCACTTTCATCCATTAGTATTCATTTCCTATTGGTGGAAAGGGATTGTTGGAACCCTTTTAGAGATGACTCATTCCAGAATGACTTCTCCTAAATTTGTCTCAAAACTGAGAAACTCAGGTAGTCCCTGTCATAAATAAGAGATTCAAAGCAGCTACAATGAGAATGCAGACAGGTTGGCACTCGGTAGATTAGTTTGTGTAGGACTGGTGTTCAGAATGGAAAAGCCAGCTAGAACATTCTGCAAAGGGAGAATGTGGAGGAAGCATTGTGCTTGAGTCATCATTAAATGTGAAAGAGGCAAAACTTAGAAAAAAATTCTCTCATTTAGCTGATGGCCCAGTTGCTGGACCATCCTTTCTGTCTCGATATGTTGTGTGTGCATCTTTATTCTCCCTTCAAGGGAGCTAATTTTGGCAAACTGTATGCAAATATGTTTATAGTTTGCTAAAAAAGAAACCATCATCTATTATTTAAAAATCCACATTTAGATATTGTAGTTATAGTGAAATGCCTATCTCAGAACTGGAATTATTAATAGAAAAATCACTGGTCCAGATGTTGCATGTTCAGTCCTGTCAGTCACAGACTGGTTTTGGTTTCTTTCCTAAACTCCTGCAGTGCTCTAATAGAGGACTCTGACTTTATATAATGTATTGGAAGCAACTCAAAAATCATTCATAAGATATCTCAGCCCTCAGTCACTAAAGTCCTCAGATGTGTGTGCTACATAGATGCAGTGTAAGATAGGTATAATTTCTCTGTAACATTATGGAATTAGGTTATGAGTATATTAGCTATATACTTAAGGAATTAATGCTAACGATACATAATAAGTACAATCTTTAACCAATATGAGCTGCTCTACAGGCACTAGCAGCATGGGAGTTTCTACCGGTGTTCAGGTTCCCTCTCTGTGAAAACGTTGCAGCATATCTGCACTAGCCTCTGCTTATCACCCTAATCAGTGAAGGAAAAACAGCCTACCTCTCCTGCAAAAATCTGGGCTTTTAATATCCTTGAGGCCAGGGCGGACTGAGCTTCAGCCAGTGCTTGTGGAGACTTTTGAACCTGAGAAGTCTTCACATCCTGAGTCCCTTCCTCAGCTTTCCCTGCAGTGGCAGCAATGGGGGCTCAGAGGGCACTCCCCAGCCAGACGAGCCCCCTATCTTGCATGCATCCCTTGCATTAAGTCCCTTCTGTTGCTTGTGCTGCTTAATCATTGCTGATCCTCTTTCAAACTCCTCTATTTCTTCCTTAAGAAAGTTGAGATATAACTTTAAAAATCGTGTAGTATATTAATTCCTTGACTGAACTGTTAGTTGCAAGTCAGTTTCTTGACATCCATGGGTGCCTGCTGCTTTGAGCCCCAGCTGTAAAATAGCCCTGGCAGCCTTGAACATCCCCTTTCCTTCCAGAAAACTCAGTTTTCTAGCCCTTCGCCTTGGACATACCTATTCCAGTTCTTAACCAGAAGAGGGTAGGGAAAATAACTTTTCAGTAAACCGTAAAGATTCATTAATTGTTTGTTTCTCTCTATGATATTTTAATTTCATATCTCATTTTATGATGGTATATTTTAAAATCTTCTATTTCTAGCCTTGCTACTTCCATGATCTCTGCCACAGAAAGTAGCTCAAAACAGGCAGTTCATTTCAAGGGTTTGCAAAGACGTGTTGTAACTTTGATTTGCACTCACCAAGTGAGTGTGTCTCGGTCTCATTTAAACTGCTAAGTATCCAGTGTACTGCAAAAATCTGATCAGTGCTTTGGAAGAGATGTATGAGTAGGAGGAGAAGGCTCAGAACAGTGACCTCATTACAGTGTTGGTCATCTGAATACAACTAGAGTTGACATCAAGCACTGATGAATCAAATCAGATTCAATTCATTTGTGTCCAACGAAAAACCCAAATAATTTTTGGAATGTTTGAGAGGTGTATTTATAGTTTCAGGATCAAATGTTTTACAAAGTTTTAAAATTATTTATAAGAAGGCTGAAGTTGATAGTGGAGAATGTTAGCCTTTCCCTTGCTGTGTGTTGGTGAGTTGGGAATTGGACATGTAAGGTTAGACTCAGAGAAACATTTGGCACTACCCCAGGTAAATATATGAAAGAAACGACTATAGCCAATTTCCCGCTAAGCAGGTTTATTAGCAAAAACCTTCAACAGAGCGATTGAGGTTCCTAGCAGCTGGCTAGCTGATTCCCAGCGAGGAGGACTCTTCCCATGCTGGGTGCCTGACCAGGGTCAATTGGTCAGAGACCCCGATCTTTAGAGGAGTCACTTTTTATACCCCTCCTGGGCGCACCACCCTCCCTCCCAAGAGTCCTCCCCTTGGAGACCATGTGAGTGGTGTCTGTCAGCTCATAGTCCAGCCGACTGGACCACTGGTTCATTCATATGGGTGGTGTAGGAACGTCGAGTGATTGGTGAAGTCCTGGTCCAGTCTGGGCCCTCGAGTTATCCACTTATGCAAATCCCAGTTGTCACCCTTCCAAAATGTTCTCCCTTTCCCACTCTTATCAATCAACTCAAGGCTTGTTCTGTGTATTACTAATACACAGAACAAACTTAAAACTAATCAACCCCATTTCTCAAACACATGAATGGGTTTAACCGTAACCCCAAATAACAAGTTACCCCTTTACCATTCAACAGGCTTAACAGTATCCTAGAGCTAATTAACCATTAACTATTTAACGACCTATCAGAAACTCAGGTTACAGAGGACTACAAAAGTCAACCTCTCACGGTTATTTATAACAATATATCGATACATATATATGGATCATTCATTATTGCCATTTTAAAAGAAAACAGGGTCTATGATTCATCATATGACACTGTCAGTCTGTCATGTGAAATGGGGACTTCCTTGAACCCTTTGTGTTTGATCAGTCAGTCAATACCCCAGGAAATTTTAGACACTTGTACCCAACCAGTCTGTCAGTGTCCCATTATGGTGACTCCATGTTACCAGAGCTCAGTTTGACTGACTTGTTCAGGGACTTGTGCCAAGATTATTATTGGAGGTGAATCCTTACTACAGTTTAGAAAGAGAGACTCTCTCTTGGATCTCCACACTCACAACTGAGTATGATATTTGCTTCCAGCAGCTGTTAGTGCCCTTGAAGGGCTCACACTGAACAGTTTATGGAATAACACACCTTTTAAATAAAAACACTGATAATTCAAAATTGTGACAGGTTAAAGTTCAAAGATTACTAGTGATAGTTTACTGATTGTAAAAAATAATTTAAAGCAAAATACAGATAAGCTCTAATCACCAATGAAATTTAGCTTGAGATAATAGTTTAGCTCACACAGAGTAAGGTTCTTATCTCATAGGTATCCCTATAGGGGAGAAGACAGGTTCAGTCAGTCAGCTGTTCCCAGAACTTCTCCATGTTTTTAACTGACTTTTATTTTATTTATTTTTATTGGAGCTTGAGTGACTCTAGGCATACATACTTTTGTTACTGATTGGTGTAAAATTCCCTTGCTTTGGTCTTGAAGATATAGTCAATAAAATGTAGAGCATATACTCGGAGAGGTGAAATCAGACCTTGTAATTTTGGGATACAGGTGCATTAGCATTACAATGAAATTATAATTCAGCAAGTTTATCTGAGGGAGGGTATTTTGCCTCAGTTGCTGGTTCAGCAGTGAGATATCTCCTATCCCTCCTGGCTGACAGGTGCTATGTGGTTTATCAGCTATGTGGTATCACTGGGTTCCCAACCGTGCAAGGATTTCAAAATTGCCTGGCCATGGTGTCTTTGCTCCACCCTTTGTTTCATCCTCCTTACAGGTGCTTAAGGTTGCAGTCTCTGTTGTGTGGGGTACTACCATGGAATAGATTCGGTGCATACCAACTGCTTTCCATCCAAGACTGCATCCAGAAGTAACTGTATTTCACTCTATAATTTCCATACAGTTATAGCTTCTGTTAGAATGTGAGTACAGCTTCCCAGTTTTCTCCAGTTTTGTCTCCAGTCATTTCCCCTTAGTCTGGTACTTGATATGGAGAGCCATGTACACTTTTTACAGGTATCTAGGTGTCTAAAGACATCGATGTGTGCCTCAAGTTTTAGGTATCATCAGAACTGGTGAACTAGGCAACCAGAACAAAACCTGTCACTAGTTACGTTTGTACTTTCAAAAGCTTAATGTGTGCCTCAGAATTTCTTGGTATCTAAATGCATATGTGATTAGGGCTTAAAACTCACATTGGAAAATGGACATCTCTTTAGATGGTGACTGAGGTCTGCTGTGTTGTTTAGCATTGTTCTGTTGGTGGGAGAAACAAACCCATGTTATTTATGTCTGTTACAGGAAGAGGAACTTGGAAGAAAAGTGTTGGCTGGCTTGGCTCATCCATGTTATACACTTGTTACAGTGTTAATGACTTTACAGATGCAGCATTCCCAATGTGGACTGTTGTTTAGAGAAAAAATAGTCATTTCACTATTAATGAACTTAAACTGAAGGATGTTGTCTAATCATTTAATAGGATGCACAACTGGAAATCAGCTTCAGATGATTCCTCAAGTGTCTGAAAATCAGGGGATTTCACAGGAAAAAAATCTCTTAGAGTTTATAAAGTTACAAGCCTTGGCTAACATTTCTTATTTTGAGCAACACTTTTAATATCTAGTGCAGCCTGTCTCAAGCTCTTAAGTTTCCTGAAGTTTTTAAAGCAGCCTTAACTACTTTGCATCTTCATAATGAATTCTTGAGTGCTGTTTGGCTGCCTGGAATTGGAAGCAGTTCTTGCCATTTCTGGTTTTATTCTTCTATTTTGCAGTACATTTCTGGTCAAAGGAGACATAGCTGGCTCAGAGAAAGCCTGCCAGCAAAAAACATGTGGCTGAAAGCTGGGAAATGATCAGTCCTAGATGTTCATAGTACAGGAAGAGCTCAGACAGTGCTGGTAGGGGTTTCAGAGGATCCCTGCATTGTGAATCACATTCTGGTATTGTCACAGTTCGAGGGACAGCTTTTGCTAAAGCTGATTAAGAGATGTGTACACCAAAGGCACAAGCAAATAAAAGCATGGCAAGGCAGGGATTTGCATACAAAGAAGGAGCAGGTGGCTGAGACACAGTGGAAATTCATGTATATTCTTTTATTGTACTTGGGAATGTTGGGATTGGAGCACTGATAGAGGTATGCTGTCCCTTACACCTCCTGTGCAAATTAAATGTTGCCACACCATTTCAGAGTCTTGAAGGATCTGGAAATTGAATCTTCTGAGCTGGACTTCCCACAACCACACTAAGGGTCATGTCGTGTCTACCAAGAGAGAAATCTACATGGGCAGAACAAGCAGAATCAGTTGCATTAGTCAAAGACCAGGCATTGAAATGATTACATAAATTAATAATGAGGGAGCCCTGAATTTACAGAAGCCCTTTATAAGTCATAACAAAATATTTTCTCCGGTTGTAGTAAAATTTGCATTTATTAAAGAAAATGAGATCTATCTAATGACTGTTCACAAATCTAATCCCTGTGTGTGGAAAAGGCTCATCCATAAGGCAGTGTCACAGCAGTGCATTCATGTTCACAGAGAAAAATTAAACTGCTGGCTACATGTGGAATTGCTGAATTTACTAATACCATAACCTCTCACAATATTGGGTAGATGAGTGCATTCGGTCCTCAGGCAAGGCAGATTGGGCCTCTATACTTTGAAAGACTTTCTGTTCAAGTTAATTAAAATACAAAGTCTATATTAACCACTGAATTTTCTATGGTAGCTAATACAAGGAGTTACATTGCCTCCAGTTAATTGAGAGAAAAAAAGATGTTTCTGCAATCTCATTCAGAATCTTTTATAAATGTCAAACACTGCATTATTGCTAGGGATAGTTCCTTGTTTATCCACAAGTATAATATGTGGATATACTGCAACAGGCTTTTTAATCATTCTTCAAATTACCTTCTCTCTCTTCAACTCTTTCTTCAGTATTCAATTGCTAGTTCGAACATCCTAAATGCTTTTGCTAACTAACTCTTTAAAGGTTCCTGATTGGATTAACCAAAAATTGAGTGCCATAAAAATCTTGGGATGGATATCAGGAAGATTTAAACCCTATCTCATTTGCCGATCACAATTAATAGATTTATTAAGTGTGAACTGTGCCTTTCAGAGTTTCACCTGCATTGATTTCCCGGACAATGAAAATTCTATTTAAAGTCTTTAATCAGACAGAAACAGAAACATCTGTACTGATGTTTATTCTGAATGACTGGAAATATTGAAAAGTAAGCATGCAGAGAAAATGTTGGACCAAATACATTTGCTGTGGCATTAGTGGGTTTTGTCAGAAAGAACACAGATTTAAGGCTTTTGTTACCCAATACCTTAAAGCAGTTTACATTGTGTTTAGGCCCAGCTGCCTCCTGTTTCAGGGAACAAGTGAATCACAGAAAATGATGGGTGTCCTAGCTCCAGTCCTCTGAAAAGTGCCCCCTTACCTGGTAGTTCCAGTTCAGTGGTGAGTCACTGGTAGTTCTAGATTTCCCTTGCATGTCTCCAGAGTAATTACTGAGCTAGGAAGAACTGCTGTGATTTGTATGTGTGTATGCTACAGAAAGCAAAGAGCTTAGAAGGGAGGAGCTACCTAGCTAAAAGAGATGTGCACTCTCAAAAATGTGTTTTCTCTCTGAAAATGTCACCTTCTTGCTATTTTTTTCCTGGTGAATCCATTTATTACACTCCAGTCCAGTTCATTAGGGTTGGTATTAAAGGCAGAAGAGTTTGAAAAACATTAATGACACTAATACCAAGAAGGATGGAAAGGTGATTCGATCACTGACATAAAGGACTGTTGGCAAAAGGAAAAAATAATATCTGAATGCTTAGCACATTAAAACCAAAAGCTGTTCTTAAAATTCAAACTAGACCCCTACAATATTGTTCAGAGAAAATATATTTTCATGTCAGAACTACATTCCTTATTTTGCCCCCTGTTATTATATGACTAACAATAAAACCTTTAACTGCAACGCCTCCTGCAATTACTTCCATGGGACCTATTCCCCATTTCTTCAAGCTGTGTTAAAAAGAGGTGGGCACATTTCTGCAAATATATCAGGAAAAAAAAAAAAAGCAAGCAAGGAAGCAGTTGTTTCCATTGTGTTCTTTCTAGAAATCATGAAGAAAAGAAAGATAGAGGAGATCCTAGGAGAGATGAACCTTTTAAAGGAGCAGGAAACAATTTCATACAATGCAAACAACCCCATTTCATTTGCTAAGCCCTGCTACAGTTCTATTCAGAGCAGCTCTCTCTATGCTGAGTTATGATAGCGTTAAGGTAGATATAAGCCTCGAGTGGCTGACCATATGTATTTTATAGGGAACTGGGGCAGAGACATTCTCTCTTGTTTTAGCAATCCATTTTGCCTGCTGTGCTGCCATGGGAGAGTTCTTGTCTGGCATCCTGCCACCAAGATGCCCTTTTCCTTGGCATGATGTTGTTAGGGCTACCTTTTGGGGAAGAATGGCAGTGTGTTTACAACAGTTATACTATACTGGAAAATCCAGCCCATAAATTAATTTTGCATCCCTGCTCTCTTAGTGTAGCCTGAGATGTGGATCTCACCTACAGACCATGTTCAATTTGCTTTATATGAGCCCTGCTTCTTTTGCTATAGATTTTATCTTGCTGGAAAACCTGTCAAACAATTTCTTTGTGCAGCAACAATTTTATTCTAATTAAGTTGGTGTAATTCTGAAGTAATACAGTTGAATTCAGTGTAGATCATCCAGATTTACACCACTATAACAATGATAACAATTTGGTCCAGAGTTAGAAAAAGCTACATAAAACCTCACCCTGTTTGTTAATTGATTTGCATGGTAGATGAAGGGTGAACAACACATGGTAATGGCATATCATTATATAATTCAAAATTATCATAAAATACAAAACATGTAACCTGGCATTATTCATCTATGAAATTAAATCACTGTCCCTCATCTTCATTCTTTGAAAGCATATACATAAACAGCATAGGGAATAAAGGGGAATGAGTCAAGGTTGTTCCTTTTGTTTTAGGCAATAAATATTTGTATGTATTTAAGAAGTTGAGATGCCTTAATGGCTTTAAAGCTATGGAAATAGGGTGACGTAACCTTAAGAGTAATTTTTCTAGAGTTTTTATATTTTTTACTTTTGGAACCTGAATTTTAGTTACTCTTGTCATCCTCAGATTTCTCATTTTGAAGGCTGATTGGTAATAATCTCTGGAGTATCCAACATATGTTAATCATTTTGCATAGGAGGGTGAATGTAGTAAGACACTGTCAGTCACACGCTCTGTCACCTGTTCTAGGACATTTATCCACATGGGCAGATAGAATCATAGAGTCTTAGAATTGTAGAATCATAGAATGGTTTTGGGTTAGATGGGACCTTTAAAGGTCATCTAGCTCAACCCTCCTGAAATGTGCAGGAGCATCTTCAACTACGTCAGGTTTCTCAGTTCTGTCCTCACCTTTAATGTTTTCAGGGATGGGCGTCTAACACCTTTCTGGGCATTCTGTTCCAGTGTTTCACCACACACATCATAAAAACTCTTCCTTATACCTAGTTTTCAGTCAGTCTTCCTTTGTCCTCTCATGGAGTTGCTGCACCACAGAAGCCCACTAGATTGGTCAGGCAGGACTTGCCCTTGGTGAAGCCATGCTGGCTGTCTCAAAGCACATCTCTGTTCTCCATGTGCCTTAGCACAGCTTCTAGAAGGATCTCTTCCATGATCTTCCCAGGCACAGAGTTAAGACTAACAGGTTGGTAGTTTCTAAGATCATCCTTTAATCCTTTTAAGAAATGGTTGGAAAGTTTCCCCTTTTCTAGACATCAGGGACTTCTCCTGACTGTCATGTCTTTTCAGATATCATGGAGAGTGGCTTGGCAACTACATCAGCCAATTCCCTCATGACTGTGGGATGAATCTTGCCGGTTCCCACAGACTTACACTTTCCTCAGGGGGTCTCAAACCTAAGCATTTCTTACAGTGGAAGGGACTTTGCTCCCTCATTTCCTCTCTTGTGGTCTATCCTGTTGAGAGGTATGGAAAGCGGCTGCCAGAGAAGATTAAGGCAAAAAAGTTGTTGAGTACCTCAGCTTTCTCCTACACTATTACAGTTTGCCAGTTGTGCTTATGAGGGGGAATTCATTCTTTTTAACCTTCCTTATCTGGATGACACACCTGTAGAAGCCCTTCTTATTCTCTGTGTCTCTTGCCAGCTTCATCTGCAGTCACACCTTGGACTTCCTGACCCCATCCCTACAGAACAAGGTAGCATCCATATACTCTTCCCAGGATACATGCTTTCACTGCCTGTGTGTTTGCTGCTTGCTTTTAAGTATTATTCAAAACAGGTAACAGAGACATTAGTTATGTCTCCTCAGGGGAAGACAATAAAGTCCTTGGCAATTCCCTTGGCATTCACTGATTTATAAATGCTGCACAGTGCACTAGTCTATGCAAAAATATTGCTGATGGGGCCCTTTTTAAACAGGTTTTATGATGGCCCTGCTTAAATCTACTGATTCTTAAGCTGAATTTATAAATGACTGCAAATCTCTTTTTTTTTTTTTTCCTGTGATTCAGTAGGATGAAAATATACCAGAAAATGCTAAGCTGTGTTAAGAGGCATGTATTCTGCAATGCTTTCCAGTTAGGAGTCACCTTGTAATTTATCAAGAATCATTTATGAACATGCTTTAGTAACCATACAGGGATATGTGGGAGCCATGAGAGAGTCCCCTAAAGGGACAGACCCTGAGTTCTGTTTCCCTGGCTGGCTCTATTCCCTCCCCGCTTTCCCGTGTGCCGGGGCCCCGCCTATGTCCCACCCCCCTGCCCAGAATTCTCTGCCCCACTCCGGAGTCCCGGGAAAAGATTTGAACTTTCCCCTGCTCGGGGCTTTTGTTGTAGACTTTCGGCATGGAATACAGGTCTGGTGGAAATCTACATGGGAGTCCTTCCCGTTTATACTGCTGGTATGTCGGGTCAGCCTGCCAGTGCCAAAACACCGGTACAGAACCCGACAGGGATACACATACTAAATAAGAGGGATTACACAACAAATGCTTACAAGAATAAATAGAGTGACAAAACACAGGGTACTTTCAGTGTCTCATGGGCGAAATGTGGCATCTTTAACTGTGAGAGAAAAAGTTTAGAAGTTAAAAGTAACAGAATCATAGAATTGCTTAGGTTGGAAAAAACCCTTTAGGTCACTGAGTAACACTGTAAACCTAATACTGCCAATTCCACTACTAAACCATGTCCCTGGCTGCCATGTCTACATATCTTTTAAATAAATCCAGTGATGGTGACTGTAGCACTTCCCTGGGCAGCCTGTTACAATACTTGACAACCCCTTCAGTGAAGAAATTTTTCCTAATACTCAATCTAAGCCTCCCCTGGCACAATTGGAGGCTGTTTCCTCTTGTCCTATCACTTGTTACCTGGGAGAAGAAGCCAACCCCACTTGACTACAACCTTCTTTCTATAGTTGTAGAGAACGATAAGATCTCCCCTGCCTCTCAGTTTCTCCAGTCTAAGCAAGCCCAGCTCCCTCAGCTGCTCCCCATGACTCACTCTCTAGACCCTTCACCACCTTCTTTGCTCTTCTCTGGGTGCTCTCCAACACCCCAATGTCTTGTATCATCAAAGATTCAGTGCCATTCATGATGAACTCCTCATGGGGTTAACAGGAAAAAAACTGCAGAAGTCACCTAAAGCAGACAGAGAGCCAGGGACCTCCTAATCTGCTTCTTGGCATGGAGAGGAAGGCGTTAATGAAACAGTGTAAGGCAGCAAGCTCTCCTGTCTGGGGAGCTATTAAAAGGCTCCAATTTCTGGTTTACTCTGGTGTATGATGGAAGACCATTCCATAACACTAGGGTTTCAAGATGTCCTGCAGAGCCAGCAAGATGTTTCGTTTATCACATATTCCAGATACTTGGTATTTCTATGGCTGTTCGGCTTATATCCAGTTTCTTTTGCAGAGCAAAATTCACTGCTTTCATTTCGATGCTTGTGAAAACAATCAGCTCATACTGTGTTACTGTGGATATAGAAAACCAGTTCATACTGTGTTACTGTGGATATAGATAAGTGCTACAATGTACAGGATGGCAACCAATTTTTTTTTTTTCCTTGAGGCAGAAAGTTTTAGAGGTTATAAAAATCCTCCTTTTGTTTGTACTGACTTCTGTGGACCCCAAAACACAAGCCTCTGGAGTCATCTGTGAGCATTTAGCTTAAAAGTCTGGGTGGCTGGGATCTCTCATTGCCTTTCAAATTGGTCTGCTTCCTCTTTGTTGTTGAGCTTTCTGTTGCCATTATGTGCACAAGTGCTGTAACTCGATTTATCAGGCTGCCTTTTGAGCCTTAGGGGAGTCTCCACCTATTGTGTGAATACTCAGATTTACACATGTGAAAGGTGTATAGTTGCTGAGTTGAATCAGTTATGCATATGTCCGGAAGATACAACCATCCATAACAACAGAGCAGTTATTACTCTTTGTTTTCTAGAATGATGTGGAAAGATCAAGAGGTTTGAGCTAAGATAAGTCACTCAACATTATATCCATCTCTGCTGCACCAGACATTCAGCTACTGTTTGTATTTAATTGTCACTGGACAGTTGTCAAATGCTGTGTAGAATGCCAAGAAACCACTTGCTTCATAATTTGAGAACAATTAATGAATTCTGTAGTTGGCCCATGCTCTGGAGAGTTATGATTTCATTTCATATGATAATCCAGTTCTGTCTGATTCATTCACAAAGTAGATATTTTTGTGAACACCGCTATGTGTGGGGTGAGAAACTTCTGGCCATAGTATATATGTTAATGTTAGTCACAAGATATCAACTTTAACCACCAAATCCAGTCACCGTCAGTAAGATGTTTAAAAGATGAGTTCTTTACCTTCCATGTAGCGTTAGACATATTGAGGATCTACAATATTTTTTATAACTTTGCATGCTGGCCTTTCTGGTCTGAGTTGGCTTATACTATTTGACACCTGAACTTAAAATAGGAGAAGAAAAGTTTCAAAACGACATTTCTAGTAACCATATGCATCTTGTTAAATTCAATATATTTTGCTTGTATTTGTATAAAACTAGTATGTATGCGCCATTGGTCTTGTTATATGTGAATTCGTGCTAAAGTGTATAAAGTTATATTTTATGTTATAAAGTTAAAATAAGGACAAGCCTGAACTAGCCTTTNTGATGGACACTCCTTCCTGATGTAACAATAACACTCAGATGATTGCCTAGAGCTTGAATTTTTCTTCAGTCTTCCTGTGTGGATAAATTCTTTTCTGAATTTTTACTGTGGCTATCAGCAAGCTGCACAATTTAGCTTCTTTAAATGTGTGCTCTAGGCTTTTTCTACCTTGATTTCCTAGAGAAATCGAGGGTTGGGCTTGGTGTTGGACACCTGTTTCCCTATTATGTTAATATGGCAGACTTAATTGTATCTTCTTACTGCAATGCTTTCACTCACAGACCTCTGGCTAGAACACTGATTTAGAGCAGTTCCAAACCAATGTCTTTAAGCTGAAACATTATTTATTTTTTTCTTTTCCCAACTAAAAAAGTTGGTAATGCAAATTGTGGTTCAAAAAAACATTTTCTGGGTCTTTCATTCATCTTTCCCAGAAACAAGAGGAGAAAGTAAACTTTTGGTAATGATTGCTAGAGACCAGTTGCACCAAGCTTATTATTTCCTTTGCTGTCCAAGGCACATGATGTCTTCAAAATTTGTGCATCCATGCACTTACTAGCCAGGGGCAGAAAAATGAAGGAATCTAGTTTGCATATTTTCCCACACCCTACGTAATGCTACTCCATGGTGATGCTGTGCCTTACCGTATGCACATAAAAATTGTGATCCCAAAACCATAAAAGAAAGGAAATTTCCTGTTGCACACATGTAAGCTGAAAGAAAATAAACAAAACTGAAGTTGTTATGGTTTGACTGAAGTATTTTCTTCCTCAATATTTCTTCTGATAAAAAAAATCTGCAAAAGCAGCTCTTGTTACTGAAAACATCAGTTTACAGGAGGTGGCACTGTTTGGCCTACCTCTCCCTGCTTCCAAATCATGGAGTTAAGATTCAATTATTAAAATTACTAGAGAGATACCTCTGCCTGAATTAAGGTGCGAACAAGACCATATGCTGAGGTCGATAGTACAGATTATTATTTACAGTAAATGTGATGCAGAGAGAGAGAAAGAAATAAGGAAAAGAAAGAGAAGGAATAAGAGTAGAAAGGTATATAGTCACCACCCATTGGATCTTGTGACAAGACTTCATTGTTGCAATTTCAATGTCTGTTGGTTGAAGTGGTGGTCACTGTCTTGATCCATCAGGGATGGGGGAAGCCCATAAAGAACCAAAGTTACACGGGTTATAGATGCTCAGGTTCAGGTGGGAAGGCCCAGGTATCTCTCCTGGAGTGGGGAGAGTACATTGAATGATGTACTGCTGTAGATCACAGGACACTTCAGGAGTCTCTGATGGTCCGGGACACCTCTCAGGATGCCACAGCTCAGGTAAGAGCAGTTTAGTCAATTACAGCCCATCAGAAGGGGTGAATACCTTCAGGCTGTATATGAATATCCCCAAACTTTACCAGAGGGGAGTTTTCACACCTGAGCCATTACAGACAGGGAGGGCATTGACATGATAAAAAAGCACTATCCCACCTCCTATGATTTGCCTCTCATCAACTTCTTCCCTTATCAGTTAAGTGGTTGTTTGAGTCATTAGCTGGTCCAGTCTCACACATGGTCAGGTGGCTTTACTTTTCTTGAGCTAAGACTGCCGTTGTTGTGAACTGAAAAGGTTTTTGCATAGAGATATATGGCTGTGTTTGCTTCTGAAAGATGGAATATATGATTGTATTTATTTTCACCTACTGGATCACCATTGAAATGGGCAGAATTTCTTAGTCTTATCCTTTAAATCAAAGACAAAAAATAGTCTGCTCATTTATAATCCATGCTTTCAACTAGATGACAGGTGAAATACCATTCAAAGGTAGATTATCATATTTGAGTTTGAGAATTCGAACTGGAGATCACAAGATTATGGCCTACAATGGCAAATTTAGAGTATTTTTATTTTTTGAATGCTGCAATTTGCATTCTATTTTTTTATCCTTTATGCAAAGACAAAGGAAAAAGAAAAAGTTGAGGCTTGCTTTTAAT
>VZTH01019013.1:26156-91674 GCA_013397815.1 Aleadryas rufinucha
AGGAAGGAAGGAAGGAAGGAAGGAAGGAAGGAAGGAAGGAAGGAAGGAAGAAGGAAGGAGGGAAGGAGGGAAGGAAGGAAGGAATGGTCCTCTGCTTGTTTTGTTCTGGTTTCTAGAGAAGTCCCACTCCTATTGGAATTTCTCCAACAGGCCTCCCATACATGGTGAGATCACCATGTCATTCCACAGTTACTTTTTATAGAGGTTAAAGAATGAAAAAAATGTAATTTTTTTAACATTAGTGAGGATAGAATCTGTCATAACATGAGATGTGTCGTTTTTTATATAAATTTCAGATTCCCAGCACAAATGAAAACAAACTACTGATCTTCTTCTGAAAGTCATTCTTGAATTTTTAGTCACCTCCCTGAATCTCTGCTGCACATCTAAATTTTTTGTTTACTTTCTAAATTTTGAGGTGAACTTGCTACTAAAGCCAGGAATTCTCATGCATTTCTTTTTTTAAAATCTGAATGATGTCAATACAGTGTATATAGAAGAAATACAAGTTTTTCAAAGGCATAGAAATTAAGGAAAGTGAAATAAAGCCAGAAAAGGGAAGTACCAATTTCAGAAATGTCAAAGACTCCTCAAATTTGATGAAGGGAGTTACCATTCCATGAGCCCTGTAAAGCTTCTTCTCAGGGCAGAGCACTGTGAATTGCACTGTCTCTGTAGACCAACAGCTACACAGACCCAGCACTCATCAGCTCTTGCGAGTGTTTTCCATTTTCAGCCATGCTTGACAGCCAACAATTCTTTATTAATAATATTACAGAAGCTTCCATTTAAGGATTTTTTTTCTGAGTAAGATTACTGTAGAATGTTGTTGGGGTTTTAAGAGTTCTCTTTTTATTTTCTTTTTCTTTTGAAAGAATTTTTTCCCCACACATGTACACTGCTGAGGGGGAGCCATTGCCAAGGTACTTGAGGGAGACAAAGGACTTGGCTGGGGAGGAGCCCCGGCTGACTGGCCCCTTTTACCTAGGAAGAGGGGGTTGGGTGGGGCCCCAGCTTCACTTGTGCTCTGGCGTTCAGAGGGGAAGGAGGCTGCATCGCTGTGGAGAGAATCCACCATCACCGCGGGCTCCTACCTTCTGCTGCTTTTCCTCCAACCGTCAGTGGAGCTTGCTCTCTCTGGGAGTGGCTCTTGCACAGGGGACCCTATTTTTACACACTANAATACCGTTGTTTGTTTACCTTGTTATATATAAGTAAAGAACTGTTATTCCTATTCCTCATACATTTGCCTGAAAGCCCCTTAATTTCAAAATTATAATAATCTGAAGGGAAGGGGGTTACATTTTCCATTCCAAGGGAGGTTCCTGCCTTCCTTACAGACACCTGTCTTTTAAAACCAAGACAAATGTGAGCTGGGCACTGATGAATAATCTGTGAAGGATTTTTCATAATATGTTCCCCAGAGCTCTCATAGCTCTGAGCAGTGTGAGTGCTGTGAGGAAGCACAGAGGAACATCTCTTAGAGCCCTTTGCTTCTTGCCAAGAAAGTTGTAGCTGTCAGTTACCCAACTGGAAGCCAGCAGATTTTGCCATACTAGGAAAGGCAGGACTGGGTGCAAGAAGACATTTTATTAAAAGGCATACAAACTGCATGTGCATGTGATCTCAACATCATCTGGCCTTAGTTTTCTCATGCTCAACATGACCTACCACAATACCATTTCAAAGAACTACGTAACTATATATTGGTACCTAAAAATACTTTTCCTATAGCAGTCACTGCCTCCATGTGCAGTTTCTCTCCTTTCCTCCACCCTGAAACGAGGGCCTTAAGAAGAGCAAAAAAAATTTTTTCTTCTTGTTGTCTTCAGGTTAGCAGTGACAAAAGCAGGTTTAGGCATTTGGGGTGAATATAAAACTGAAACTCTTTGTAGAGCCCACCTAATACAATCACCACTTCCAAATCACTGAAGGAAAAAAAGTAATTCCTTGGTAAAGTCTTCTGGGTTCTGACTGGTCAGTGCTCTAAAATAAGGGTTCAGGAAATATGTATACCAATTTTTCAATCCATATATCTCACAAAGACAAAAGTACAGATTAATTCCACGCATTTTGATCTCATTGCTGCATTTTTATAGAATAGTCATCACGCTTCGGTGCTTTAGTGTACGAGAGTGCTGACCAGACTGTTTTGCAATAACTGTGTCTTTTAACATCAGACTTCCAGATTGCTGGTGTTGCATTGCATGCCAAACTGTGCAACGCTTTTCCTTGGGTAAGCTACAGAAAAGAGCCCTCTGAGATAATTTTTGCAGACAGTCTGTCATTCTGCAGCAAGAGTAGAAATGGTGGGACATGAGGCATGAAAACTGTGTGTGTGCGCTAAAGCAAGCAAACCTCTAAGCCTGGAGACACAGCGATGAAAGGTGGAGAACATCTGTGGTGAAAGATTCACTCTAGCCAGCCCAGGAGGAAACTTTCACTCCTGCATGGATGAGCTTTCTTACATGCCCAAGGGATGGAGATGTTTACTGAGCTCTCTGCCTGGACTTTGCAGCAATGTTTGAGGCTTTGTAGCCCAGGTCACTGAACAGATGGAAGATAAAACTGGTGAGCCGTGGTAAACACAAAATAAGAGTAGGGATGCAATGATGCATTGAACACAGGCAAAAACAAGGATCAAGAGTGCTTGGTGACATGCAAGAACAGTGACATCAAGCAACAAACAACTGGAACATTGCTGACTTACCTTGCCATGCTGACATCACCTTCATCATGAGAGGGTTGTGTCTCGGGCAGCTCCACCTTATCTAACCCTCAGCATTTGATGGGAAAAGGTGCTGGTCTGTTTATAAATGTTGTACAGTGGAAACATCTTGACTAAAATCCTTTCAGCAGTTCTTCCCATGTCTCATTCACTCATTCTGAAGGACAGTTTCCATGAAGGACCGTGACCAATCATTTAAAAAGCTGCTGACAGATGCAAGGAAATCCATGTGGGCACTGGGCAACTCTGTGTTGGTAAAAAGTGAGTCGGTGTATAAGGCCAACTCAGCCTCTGTAGCATCCTCACATTTATAGCTTGATTGAAAGGAACAGAGAAACAAGGATTTCAGCATGAAACCAGAATTGCCCTACTATGACATTCTTAGTCTTTCTCTGCAAAAGAGAGATTCGATGCAGGATGATAATTGTTTGACAAGCCTTGTCAAACACTGTAAGGAATTCTGAAATACTTTAAAAGACTTTATATCATGTGGATTTTATATGGTTTCATTTGCAAGCATGGGTTTTTTACTGCTATCATTGTTCACTCAGCACACCTGAAAATTACATGCGGTCTGTGACTGCTCAGTATGATTCTTTATGTGAGTAAAGAAGGTAGAATTTGGTCCTTCTCACACATACATATCTAGTCATAGGATTTGCTTCAAAGATGCCATTGAGTGTGGAGAGAAAGAGCAGCACACATGTCTGGAAACAGTTTTGAAGCTCTAGTTATAGTATATTTATCAGGACTTGCATGAACCTCACTTCTCCTGATGTTCATTAATGCCAGCAACACTAATGTACTGTCAAAAGAGATTACTGGACTTATGTTGCTTGAATAATTGATATCTGTAGCCAGTCCAAATTTTAGTCAAAACATTTTGTACTAAAATATTTCTTTAATTGAAATCTACATAGTTTTTTTAGAACAGTCCAGTTCTTCTAAAGTAAGTGGTTGGGATTTTTTTTCTTTCATTTATACATACCTACATAACTTCTTTCTTAATGATATGAGTAGTGTAGTGTACCCTGATCTTTTTACAGGTATATCATATGAAGGGCGAGATGTTCAGTCCATTCTATTCCCTCCAACATCATCATCATCATCGTCATCCTCATCCTCATCATCATCATCATTATTATCACAATCATCATCATCTCAAGAATAATGTTCCTTTTAAAATCATTAATAGTAATGGCTACTTAGTAATGTCACACCACTTATTTATAGCAAATACTCTCAGTCATATGAGTTTTTTTGGTCAGTTTATGCAATACTGAGCCTGCTGGCAGCAAATGGGGTCCACCAGCCTTAAAGGGGAAAATGAATCTTAGCTGAGGAGTTAGCAGGGCTTGTTGAGAGACTTTTAAGCCAGATTTGAAATGGGATAGGGACATAGCCAGGCTCAAAGAAATGAGGTGTGGGAAGGGGAGAACTATAGTGACCACCCTGGTAGCAAAAGAAGTCTTAAGACGAAATACATAATCAAGCACAACAGAACTATAGGGAATCCCTTTGCAATCCTACAAACATCCTACGGGGATATTGACACAGTAAAATGTAAGCCAACACATGCAGTATGGGGAACAAACAGGAGGAACTATAGATCTGCATGCAGTCACTGGGTTTTGATCTCAGTGCCATTACAGAGACATGGTGGGATAGCTCACGTAACAGGAATATTGTCAAGAGGGACTACCTGCTGCTTAGGAAAGACAGAGCAGGAAGGCGCTGCAATGAAGTTGACCTCTCTGTGAGACAACACTCGGATTGCGTTGAGCTCTCTCTTCGTGACGGTGATGAGTGAGTTGAGAGCTCATGTGTTAGGATGAAAGGACAGACTAATAAGTGTGACACTGCTGTGGGTGTTTGCCACAGGACACCTGATCAGGAGGAGGAAGTGAACGAGGTCTTAAACAGGCAGCTGGAAGCAACCTCACAGTCACAGAACTTGGTTCCTGTGGGGGTCTTTATCTACCCTGACATCTGCTGGAGAAGCAACACAGCAAAGCACAAAGAATCCAGGAGGTTCTTGGGGAGGATTGATAACTTCCTGTCACAGGTAGTGGAGGATCCCACAAGGAATGGTGTTTTGAATGTTTTTATGCTAACAAACAGGGAAGACCTTCTTGGAAATGTAGAAGCTGGGGGCAGCCATGGCTGCAGTGACCATGAGATTGTGGAGTTCAGTATCAGATGAGGAGGAAATAGGGCAGTAAATAAGATTGCAACCACAGACTTAAGGAGAGCTAACTTTAGCCTCTTTAGAGGTCTTCTTGAAAGAATCCCATGGGAACATCCCTGCAGAGAAGAGGGGTCCAAGAGTCGGTTGGTAATCGTGGATCACTTCCCCTGGGCTCAAGAACAGTGCATTCCGAAGAACAAGAAGTCAGGCAAAAGGGGCAAGGGACCTTCATGGACAAATAAAGAACTCTTCTCATTACTCAGGTGTAGACAGGAATTACACAGAAGATGGAAGCAGAGTCAGGCCACTTAGAATGAATACTGATTATCAGTAAGTAGAAATAAGACAAGGAAGGCCAAGATCCATCTGGAATTAAATCTGGCCAAAGATGTCAAGGACACCAAGAAGGGCTTCTTCAAATTGATAGCCAAAGGAACACAAAGGGTAACGTGGGCTCATTAGTAAATGAAGAGGGGACTCTGGTAAGAGAGGAAGCAGAAAAGGCAGACTAATGCCTTTACATCGATATTCACTGACAAGACCAGGCCTCAGTGATCCCTGAGCCAGGAGACCAGGGTGAAGAAATGAAAGAAAGACTTTCCCTTGGTCAGGAAGGATTGGGTCTGAGAACACCTGGGCAAACTTGAGATCCTCAAGTCCAGTAGCCATGATGGGATGAGTGAGTGCTGAGTCCATGAGTACTGAGAGAGGTGGTGCACGCCATAGCAAGGCTGCTCATGATCGCCTTTGAAAGGTCATGAAGATCAGGGGAGGTGCTGACAACTGGGAGAAAGCAAATGTCACCCAAGTTTTCAAAATGGGCAGGAAAGAGGACCTGAGGAACTATGGGCCAGTCAGCCTCATCTTTATCCCTGCGAAAGTGATGCAGTACCTCATTCTGGAGGCCATCTCTGTCCATGTGGAAGACAAGAAGGTGATCAGGAATAGTCAGCATGGGTTTACTAAAGGTAATCAGGTGTTTGGCCAATTTGATTGCCTTCTACAATGAAATAGCTGCCTGGATGGATGAGAGGACAGCAGTGGGTATTGTCTAACTCAACTTCAGCAAGGCTTTTGACACTGTCACTCCATCCTCATAGGCAAACTCAGGAGGTGTGGACTGGATGAGTGGCCAGTGGGATGGATTGACAACTGGCTGAATGGCAGGTCCAAGAGGATTGTAATCAGTGGCACAGGGTCTAGCTGGAGGCCTAGCACCAGCAGCATCCCTCAATCCTAGGCCCAATATTGTTTAACTTACTCACTGAGGACACAAAGCTGGGAGCAGTGGCTGATACCCCAGAGTATCTTCCTTCTGTATACAGTATACAGTCCTTCTGCTGTGCTTCAGAAGGATCTCTACAGGCTGGAGAAATGGGCAGAGAGGAACTGTCTGAAACTCAATGAAGGCAAGTGCAGGGTCCTGCACCTGGGACGGAATAACTCAATGCACCTGTACAGGCTTGGGGCTGACCCCCGCATTTCCCTTTACAGGATGTTATGCTTGCTCTATGGTAGCTTTAAGTTGCTGTAGGGTAATGGGGATGGATATGAAATCATTATCTGGAAAACATAAGTGAAAATTTTCTTCTCCACATCAGGAAGCCAGCACAGTATTTTCCTGATGAATTACTTATTGCCATTTGAGGAAGATTTCCTGGTATAGAAACAACTACTTTAATCCAGTTGAATGTCTGGAAGATTATTATAAACTTCATTAGTTAACTGTCATCAATGAAAGGTTCTCTAAGTCTGATTTTGCTGGAAATCAACTAAAGGGAAGTTAAACCACAAAAGAAATGCAGGGATGTGACAGGATGTGCTGACTTACTCATGGAAGTTTTTCATTGAGCAGCAAAATGACATTGGTTGGAAATACTTGCAGATCTGTACAATGTTAAAGATAGTAGTCAACTTCCAGAAAAACTTTGGTTCAGATCTCCTATTAAAGACAATAAGCAAAAAACCAGACTGTGGTCAAAGAAACTCTGTAAAGTACACCACAGCTAACTAACTAGTTCTCCACAGTGCATGCACTTTCTGAGTCACAGAATCATTAACAACTCTAGGACATTGTGTAGAAAGTTAAGAGAGACTGTGATGATTGACAGACACTATTATATGGTAAGTTTGCAAGTCCACAGAAATCTTTCAGAATATTATGAAATTACTTCTTGAGTTTTTAGTGTTTATTTAGCACTGGAACTGTAAGTATATGTTGCAAAAATAAAGCCAAAAAATAATGTAACTTAAGGTATGAGTCTCATGCTCCTTAACATCTAAGCTCCAAGTGACTTCAATGTCCTTCTATCTGAATTTATGTCTACATCACATACTTAAGAGCTCCTTGAAATGTTTCATATCCTAAATAGAGTTTTTGCTGCTTGAAATAGTTACTTGTCACTAAACCAGGGATTTTATTAAGTAAAACTTAGTCACAGAAAGGATTTTTATTGGATATGGAAAGAGGATTTGTGTGCAACTTATGATGATTTTTGTTAGTGTCTTCCCTGTCCCACTTTTTTACCTTTCTGGCAATGAAAAAAAAAGCTAGCACCAAAATGTCCTGCAGTAGCTTCTGAATATGAAAGGCCATAGTAATCTTTCCACATAGTTTTCAGATGAAGAAAACTGCTCATTACTGAGTTAGATTGTAGTCTTCAGAAGTGCTTTCTGAAGTCTCTACCGAGGAAACATCATTAAAAATTCAGTACACAGCTCACTCATCTCATTTGTCCCCAAGTGTGCTGTGCATCTGCTGCTCTGGATAAATTAAAGTATTTCAATTCTTCAAAGAATGAACTTTGAAAAATACAGAACCTGTTGGTCCAAACTGGAACCACTGCTTTAGTTTAAAGAGATTAAGGGGTAAAAACCTGATTTTTCTTTAAGTAGCTTAGCTTCAAATGATGTTGAGACTCTACAGGGTGCATGCAAATATAAGAGGATAGTAAAACTACCATCAGGAAAATTATGTTCCTTTTCATATGCAGATTCCTATCCTTAACGTGGCCTTTTAATTAGCTTGATTATAGTGGTGCTTACTTGCTAGTGCCTCAGTGCTTTAATTTAAGAAACTGACTGTGTGTTCATTATAAATTCCTATTTTCAAAGATTTATAAATAAAGCTGAGCAGCAGCAACCACAACAGAAATGAAAGATAAATTTACTTGGAAAGTGTGATGACAGAAATATCACTTGGGGATATTTCCAAACACTTTCAGCTCAAACTTGACTTCAGCTTGTCACAGTTAAGAATTGTGCATGTTACAGATGAATTCTTCTAGCTTTAAAGTGTAAAGGTTTTTATAGCATTTCAGTTGTTCAGAATATGAAATACTTAATTAAGACATAACACCAATGTATAGAAACAATATAATTGATGTAAGTGAAAAGGTGGTTTGAGAACCAGAGCCTTCTCGTTGAGAGTTGAAGAACTGGTGTGCTGTTTTGAAAGTAAACCGGTGGGAGAAATGAACCCCATTCATTTACCTTAAGAGAGATGTCAGCTCAGAGTTACAATTTAATAGAAAGATTACAATAAATGCAATGATACACAGAGAACTGGCTTCTTAAACCCACAAAGTCAGAGTACAACTGGCACACTGTTGGTCAGTGATGGTCACAGTCCTGTGAAGTGGTTGCATCCTGTTGAAGTGATGGTCACAGTATTGTCAAAAGTGGTGGTCCTGTGGAAGTTCTGGTCCTCCTCTGGATCCATCAGGTGGTGGTGGTGGTGTCCCAAGTTCCCAAACACACAGGTTTATATGCTCAGGTTCACGTGGGAATGTGCAGTACGTCCCCTGCAGCAGGGAGTTTCACAATGGAATGATGTAATCCTGTGAGTCAGGGGATATTTGGAAGTCCTTGATGGTCTAAGTCTCTAAGTCGTTGCAGCTGCCTATTCTGCTGGTGCCATTGAGTTCATTATGGCCCATCAGCAGGGATGACCCCTCAGGATGGGTGTAACTGTGCTGGTGCTTCCTGGAGGGAGTTACCACAGCTGAGTCATAGGTGTGACAAAAAAAAAGCACTACCCTGCCTCATGGGGTTGCCTCTTTTTCCTTATCTCATTTAATGCCCAGCCTGTAGCCTGAGGTGTCTGGTGTGCACAGGGCAGCTCCTGAAAAGGACCCATCATTAGCAGTTCATCAGAAATGACAGAGGGGAGTAGAATACACAGTGTGGTTACACCCACATAGTCCTAAACTGGCACCCTACTCCTGTAACCAGGACAACTGGTAAACATTTTATAATTGCTGTTTTTAGGAAAATATTGTTTTGTATTTGAGGATTTTCAGTCTGTTACTCATGTAGAAATTATTGCCAGAAATGTGTTTTAATAAATTTACGTTCCATAATCTTTCAAACACCTGAGAACCTATATATGTACAATTAATACAGGTGAAGAAAACATCAGGGTTGGCTCAATGGCAGAACTCAGTTTTGCAGCGACAGCAGAAGGGATTTGTGTGGGAAAAGTGTTTAAAGACAGTATTGGAATGTCTTCAGGAGTCTCAGAAGGTAAAGATGAGTAAGGAAGGCTGGCAGAGATAAAGCAGATTTTCAGGTTTGTCATGGTTTAACCCCATTTGGCAGCGAAGCCCTGCAGAGCTGCTCACTCACCCCAGTGGGATGGTGGAAAGAATCAGAAAAGTAAAAGTGGAAATGAGGATAATTTAATAGGTAAAAGCTGTGCTTGCAAGCTGTACATGCAAACAAATCAAACCAAACCGAGGTATTAATTCACCACTTCCGATGGACAGGCAGATATTCAGCCATCTCCAGGAAAGGAGGGCTCTGTTACATGAGGTAGTGAATTGGGAAGACAAAGGTGAGAAATCTTCTTGTCCACCTTTCCTTCTTCTGCTCACATACTTTCAGCCCGTGAGAGAAGCCATGCAACTTCCCACACATCAGCCCCCTCTCATCTTGGGACTGCTTTCTGGGAAAGGAGAGGAAGCAGGAATACTGCAAAGCACATTGCCATGAGGAAAGGGCAGAATCAGAGGAGAGTGCCTAAATGACTGGAGCTTCTACTTCTCTGGTTGTCAGGGCTGGAGTTGGTCATTTGGCTCCTACACCTCTCAGCAACAGCCGGTGACTAGGTAGAGGTAGAGATGAGGTCTTGAGTCAGATCAGCTAAACCTTGTCAGCTCCAGCCCTTTGCCCTCTGCCTATGGTCTTGAGCCAGCTCTACTGAGGTCGAAGGAGTGAAGAGCCATCTGTGTTAAATGACTGCATGACTACAACTTTAGATATGCATGTTGGGTAGCTACATGGTTTCCTCAAAAGTTCATTTTGCAATACTCCACGGAGAGAGAAGTATCAGACCATGTAGTTTAATGGACCATTCAAGTCACCAGCAAGCTGCCACAGATTGGACAGCTATGATGGCTTATACAGAGGCACAGTGGTTTGCCTCATCACATTGTATTCATGTAGCTTTCTAAAACCTTTTTAAAATTATTTCAGGCAAATGTATTGTTTAAACAGAAAAACACTCCTGAATCCAAGACACTCCAAGAGAAAACAAGGTTGTTATGCTGATGAAAAAAAGCTTTATTTGCTTCTTAAGATAAAGGTGACTCTTCAAGTGCTGTGACTTTGCAGAGGTGCAATCCAACAACTATTCAGTGTTCATCAACAAATTTCAGGGATTTTAAGATCAATTGATGAAATCCATCTGGTAGAGAGGATGCTCCTCCAGGATATTTTTAAGCAGATTCTAAAGGGAAGGTTGATTTCACTTACACAGAAAGGAGTACTGGTGTTTTAACTTCTAGCAATAACCCCAAACTCCTGAATTTGATCTTTGCAACTGTGCAAATTAACTTTTGCAGAATCTGGATCTGATTGTGTCTTGATACCTTATATTTTGATAGTGGTACCCCGATCCTCCCTTCTCAGAGAAGTTTCAGTGGAGACCTTCAGACTTACTTCCAACCTTGAAAGAACTGGTTACAACTTCAGATTCTAAAGACAAATAATGAAAGAAGCCTTGGAGCCTAATACACATTGGCTTGGACATGATGAGGGAGGGCTTAAAAACAGAGAAGACAGCTTTTGATAGAATGGCTTTCATCCACAGCTGTGAGCTGCAGTCACCAGAGGGCACATTCTTGTTCCTGCATAAAACAGAGAGGAAAATAGATGAGTACCCTTTGAAAGCCAATTTGTGCTTTAAAGGTGTTATGTATTTCCAGGTGAACTATACATAACATAGAGAATGTAGCTTTTGAAGTGCACACCTGCTGAATATTTCATACTAGCCATTCTTTCAGGTTGAACAAGGTGTATGGAAGTGGTTACCAAACTGGTTTTTGACAGGAAGGGCAAAAGCTCTATGTCGTGAGCACTAATCACAAGGAGGCCTCCTACAGTGCAAGATCCCACTGCTTTCCCAACAGCTCTTCTCCTATTTTCTCTCCAGATTTTATCAGCAGTGTGACAGACAAACAGGCTGCTAATAATTTGTTCTTCCACCCCCTCCTCCTCCTCTCAACTATTTTTAAATGGAGTGTGTAATTTCACAGTATTGCATGCCTAATATTATCTGTGCACAACATGAATTGCATCTTCTTCATACCTGCTGGAAGACATTCATTTAACAGGCAGCTGTTGTAAGAATTAAGAAAAACAAGGGCAGAGGAAAGAATTGAACAATTGAAGTTATGTACCGCAAAGGAAGAAAATAAATGAACTTTTGATGGACAGAAATATGCTGGTTATATGACAGAAATTAAACATTTCCTTCCCCTAATATTCTGCTACATCCCTCCTCTGACTTTAAAATTCAATACAAATAAGCAGGATATAACCACAAAGCATTCACAAAAACTACTTTCTAGGTCAATATGGAACTATTGAGTACTTTTGAATGCAAAATCTGGAGAAGGCATGTGAAAGTGATAGCTCCTGTAAGCTAATGTAATGTTTTTAAGAGAAGTTTCGTGGTGATATACATTACTAATGCATGGACAGGCATAAAACTTCTGTGCCAGTGTGAGCACGAGCAAGAAGCGGAGTATGAGAGCCCCAGGACAGAGCACTGTTAAACCCTTGCTGCATCTGTGGAGTGAGGAAGATGTGTAAGTCCACTTTGTCCTGTGTGATAAGAAGCACACAGGAAAGGCCAAATACTCAGCTGCCAGATCAGGCATTTGCTGACATGAATGCCACATTTTTTGCATGCAAACAGATGAAGCTACTGTTGTAACCTGTATCTGTATATTGGGAACAGGGTTAAGAGAGTGGCAACATGGATTTGTTTGAATGCTCTCTCTGTATATACAAGCAAAATGTAAAGCAGAATATTTAGAAAGCCTTTGGAAAACCTAAAAGACTCTTGAAATTACTAAACATCCACAGGAGCAGAATCTGAAAATGTACAAAAAGCCTCTAATAACGGCAACCAATTTTAAATTACTATCAGCATAAGAGCGGAAGCTGAGCAGGAAAAGTTTTAATATAAAGGTCTGTAAGTTTAAGTTACACAGGATTGTTTAAAAGGTATCAGCTGCAAGGAAAAACCACTACAACAAAATGTTTACTGCTGAGTTTGCTATAAAGAAAGAAACATTCCAGATACATGTAAAGAAAGAGAACAATATCCACATGCCTTTTTTCAATATAAAGCTAGGTTTTGTTTTTATCTGGAAAAAAACCACAGACTAGACTCAAAATCTTGATTTGCCTGGTGGCTTTTAAGAGCTGTGCATGCTGACAAGACATAAAGATGACAAGCCACAAGAGCCTTCGGCAATGCCAGGTGGAGAGCTCAGCAAAGAGCTGGCAGAGACCTCAGGAGGTGGCTGTCTTAGGGTTCAGAGTGCTGATGCCTTTCTGACAGCAGTTCCAAAGACCAAAGTTGTATCACACAAGCAAAGTTCGAAGCACCAGGTTTACATTGAGATTTTTTCCTGTACTTGGTGGTTGTCTGGCAAAGTAGGAAGAAGGTAAGGCCAAGACCTCTCTTCCCTAGCTTCCCTGGAGGGAAACAGGCTACTGGAGATTATGAGGAGACGGTTTGAGAAATGGCACCTTGTATTTGTTTTGCATGACCTGGTTTTGGTAGCAGTGGGGCCACAGAGGTGGCTTCTGTGAGAAGCCACTGGAAGCTTCCACCATGTCCAGCAGACCCAATCCTTACTGGCTCCAAAGATGGATGTGCCTGTGGCCAAGGCTGGGCCATTAGAGAGGGTGGTAATGCCTCTCTGATAACAGATTTAAGAAAAAATCAAACAGAAGTTTTTGCACAGTTTTATTTCAGCCAGAGAAGAGCGGAGTGAGTACATTTGAGAAGAACAACTCTGCAGACACCAAGATCTGTGAAGGAAGGGAAGAGGTGCTCTAGGCACCGGAGCTGAGGTTCCCCTGCAGCGCATGATGAAGACCATGGTGAAGCAGCTCTGCCCTTGTAGCTCATGGAGCACAGCTCCATCTGCAGAGATCCACCTGCAGCCTGTGGAGGAGTCCCACGCCGAGCAGGTGGATGCCTGAGAGGAGGCTGTCAACCTGTGGGAGACCTGTGGAGAGAGGCTCTCATGCTGGAGCAGGCTGTCCTTGAAGGACTGCACCCCGTGGAAGAGTGACCCATGCTGCAGCAGTTTGGGGAGGACTGTTGCCTGTGGGATGGGCTCATGTTGCAGCAGTTTGCAGAGAGCTGTTGCTCATGAGATGGATTCACATTGGAGAAGTTCATGGAGCATTGTCTGCCATGGGAGACATTATCCTGCTCTGATTTTGTTAGAGCTTTACTTCATATTTCTGAGTTGAGCCTGTTTTGCCTTTGATGGTATTTGATGAACGATCTCTTTAGGTCCTTATCTCAACCCATGAACCCTTTGTTAAATTTTCTCTGCACTCTCCAGTTGCAGAGGGGACTGAGTGAGTGGTTTTTGTGGGTGCCTGGCGTCTGGCCTGGGTCAACTCATGACATACCTGCAAAATTATTCTTTTAGTCTGAATTTTGGCTAGTCCTGGTAATCCAGAGTCAAGACTCTAATGAATACTAAGTAAGTTTACTGACAACACTAAATTGGTAGGAGCTGTCAACTCCTCTGAGGACTGAGAGGCCCTTTAGAGAGACCTAGACAAATTAGAAAGATGGGCAGTCACCAAAGGTATGAAGTTTAACAACGGCAAATGCCAGATTCTGCACCTGCTATGTGGCAACTGCTTGTACAGACCAGAGAATGAGAGGCTGGAAGGTAGTGCCGTGGAAGGGGATCTGGGTGTCTTGATAGATGGCAAGTTGAACGTGAGTCAGCAGTGCCCTGGCAGCCAGGATGGACATCTGTGTCCTGGGGGGCATCAGGCACAGCATCACCAGCCAGGCAAGGGAGGGGATTGTCCTGCTCTGCTCTGCACTGGGGCGGCCTCACTTCGAGTGCTGGGGGCAGTTTTGGGTGCCACAGTATAAAATAGACATTAAGCTATTAGGGAGCATTCAAAGTAGGGCCGTGAGGATGGTGAAGAGCCTTGAGGGGGAGCCATATAAGGAGAAGCGGATTGGTTTTTCAGCTTGGAGGAGACTGAGGGGAGACCTATTGCAGTCTACAACTTCCTTGTGAGGGGAAGTGGAGGGGCAGGTACCAATCTCTTCACTCTTGTGACCCGTCACAGCACTCAAGGAAATGGCATGAAAACGAGTTGGGGGAGGTTTAAATTGGATATCTGGAAAAAGGTTTCTTGCCCAGAGGGTGGTTGGGCACTGGGACAGGCTCACTAGGGAAGTGGTCACAGCGCCAAGCCTGACAGAACTCTAAGTGTTTGAGCAATGCTCTCAGGCACATGGTGTGACTTTTGGGGTGTCCTGCAGAGGGCCAGGAGTTGGATTTGATGATCCAAAAGGGTGTCTTCCAACTCAGCATATTCTATGATTCTGTGACTCTATGATTAAATTTGGAGGCACCTTATTTTTGGACTGGCAAGGCACTTGGGCTGTATCCACTGGTTCTTGTAGCCAGCTCATGATCATGAACTTCAATACTCCTATGTGATTTAAATACTGATACACAATTGAGAAGGGAAAAAGTGATGTCATGATATTTTACTTACATTTTATCCTGGCAAAAACTCTCTGCTTATTCAACATGAAAATATGCTTTTATGACCATCTCATATTGTCTTCATTAGAGTGAACAACATCCAGAAATATAAATAACCATTGAAGATACAGAATGTGATGCACAGAAGTAAGGGATTATAAAAAAACATCCAGGTATTACACCAGCTGTGAGACCTAATCATACACAAGAATTAAGCTAGAAGTTAAATTATTTCAGGTGTTGGCCCAAAGCAGTAAATCAATATGTATTTTTACAGCCCCTATCCAAGAGCCATAGACTGTTATCCAGTGAAATGATTAAGTTTTTTCAACATGTCTGTTGTTTTGCTTACAGTAGAAAGGAATGAATTAAATGCAGCGCATTTAAATAAATGCCCAGTATATACACAGCTTGATATGGAAAAAAATTACCCAACCACTTGATTTGTAAAATACACAGTGTTCCAAACTCAAACCATGCAAAATGGAAAGCCTGTCTAAATGAGTTACAGTAATGACTGCAGTTAGGAGGATTAACTTCTGATGATATGTGTGTAATGTGGAAAGGCAAATAGTGGACGTTATTTCCATAACACAGTACGTGAATCCCAGAAATGTTATATTCTTTCTCCTAGCTGCGGACTATCAGACCACAGCAAACCATCTGCCATTTTATACAGCTACAAGAAGTCAATTTTTTTTTTCTTTTTTGGCACATTAGAGAATGGGTGAGGGTATTATGTGAGGAAGGAAGAGTTGATAGCTCTTTGCATAGTCTGGACCTTTGTGTCAGGTTTGTGGGAATGAAAAGGTGTAAGCTCATAAGCGTATTTAGGAGTGGTGGGCTGCTAGAAGAGAGGATGGAGGGAGATTTCAATTTGCCTGTTTTAAAATACCTTGTGGGACACATATACCAGTAAATGTTGTAATTGTCAGTGCTTGATTCATTTGTCTGCAAGGGCTGTTAATAAGACACTACTAGAATTAAAGGACAGGTGGGTTTATTGTGCTACCTTCCCAAGCTAAGACTAACTTTCCCCTGTATTGACACAGAATTCCTGCTGGTAAATGCAAAACTTTCAAGATGGCTTTAAAATTAATCATTTGCAAATTGAGGTGGAGATAAAACTCCAGTTTCCTCAGTGCTCTCTACAAGTTTTTAAGGAACTTTTCCTCAGTAGCTGAGAAGCTGGAACAGGTCATGGAAGCAGTTGTAAGACTGAACTGAGAAGACTGAGATTCATCCAAAAACAGCACCAGAGAGATCACAAGAGCTGCAAGTGGGTTTGGGTTGACAGGAGCATGCGAAGCTCCATGCAGAAGTCTGGTGAGCAGTGACTGGAGCTTCACAAGACAGAATGGGAATAATGACAGACTTGGAAGTGAGGTACTGCAATTTCCATCTAGGTACTATCTTCAGATATTCCGTGTAAGGCAAGTGATAGAGAAATTGAATAACTTTAGATATAATAAATGTAATTGAATAACTTTCACAGGCAGGGAATGGATAAAAATAAATCTTCAGAAACAAAACTGAAAAGGCTGGGTTAGAAAACTTGAAAGAACCAATCTGCATTGCTGATAGTTGGTTATTGGTTTGATTTTCAAGCTAAACTTTGACCTCTTAGGAAGAAAACTTGAGAAGCAAATACAGCTAATGAGGACATAGTAGGACAAAAGAAGAATACAAAAAGCAGTGCTATGCTACCCCTTGAGATGGATTGCACAGAGATGAATGTGATAGTTCAACCAAGTTATTTACCAAATGCAAATAAAATACTGTGTGCCGTTAAGTGACAAGAAATAATCAAAGATACAGAAAGCACTCCTCTGGGAAACTGAGAGGATTAGATTTGTTTGCCTTGCAGAGGAGATTAATTACTGTTACTGAACATAATAAATGCAAAAGAGGAAGTAGATGAGAAAAGTATGTTTGCCAACTCTTACAGCAAAAGAATAAAATGACATCCAGTAAAAAATTAAAGGCAAGAAGTGTAGGACTAATTGCAGGCCTTCTTTAATGATAACATAAAATTAGCCTCTTGAATTGATTGCCACAATATGTGAGCTCAGTAAGGTTTGGAAAGGGGAATATATATATAGCTGATGAGGCTCTTTGCAGTCACAATAGTGCAAACTGAGAATAACTGGAGCTATAAACCAAGGACATCATGGATAACTGGAACATTACATATGTAATCAATCAGGACTACCATTTCTGTTGTCTGCCTGAATACCAGAATTATTCAAGTATTCAAGTATGCAGTAAAGTGCAAATCACAGTGCTGCATTCCATAAGAAGAGACAATCTCTGTCCTGGAACACGTATAAAGGATGTACAGACATTGGTGCACTGGCGAGTCCACAGCACTTTGAAAGCTGAAAGACATTTTTCTAGTGAATGCTAAATGTCAGGCAACTGGCACAAATTAAGTTTGCACCCCTAGACTAAAGCAGTGACAGAAAGCAAAGTTTGTCAGGTGGCTTTATCGCAGTCTTTCTTCTTGTCTGTTACTCACTTGAAAGGCAGAGACTCCCCAGTGTTTTCCAGACAGCTAGTGTTGACAAGACGTAAATCAGACAACTACTAAAATCTCCACTGAACACCTCTCTTATTTAGGAATGAACACTTTGGGATCAGTTATATATGCAAAATGCAAAAATAGTAATGAAATTGTGTCTAGTTTCTCAAAAACAAATAAATAAACAAACAAATAACCACCCCCCAACTTCCTAACTGTGAGATGTAATGTATTTTAAAAAACCATGTCACTAAGGATTTCAATTCTCTTTGACAAAAAGTCAGATTTTGAACTCTGTCAAAAACACATGCAAAGCATCTCAGTAGAGAAAACACAGAAGTTCATTGCTGCATTTTAAAATATATTTTATATCAAATTATTTAAGAGGGTAGAGTAAAAGGTGGAAATGTTATTTTAGGACACAGAAACCAAACAGCAGGTGCTTTCTGGTTTCCATCATTGTTGTATATAAGAACCTCACAATCCATTAATAATTGTTCCTCAAGACAACTGACATCGTAGAAGTAAGAAGGGGGAATTGAAATTCAATACCTATGTTTAAGGATAGAATTTAATGAAGAATGTAAGACAACCATTACTTGACATTATTGATAGAAATGGGTCAAATTCAGTGCCATTGGAAACACAAAAAAGAGTCTGAAATTTGCCAATTCATCCATCTCAAAATCTTTTGTGAGTATTTCTAAGATGAGTGATAGTCTTCCCCAAATTCTATCTAAATGATTGAGAACCATTTTGTGTGCTCTTTTACATGTGAAACAAATGCAACCAAATGTCTGGGATCTATAAGAGCAGGTCAAAGAGATGTCCTAGCATCATGGCAGGAAATTAAAGAGGAGATATTACAAAGTTTTGAAAATTGTTACAATGTTTTCTGCATAGTTTGCAGCCCTGCGAAAATGACCCACAAAGTCTTGCATGTAGTGTAAAGCAAATAAACTAAAAAAAAAGAAGACTTTTTAAAAGAAATAATAATCTTTAATAATTTTCTAGTATGGGTTGATGAATTGTCTCTTTTTTTTTGCATATTAACACAAAAACTTACACAATAATTAAGCAGATCACCTTCTAGAACAGATCGTGAAGAGCTTTTTTTGTAAACATTGCAATGAAAAATTTTTTCTAAAATGTAAAATTTTTGGTGACCTAATTTCATAGTATTAAGAAAAAAGAGTACCTGTCATAAGCAAAAAGTAGTAAGAAAAGGCTTTCAGAAATAAGCACAATGGTACTTTTTGAAAAGTGGTTTTATATAGATTACTAAATAGGGATTTTTCAGAAGTATTGTTCACACTGCTGTTCACACTATAGATGTGTCCTTACTCCACATGACCAGGGGTGTTTCTGCATTTGCAGTATCAGGGGGAAATGTCCTAGACAGATCACAGGGGGTGTCTTGTCCAGTTAGCTTAGGAGATGGAGAGGATCTCAGCAGTTTTTAGCCTGGTATATGAGAGCACCTCTTATCTCTTGTCTTCTGCCTGAGAAGGCTCATCTGGTGATAAAACACCATATTCTAAACCTCAAAGAATCATGTACTACTAATAGTTGAGTTTGATGTTGCATACAACAGTCCTAAAAATGAACTACTTCCTAACGAAGTGGAAAGGTTATTCTACTCATTTAGTTTTCAGTGTAAGGTGTTGGTATGGTTCTGGCCACCATTGCTTCAACTGTTAGCCATTAAGGCACAGGAGAAATGTCTGGTAGATGCTTCACAGAAGTCAGGTTTTTCCATCACATTAATGCTGTACTTGGCCTCTTTGGGAAATTAGAGAGCCTGAGGCTGTCCATGTGAAACAGAAGTATGAAGCACTTTTGACAACAGACATGGAAAACAACTTTACTTTCAGAAGTAAAAAGAGACTTCTCTTGCATGTATTGAAAAGCAGAAATGTCCAGGAGACAGATGTCTATCACCAGTCCTGGCATGGGATATCTCTCTGAATGTGCTCCCTTTGCAGCATATGATCACCACCGGTATGGCTAGGTGAGATCTAACATATGATGGGATGAAACCGCTTCAGATTTTTGCAGAGGTTTGTCAAGCATTTTTAAGAGGTCCTGAGGTCATAATATGTGACAGAAACCAAATCCAGAATGCCTGCAACGAACTGCCCCAGGACTAAGGTGTGTGCATACTTGGCTATTACTCAGAAACTTCAAAATCTATCAAATGGTATGAAGAGCTGCTTGAAGTCTGGTTGTGTGAAGTCCTTCACAAAAGGGAAGGGAAACCACTTGATCTGAGAAGTAGCAATCATCACAGGGTCTTTTCTGAAGAGCCTGAAGGCCATGCAAAGCCTAAATAAGAAAGCTTCATACTAATAATGATTGAGGCTTGTAATGAACTAGGGTTATTGACTGTGTAATGGCTGAATCAACAAGGCAAAAATAAACATCTTGAAGTCTGAGACTTCAACCAGTTTTGCTTTCAGAAGCAATGCTATGATTTCAGAAATGGTCGTGGCCCTGAACTTGAAAAGACACCGTTTGTGGGACAAAGATGAGTCTGGGATGAGCATTTTCCTGAAAAAGATTTCCAAAAGCAGGTAGGTGTACCTGGGGGAAGTCCATGTCTGTTGGCATGCTCTCAGTGACAAGATTTAAAAAGCAGAGCAGTGAGCAGAATTTGATCTCTTGCTGCGTCCTTCAAAGGGGGAATATGGTTACACAAGGCTGTTTTTTCACACGGAGGATGAGGATCTCAGTGCGTAGGTGAAGCGTCTGAATGCAGATTTCCTCTAACTGAATCTGCAAAGCTCTGCAAAGTGCTCTCAGGTTGGATAAACAGGCAAGTGCTTCATTTGAACTTGTTCCCCAAAGCTCTGTGCCCCTCAAAAGACAGGCACTGCACAGGGTAAGTCTTTGGACTACTACTTCTGTCTACTACCAAGTCTGAAATGTCCCTCCTCTAGAGCAACTGAGGTTGTACACACCATAGGAATACAGATAGGGAAGAGACAAAATTTATGGTGCCTCTTCTAATTTGCTTTTCATGAGGTGAGCCTACACCTTTCTGTACCATAGAGGTGCCATCTAATTCTGAGGGATTTTAAACTATTCATTAAATTTTACAGTTTCATAGATACTTTTCCCTTCAGTTTCCAAAAACAACAGGAACATGGCTGTGATTTTTCATGACCCTACCCTCTGTATGGCCCTTTCCTTTGTTAGCTTTTCTAGGGAATCATTGAGTTCAAGCTAGAACTCATTCCGTCAGCTCTTGAAAACAAAACCAGAAACTACTCTAAATGTTTTGCCAGAGTCATGCATTTGCATAGCAAAACATTGTCAGCAAGACAAAAATTATTTTAAATTAAATGTCATGATTCAAACATCTCACTAGCAATAACCTTATTACAAACTTGTGAAATTGGACAAGAAGCAATGTCTTAGGTAAACAGTCTGGTTAATAAGACACTTGATTATTGATGCTAATGACAAACATTCAATGGCACCCATAACACTTCTACTTAAACTGATTTCAGAAATAATGCCAGCATGACTAGCGCTCATAATTCTTCTGTACCAAATTAATTAAAAAGTCTCCCAAGCCTTATGGCTGGAAAGATCTCTATGTTGGTATACATAGCAGAACTTTAGCCCTAGAAACTGCTGTGATTTAGCTGTGGTGTAGTGTAGTCACACAAGAGGGAAAACTGGGCTGCCTGGAGCTGTATTTCAGGCATCTCACAAGTCTTCAATATTTGGCTGTGCAACTGTAATGGTGTTTTAAGAAGCGTTTTGTATGTTTGGCATTACATATGGGCATGTGTGTACATATGTGAATAAATTATTTTAAAATCTGGTTTAAAAAAATTTAAAATAAAAAAGATGTCATTAGAAATTTGGAAGTCAGTGCTTGACCAATGTGATATGCCAATATGTCTGTGCAGCGTTTTGTAATTTGTCTTGTAACAGAATATACCCTCTAATTGAATAATGATATGCCTAACTTTTGGTGCTTACTGGCCTGTATTCCCTCATCTCCCCATGAATTCCTTGTGCAATTTCCCTGCTTTCCTCCTCTCCTGTATCTTGATTCTTATCAGATCAACTACATGTTGCCAAATAAATGCCAGTTCCGGTGTGGATTTTGGAGATGTTGAGACAAGAGGAGAAGATTTCATTTGGGGGATTCAGAAAACATAAACTAAACATTAACTCATACAGTCTGAGACTTTATTTAATCTAACAGCAGGAACAGTGGGACCCACAAGACCCACAGATCTGCTCTCTGTATATATCTCACACCTCTGAGTACTGCATTTTCAGATATATTCCTTGATACAGTAGCACAGGTTTTTTTCCATAGCATAAAGTTCTTAGCAAACAAAATTCCTTTGCAAATACTTCTGCTAGTTTATTAGTCTTTATAGACTAATTATCCTGCATTGTCAGAAAAATGTTAATAGTGATAGAAGGCTGTAAGTATCTCGACTGGCACCTTTTTGAAGTTAGAAAAGCTTAGAAGGGAAAAAATGTAAGTCTAATCCTGTTCTACTTGAAAGCTCAAGAAAACCTAAGAATGCTCTGTGCTTGCTTGCTCCCTCCTGGGGGTTTCTGTTTATTCGTATTTATATTTTGATATGAAAATTAGGTTGCATGAGAGATTTTTACAAGTGTTTAACCAAGATACAGTTTCTTAAAAAATCCCGCCAAAATGAACACTGCACTTGCATGTTGAATTTTGTGGTTTGGATTGCGAGTATTGAATTTCATATTTCAGACATGAGTACAATGAGCAGGCATGAGATACAAATGAATCCATTCAGGAGATACTGAAATACAACTGAAGAAAAATATATAGCAGCATAAAGCAGTAGGGCACAGGGAAAAGCAAACAAGACAGTTTGTAAAGATGGTTTGCATTTACATGAATGAGGTATAGTCATATTGACTGTAAACCCTTCAACAAGATCCTCATCTTACAAAAATGCAACAGAGTCTGTATGTAAATTTATTGCATGGTTGGAAAAAGTCTAATCTCAGATAATTTGATCTAAGCAGCTTGGATCTGATGAACAGCAGAGCCAGGGCAGCACGGGCGTCAGTCACTTGTTGTGCACCACAGCACTTCAGTGACACCATGATCTCATGATCTCCAGCCTGTATTTCTGCTGGTACCTGAGCTAAATAAACTAGGTCTTATGAACTGCAAGTCCTCCCTTCTCAGTTACAATATGCTCACTTTAAACTCTGTACGTAGCTTTTGATCTCAGTTCTTTATCTCAGTCAAAGACTAGCTCCAGTACTTCAGTACCTGGTATCTTCAGAGGCACAATGATAGGGCACTCATTTATATCAGTGCAGAAGGAAAAATGCCTCCTACTGAGTTATGCTAAGGTTTTTTCAGCAATCTCTTGGTTTCAACTGACATTTCCATTTCAATAGTGAACACGTACTATTCTACAGATCTTGAAAACTGGGTAAAGCACAAACCTCAGCAAAATGTTTGCTATTTCCCCCAGCTGGACCTTGAATTTAAATGAGATGAGAAGCAAGCTATAAACTTCGCAATGGTTGATTTACAACAGAAGACAACAATGAGTCATGAATCAGAGACTGTTCTAATTGATTTTGCATACATCATAAACTACAGAAAAGCTGATTAAATTCCTTGTAGAAGGCTTTATGAGTGATTTCCATTCCAGAGTTGTTCAAGTCTTTCTTTGAGGGCACAAAAATATACAAAAGTGCATGTGAGATTGTTTTTTAAATTAAAAAATAAAAACAAACAAAAAACTACTGGAGGTCTTACAGATAGCAGGAATCTTAAAAGTAATCCTGGATGCAAGATAAGGGAACGTGAAAACTAGAGAAACCCATTAATTCTGGCACAGAGAATTCTGGCAGAGGGAATCTTAGATAGTATTGAAATTAATTTCAGTTGCTTGTTATTAAGATATCCAAGCACACTTGAATATGTCATTCTTACGACTTTCTCTTCAATCTTTTTGATTTCTTCTGGCTATTTCCTGTTTCATCTCTCCTCTGACCTCAGGACAGGTGTATGAGCCCAATGCAATCAAAGAAGGGTAAAGATACATATCTGAACTCATTTGAGGCTTTAATAGCAGTTGGCAGTTAGTGGCAGCTGATACCTCTACCACTTACAAGGTGCAACAAAGCTGAAAGTTAGTCTGAATCCTGTGAAAATAAAAGTTTCACACAATACTACAAAATACTCTTTGAAAAGGACGTTCTGCTGGATCTTTATCTTCCTAGTAGAAAGAGCAGAATTTCTACCTTATCCCAGCTGAAGGTCTTGATCCATGGGCTCACCAGTTTTGAGTACATCTGCTCCTGGTAATTACTATTGTATTATTTGTGAGAGAATAATCCTTCACTTCAGCTGTATTTTAATTGTGCAGTAGGGCACTGTTTAAAAACATGTTAAATCACAGAGCAAATGTCACAAGTTTATGAAACTGGAAGGAGCGTCCTGAGATATCACAGTCTATCTTCTGCCACAATGTGCAAAGCTTGCTGTTTAGAAATGTTATCAAGCTATACCATAAAACCATATTTTTTATTCTGTACAACTCGTGTCAGAAGACTGCTTTCAAATCATAACCTAAAAAATTTCAAACTCTCTTGTACTTCCCAGTCTAAGATATATTCTTGATTATTTTAATTCCAAATGGTGTTGTAATATTGTAATTTTTTTAAGGATGTTTTCCAGAGAGATGAAGCTGTGCAACTGGGCTTTATGTTTTGAATTGCTGGAATCTTTCAAGAAAGTATGATGGTGGGCAGGGAACTGTCTCAGAGACAGCAGGCACCTATGAGGCCTGTAAAAAGGTAAACAGCTTGCAGAGGTGAGAGGCTCCTGCCACCACAGCAGGACAGAGGAAGCTCAGCCCTTTTTCATGGTACTTGGTAGAAGCCTACTGGCATATCTATGTTAACCGTAAAGTGCTGCTTTTTATCCACATGCCAGCAAGAAGGTCTATAAAGCATGTTCAGGGGACTGAAAGGTACTGGTGGGAAAGGTGGACCATGGGAGGGAAAAGAAGGGATGAGGAAGCAGGAGGAGGTAGACGTTGCAGAAGGAGTCTCAGCAGATGTGATAGGAGGGGAAATGGAGGGAATATAGCAAGTGTGGGTATTGTGGGTACTGTGAAAAGGAAATGGAAGAAAACAAACCTACAGGACATGGAGCCTTCCAATAGGTCCTTTAATCTTGGGGAAAATGTGCATCTTGAGCAGTTTTCCAAAATTACCTAATTAATACAAGCAATCATGTCTATCCTTAGCTTTCATCCCTCTAGGGTCAATACAGAATGCGTTTTCCTTATTTAATAGTTGTCTTTTGGCAATTGTGAGACTTTCTTATTTATGGTACACTTCCATATGTTTTATGGTGCAGCAGGGGAAGTGGCAAATTTCCCTCCTTTGGAGGGAGTATTATGCTGGTACCTTGGGTTAGGAAAGAGAGCAGCCTTAAGTCAAGCAGGGATATATTTGAGATAAATAGTTGACACCAAAAAAATGAGGGAAAATTATGTGTGAACGGGGCTTACCCATAATCTCCTTATATTTTTAATTAGTACGTGCACACAACAAAGTACCCATGGGAGAATTCTCATGCTCAAATGAGGTCCCTGTGTCCTGGATATATCCAAAAGTTCCCTTGCACTCCACTTCTTTGAGGTCTAGTTAACATTCTTGTTTTCTGCCATGAAGTAGAGCATTTTTCCCTACTTCTTCCTCATGATTCATGTCAGTATCAGAAGAGTTTCTTAGTTGCTCAGGCTGGAATTGTTCGTGAGAAGTTACTAGAGGATGCACCAAAAATGTTACATTCTTGTTACAACAATCTTGTTGATGTAGTGGAAATGGTAGTATAGTTTTGGACCAAAACTGTACAGTTACAACCATTATTACCTTTTTGATATTATGTATTTAATTATTATTCTAGCTATTGGACTTTATTAAGGGTTATAGCAGCTTTTTACAGTAATGTCTTGTAGTAAATATTCACACCAAGTAAGTGAAGGTTCCTCAGCTGAACCTGTTTATCTGTTTATCTAAATTTCAGGTGATTCCTCTTAATTGATAGGTGAAAGTCATATTTAGTGTAGCTGAAATGAAAACTACTACAGATCAAAGTGGGTTCCTTTTAAAGGTTTTTTTTTTCCCTACAGTAGAAGAGATTAGCATTAATTCTCATTAATTCAAAATCATGATCAAATATCTTTTCCTACAAAGATGACAGAATCAAAGATAACATTTAATCTCATTCTTCATTGAATTAAACGGTGTTCTAAGGGCCAAATTTGTGTTGAAATCTGTTAAGTAAATAAAAATACAAAGAAAACCCCTAGCAAAAGGAGTAGGAAACAATGAAGTCAGCATTGGACAATTTTAACCCAAATAGTTAATCTGCTCTAGCCATTTGAAATTCACTTAGTAGGTTTGCCAGAGATGGCTATTAGCACAAATGAAGGGACCATGTTTGCAAGTTGATACAGGTACCCTTTCTCTTGGACCAAATACAGGATCTGGCCATTTAATTAAATAATTCTTCTCCTGAACTCAGAAAGCCTGGTTTAGTTTGATTACACATATGAGACCAGTTATTCAAGGACTTTGAACTCAGACCTGAAAACCAAATTAAGCTAGTTAGAGAGATTCTCACTGAAATAGATATGCACATGTCTCTGGCAGTGCAGACCTCTTCTCAGTCCAGCAACAAAAGGGCACTTAAGGGAATGTGGAATGTTCTGCACGGCGTGATTTAACAACACAATCCCTATTAACTTTAATGAGAGTTGCACAATTAAATCTTCACACAATGTGCTAAAAATTACTCTTTCAATTTAATGCATAAACTGCTAGGTCCACTTTAAAATGTGAGAGGATAAGGTAGGTGAATAATTTTTGGAAAAAATCAAGGCTTAGGCTGATTAGACACTTGAGAAGAGGGAAGAAGTTAAGTATATAGTATGAATCTTGTTGAAGTAGACATTAGAATTATTGTTGTATATATAATGTGAGTCTTGCAATAGATAACAGAAGTTAGGAAAGGTTTGTGTTCTTCACTGTTAACCAGGTAAATAACTAGGTTGTTTCCATTTCAACAGCTTGTGTAGAAGGATGTCTAATTAAGGCTTTAAGCATGTTTCCACCAATTAAAAATGCAGTACACAAACCTTAAGAAACTTAGAAGCCCTCTTTATATACAGCCAATAAGATTCACACTGTAGCCAAAAAAAAAAACCAAATCCAAACCAAGGAACTTCTCTTCCTCCCTATTTTTTAGACAAATTGTAGAGGAGGAGTGTGTTCTCATCATGATAAATCATCATTAAGTATTTTGTGTACTGCTCTCAAATACAGTGGAAAGCCAACACAGGCTGTGGACCACCAGTAATTTTGACTCAAAATACAATGTTCTGTCCTAACAATATACTAATACATTCTGTGGAAACCTTTAACTCCCAACTAGGCTTCAAGTACAAGGACTAATTACACTCTGATTTTTTTTTTTAAATGCAGCTCTATACTATATGTAATTATATATCAGACTTCGAGCATTTATTGATAGTAAACATATATTGTATTTGCAGACAAACTGTATTCTTACATGTAAAACCATATCCTTGTATAACTAAGAGGCTTTACTGGTGCATTTATTCATGGTTAAACTTCACATCCAAAGCCTTTTCTCCTGAGGATGTGTTTGGAGAGCAATGACAAAACCATACAAACTGCCCATACAATAGAAGGTCTAACAAATTTTTTCCCATAAAGTTTGAGCTTGTTCACTATCAAGAAATTTATGCAAGAAAATTTAACAGCCCTCTAGTTCTTCAGTGTCCTTAAAATTTGACCACACTTTATGTGATTATATGAAGGGATGAAGTCTTGCCCATTCCTCTCAAAACCAGAGCTGAACAGGGAAGTAGAGAAATCCTAGAAGTTAAGGGCTTATCTTCATAATGAAAATACCTATACTTTCACATTTGGTATTCTACAAGACAAGGTGGAATTTTTTCTCTGCTCCCTCTCTTGACCATCACTCCTTACAGTCTTCCTATTTCATAGTAATTCTCCTCAGAAACAGATATCTTGTCAACCTGTGAGAAAATACTACTTTTTCCCTGATGTAATTTATTCAAAGTAGCACTCTTGTATGGAATGTACAGTTAACTGTCTTGGTAAGCTGAAAGTCAATAGATAAATACTCCTCCCTGGTGTATGAAGTGGAGTGGAACCTGAATGTCACCTATTGCAATGGGATTTTCTGGATGCCTGTACAAAGATAACCCTTTTCAACAGCATGAGCTGTGACTTTAACACTTTGGCTTGCAAATGGTGTTAAATGAGGCTGAGAAGTGATTAACAGGCATCAGATATGGGTGGTTTTACTGAATTCGTGATCTCCTGTGAACTTCTTGAGCTGGCATATAGCAAGTAAAAATTGCCACTGTACATTTTATAGTGAATCTCCCACACTCGGAGATAAGAAACAGTGTATGAGTTTTTCAGTCCTGATTTTTCCCTAAGTACTCCAATTTTTGCAATAGAGAACATTATTATGAATTGAGTCTAAGTGAGGGTAGGTGGCCAAGAAGCAGACAGCAGAGGTGATCTTCAGGAAACAAAATAAAGTAATAATAATAAATTACTATAAAATAAAAATGAAGCCACTGCAGATGTCTGATGAGAACTGAGGACAGAATCAGTACAAACGATTTTCTCAGAACATTTTCTGATGCCAAATATAAATAAGAAACAGACAAACTGGATGCCAAAAATGCATAATGATTTATTTCAGAAGAGGATTTGAGATTCTGAGATGACTGTATATTTATCTGTGATGGGAAAACTGATAAACTAATTGGAACGGAAAGCAAGAATTTTAAGTGACATTTAAAATTTAAATGATAGAAAAGCTTTTTCTTAACTTTGTCTGATAACTTTTGTACTACAAATATGTGTTCTGAAATGCATTGATAACACCCTCTTGTGCACTGAAGCTCTTGCTGCTAGACTGAATCATCATCCTTTGGGAAATAAGTCAAAGCTCAGGTGAAAATTCAGGTGCAGAACCTGAGCTGTCAACTGGGACAGTCCCCTAAGATACTGGAAATGGGATCTCTGGCTGGAAAGGTCTGGAAGCCAAATTAAAAATATGCATATTCACAGGAAAACTGTGCCTGTGAATATTACTTATCCTGAGTGGATCACTCAGTATAGTGTTTAATGAAATAGTTGTGAAAGGAAACTATACCCTTTAAACACTTATCTGTAGGACATTAGTCATGCCTCCCAGTCTTTATCATTGAATTCATAAAAGACAGAAAAGCCAATTAGAAACTGCTGATAAGATATGGTGTAGGACATACTAAAACAAGAAAAACTTTCATCTGGGAATTTTTTGGTTGGTTGGGTTTCATTTGTAACATGAGAACTGGTCTGAGGAACCACTTTGAATTAAGAACTGTTTGGATTTTCACGTCATGGCTAAGTGGATGATGGTATAACTTCAGCAAAACTGCAGAGCAGAAGTTATATTTAGTGTTCTGTGTCTCCTCAGACTTCTGGTTTTGGATAACCTTTAAAACCTGGTGATTTTGTGATTATGTTAATTCTGAAAGGCATGGAGATTACACTAGTTCTTGTGGCACTATAAACTATGTTTATGAGCTATATTACCCATCAAAATTCTAAATTAATGTAGAAAATATAGCTAAAGAACTCATCTTTAATCTAATGGTTACTGAACTGTTTTAATCAATGTTCCCTGAGTGCAGCAATATAGATATAATTGCCTTTTTTGCTGCATGGCACTTTCTCCTCTTTCTCCCCCGGTATCGAAAAGAAGATACAGTGTTCACGGCTACATCATGGGCCTTGTAACTGTTGCTGACATAGCATTAACACTAATGATGAGATTTGGAACAAGTCAGTGTCCCAGTGTCCTCTCCAAGGCTGTTAGAATTTGGAACAGAAGCCACAACACAAAAACAAATAGAAGCAAAAAACTCATGGTATTTTACTGGCAGACTATTGCCACTTATGTGCTTGGAATAAACAGTCATGTTCTCCAGCAGTGCTTTTGCAGATGATTCATCAGTTGTGCCAAGATTGTGTGGTGCTAGGAGAACGACTCTCTGTGCCGGGCCCTACATACACATGCATGCCCATACTCATACATTCCCTCCTAAAATACTGTGTTCCGTTGCTCACCTCCACTGCATGGAGCAAACATCAATGTGATCTAGCTGTGCAGACACTTGCACCTGAGCCAGTGTCACCAAAGTCAGTCATTCAGGTGAACTCTGCAGTGGAGATGCACAGTGAACTGCCTGTTGTGATCCTGCCTTGGGCCATCAATGCCCCATCTGACATCACAACTCAGAGAGATTTTCTAAAAAACCAAAACATTACTGCATTTTTTTTTATTTCAAAAAGTCTATTTCCAGTTCTGTGCTGTGGCCCTCATAAGAGATTTGTGTAAAAGCCTATTTGTGAGGATGTGCATTACGTGAAGGAAACCCAAGTCGGTAATCCATTTTGCCCACTGAAGACGTTTTTACTGAAATGCCTCTGAACTGGACACAAATCTGCTACAAAGCAGTGCAAGTTATCTATTTCTTTAATAAATGAAGCATTTATAATGATTTCCATAGAAGATTTTTCTTAATCTTTTATCATATTCTCTTTAGCAAGTAACTCTCTGGGGCCATTTCTCAGCTATAGAATAGATTTATCTCACATTTCATGTAGGGTTATTAAGAGCATTACTTTTCTTTGACATTGGTTTATTGATGTCCTAAAGGCTCCTCCTCAGCACATCTTCTAGATACTCAATTCAAGTAGAAGATCTGTCTTTCGCACAGCCTAAAAATGTTTTAGGACTTAGTTCAATGCTGTCTGCTGCTTCTGCCACCGTATTTCTGATCCAGTCACCCATTTCTTTTTCCAGTGGGGAAAAAGTATTTTGAAAACCTCTCAGGTTGAAGAACTAAGTCTTCACTAATGTTCATAATGCCTTTTTTTTTCATATAGAAGTTCACTGTGTAATTTGCAATTTGCTTCATATTTTTCAAGTTAGGCTAAGTAAAGTTGATACTTATTACCGTGACGGGGTTGACGGTATTTCCTCTACGGTATGTAGAGGAAAAAACCCCTATAAATCAGATCCTGTACAACTTTCCACTCAGACCCTTAATTCTGAATAGCAGTAATTGCTTTTTGTCTTGCTACCCTGGTTTCTCCTAAGGAGACATTTGCAATCACACTGAAGTTGAGCTATCTATACTCATTAACAATTAAGGGAGATAAACCTGAATCCAGAATTTAGCCTGACTGAGTACAAGTAAGTTGCATAGGGAAGTTTCCTGCTGCAAGGCAGCTGATGGTTGCATCACCTTTTCTGAACTACCTTTTCTGGGTGAAGTAATATGATAATTTAGATGGCAAATAATTGGAATAAAACAACTGAAAGAGAAATAGCCCAAAGTAAATGAGAAATGTGTAAGGTACTGCTAACTTACTTTTTTCAGAAAATCTTTAAAAGAAATATGCCACTGCTGTCAAAATAAATAACTATATAAACCAATTAGGAAAAAAATGTATATACTAAAAGTAATTCTGGAATGAAATACATTGAAATACCTATTTGCATGCTGTTGTTGACAAATCTATTGCTGACAGCCTTTCCTCTGAATTGATAATCTGCTGGTATAGGAAGCACAAAGATTATTGGCAATAATATTTTGTTTGTAGATTGATATGCTGCACTGAAGAAGTCTACTGATAATAAAGGTTTATCCCTTGCAGTAGGGAACAATTTCTACTAGCAGTATTATATATTTTTGAAAAAGTCATTAGTTTAAGAAAGGATTTAAGGCAATATGATCTTCTTGTTTCATAAGAAGCAATAAAGTATCTATTATTTATATTCAGAGGGCAACATTCTGTAACCAGCCAGTTTACCAGACAAGGGAACTCTATCATTATGATCAACTTTTAGGAGCAAATATTTCAGCTTCCTGGCTTTCAACATTTCAGTACATTTTCCTTCCCTAACTTCTCTCTGCATTCTTGCCAGTCTTACCAACTAACCTGTCTCCTTTATGCTAGTGATGAAATCTCTCTATATCTGGGATGCTGGATTCAGCTTCCAGAAACTGGAAAGATCTTGTAGGAAGAAGAAAAATCACCTCAAGATTAAAATCAGAGTAACCAAGGTCCCAGATGACAGAATTCAACTGGCCAACAAATGAAGTAATTTTTTTAGACCAAGACTTACTGGAGCAAAGTGACACCTGCCCAACAGGAAGTTGAGGTTGATGCTGAGAAGGAAATGAAAACTAGTAGCAAAGGTTTTCCTGACATCTTAAAAAAAAAGGTAATAATATGGAGGACTGTAGCTACAAGGATGGTGGGGTACACTTTAAAAAGAGTATACATATGATGCCAAGATCAAATATATATTTTGCACCAGTTTTCAGCAAATACAGCAATCCCATGACAACAAAGTAGGCTGGTAAACGTAAATGAGGGTATGGCGTTGGATTTTATCTTAGCTTAGAGAAGGAACCAAAACTTAAAGGAGGTGATGTATTTGAGAGTTTTGGATTTTAAAAAGGCTCATGCTTGAGTCACAGGCACAGAAAAAAGTGTTTACAAGAGCCTACTGAGAAGAGTGCAACAATGTTTGGTTGCAAAATGGCAATGTTCCTGGCTGTATTACAGGAGAGGAAAAATATTAAGAAAAAAGATCCAAACAACTGCTATTCTTTCTGCCTGATCTGAATAACGTGCAAAGCATTATGATACACTGAGAAGAATAAAGGTTAAAGATACATAAAATAACATAAAATACATTCAGTTTATCAGAGACTGTGTCAGCATTCAGCTTTCATAAGGAAATGAAAGATTTTTCACAGAAAAGCAACGTCTCTCTGAATTTCAGTAAGATTCTGATATGTAGATACATAGAAATTATTAGCCAAACTAGAGGAAACAGGGGTGAGAACTCAATGAAAATAAAAGGGTCTTGCTGTGAAGTAAAGCAAATTATCCTAAATTAGGCTCTAAACTTCTTTGGTTTGGCTGTTTCTTGTACCAGAGCTAACTCACAATTTGAAGTTACACACTTGCCTGCAGGATGCAGTCAGCTAAAATATTCCCAAAGGTGGCAACGTATTTGGTTTAGTAAGGCAAAAGCTAGAAGCACACAAGTAAATGCACTGGGATAGCAAGGGTACCTTGCAAGGTAGCAAGGGAAAATAATTATTTAGTCTGAAGGAAAATGTTAGTAAAGAACCCCTGAGAATGAACTGGTCATGGCTAGATATAAATCGGTCAGTAAATATTTCTAATTCGGAGAAAAGTGGCATCCTAGTCAAATCCCCCATGACAAAATGCTAGCTAATTTTAGGACAGGATAGAGGTGCGTGGGGGAGGGAATCTTATTGCTTTTATCTGCTACTATATATGCCAAACAGTTTGTTACACCATCAAGCCACAGCCTTTCAATCATGTCACAACAGACTCCTTCGCTCTAGCTTTTTCTTGCTAACACCAACGTAGAATCAAAGCCTCAGAAAGGTTTGGATTGGAAGGGACCTTTAAAGGTCACCTAGTCCAACCCACCTTCAATAAACAGGGACACCTTACACTGAATAAGGTTGCTCAGAGCCCTATCTAATCTGACCTTAAATGCTTCCATCTACCACCTACCTGGGCAACCCGTTCCAATGGTTTACCACTCTCATTACAAACAAATTTGTTCCTTATATCTAGAGTAACACGCAGTCATTCTTTTGATATGACGTTTTGTCTTGTGCAGGCACTCCTTGCCAGGACATTAGCTACACTGCCCACTCTACTACACTAGAGAGATACGGCAGAGTCTTCCTGCCCTGCAAGTGACCATCTGAGGGTTATAAAGGCAAGCATAATGCTGTCTTCTGCTGTGTGTGACTTGTGCAACTCCCACTGACTTCTGGTTGAGTGATAGCAGTGGGAGTGTTGCATAGCAAGCAAACACTGATAAACAGAGTACAGGTTTCTGCCCACAATGGAACACAGGGATGTATTTTTAAATAAGAATTTCAGCTCTTTATCTGAATTTCAGCTCTTTATCTGAATTTGCCTCTGTGCCTTGAATGCAACGGTTTCAATGTGTTGTTCTCTACTATGACGTGTTCATACAAAAATGACAAAAATCATGTGGAAGACTAGTAGGTGGATATTTTATCATATAAACCTGACCAGATATGGTTTTTGATTAAAACAGAATTATTTACACTACAACTGTGGTGAATTAGTGTTTGCCCCAGATAGTCTTCTGCTGTGATAAGAATAGTGAGAGTAAATAGCTATACATCATTCTTTCAATGATAATATTATCTAGTTACATTGTTGTGAAAATAAAATAACTGAGATCAGTAAGACTGTGCAGGTTAAAAAGTGTCTCCCCTTTTAAAAAATCTTTGTCTCTCAAGAATATGTACAGCATGCTACACATGCTCACAAGTTTTTCTGTATTGGGGCTATTTCATCAAGGACCTGTGTTTAGGAGCAATTACTATGTTCCTGGTGAGATTGTTCCAATGAAAGATTGTTCCTCCTGTAAAAAATTACTTTATTATATCAAGATGAAAACTCAGTCAGATAATCCAGGAAATTTAAATTTTGTAGTATACTGCAGCACAAAGAATTGGTAAAGGAAGATGAGATGGCTGAGAGGTTTCTTTTTTGTGATGCAGACATCAAAGCTTATCAAAGATATTTTACTTTGGAGGATGAGTTTTATTTAATGGGACACCAAATTTTCCCTTAAACCATGCAATAATTCCTGATTTAGGTCAAGTCCAGTTTAGTAAAAAAAGGGGTTTTGGTATGGTTTAGAATATTTTAAATGTACAATATGCTAAATACACATGAAAACTTAGAAACGGTGAAATAATAGGTACCTTTTAATTCCTCAAAAATTAAGGAAAAAGAAAAATATATTTTTTTCTGACTGACATTAAAATACAACAGTGAAGTTTGTTAAAATTAGCTGGGTTTTTGAATTTTTTTGTCCACTTGAATGCTCTTCCCAACTGACTAGTCCAAGTACATCTAATGAGTATTAGGAACAACTGTATCTTTTCAGAAAGATCTTCCATCTATTCCACTGTCTAAATTAATCTTTCTGATTAGCCAGCTCTTCTTTTTCAGACCCATAGTCAAAGCCCTTTGATTTTTTTTTAATATTAAAATTCATAGCTATGCTGTAGCTCGTATCAAGACAAGAGCCTTATTCATAGCGAGACAAGAGCCTGTCTTGCTCAGTTTTCTGTCTCCAGCAGTTAAGACGATGCCCATGCAACTGTCATCAATGATATTTTCCATAAGATTTTTCCAGTCTCTCTATTTTTCAATTTAATAAATTTTCTTAATCTATTTTTTTTGTCTATTCATCAAGTCTCAGTAGCTCTCTCTTCTAGTACTTTCTCTGTCCTCATTTGTACTGAGCTGGCATCCTCAACATCCTGCAGCAAGGATCCATCAATCTGCCATCCATTCTGTGAAATGCCATCTCCTTGTGTTGGTTTCAAGTCCAGCTTTGTATGACAGCTACCATTTCTTGCCTTGACAGAGACCAGTTGTGTTTTTCACTCTGTGTTCTAGTTTCATGTCTCTTTGTTGAATTTGGTATCTCACTTATCTATGCTATTCTTTTTTTCCCTCTTCATGTGAGGGCCTGAATGATATTTCTCCTCAAACAGTCTTGATTGCACAATGAGGATTCCCAGCCTACTGGACTGGGTTTTGCATGGCAGCTATCCTGTGCCTCTAGATCTCTTGTGGTTTTTCCCTGATTTTTTTTCCATATATGCCCACTCTACTTGAGACAGTGATGAGCCTCTAAGTTGTGCAGCAGTACACTGATTTCTGCTTTGTTTCCTATGCTTTCAAATTGTAATTCATAGCATTTTGTTTTTTCTAGGACTGATTTCAGCTGCTGAGATGTTGTTTTTCTAGAGTTATCATAACCCAAAGTTCTTTTCCTGAAATGTGAGGCCACACTAGAAACCACTATTAAAAAAAAAAAAAATTGTTCCACTTCAGAAGATAGTTTTATTTGGTAATATCCTCATTTCTTCTGCCATGAAAAAAACCCATTTCTTCCACTGCAAAAAAGAACCTGGTCCGTTTTTCTGCAGAGGTTTCACACAGTAAGATTTTTCTGCCTGTTCCAGTAGAATCTACATTCATTGCAAGGCTTCTGCTTAGGCTGTTATCAGTTAAAAAAATAGTATCTCAAACTACATACATATAGCTGTGAACAGTCTGGATGTAGACCATGGAATAGAATACAAAGCTATTATATATTATATAAACGCAGTGCAGAAAGAATACATCATGCTTTAATGAGCTCATAGCTGTAAACACTGGAAAAGAGGCAGCAGAAAAATATGGTTGCTAAATTAGGGGCGAGAGAGTTTCAGTTTTTGGAAAGGCCATAAAGTCTCAGGAACATGTTATCAAAACATTGCTACTAATCTTAGTTGGAAAAAAAATCGTTGTTTCAAATCACTTGTGTTATGAGATGTCATTTTTTTTCTTTACTGGTGACACATTTAAGCTAATTAATATGATGGAATTAGAATGAGTTAGTCATGCTTCCACCTTGAGCTTTTAAAAGCACCTAACTGCCAAGTGAATACACCCTGGTGAATAAGGAGAAGGAAGGACAGGATCTTTGAAACAAATTCACAAATGTGAAGTGTTTCTAGGGGAAAAAGTACTTTGATTTTGCATATTTGTGAGTAATCCACGTCTCGTGACGTCAAGAGAAAATTGAAAATGCTCAAAGCTATAAAAGGTACTGGACTGGATTAACTTCACAGAGTAACAAATGCTGTGGATTCAGACAGTGCCCCATGTTGCAAGTCATATTTGCTGATTTAGAGCAGATAGTTTTACCTGTGGAAATAGATTTCTAATATGTAATGAATAATCGACTAGAAAACCCTCATATAACTCATTTTTTTCATCAGTTTCCTATCTGCAAATATTTTGTTGCTTCATGTGAAGGAGGAGAATGTGGCATAAACTTTTCTTCTGTGTACCTGACACTGACCACCATTTTGGCTGAGGGAGGGACCTTTTACACAGCAATGCTCTAGTCCACTGAAAACTATGTGTTCCACTATAAACATAAATGGGAATAGCACACACACCAACATAAGATACTTCTACGTTTTATCATGCTCATATTGGTAATAATTTGACAGCAAATGTTACTAATTTATACATAAAGAAGATTTTGTGAAGGAGAAGATAATTTAAATCTGTTTTATAGGAGAGAAACATATTCCATATTACATTTGGATTTCTGAGGAATCTTGCCTGCTTACAGATCTACACAGAAGATAAAAGGGCCATGCCTGTTTAGTCTGGTTTTACCCTTTAATTAAAAAGAAGAAGAAAAAAGTCCACTTGAACTATGTGCATTTTTTTCTACTTACTTTTTTAACTAAAAGTATCTCATATTAACAACAGTGTACTAGGCATTCCTTGACTGATATTAAATACAGCCAATGTCTGTAGAGCTAATGCATATATAAGCAATTTTAAATGATGTGAATCTTGAACAAATGCACATAAGCCTACTGCCACTTAGTTTTCTTTCTGACCATGACAGTTATGAACACCCAGAGGACCAAAAGTAGCCATGAGCACCTAAAGCATGCTTCATGGCTTTTCTTGCCTAATAATTGATGTCACATTTTGCTTCATGTTGGCCTTGTAATGCAAAAGAAGGAAATGTGCAAAAGGTGACAGAGTAAGTGGGAAGCACCATTCCTAGGACCCAGTCTTTTGCATATCAAATCTCAAGGGTGTCTAGGCTTGTGCAAAAATGTAAAGAGGTGGAATGGAGAGGCTGAGAACTTGTTCTCCAAGAGCATGAAAGGACTCCAGCAGCTAGCCTGAGAAGTGCAAAAACAGTTGGGAGGGCTATTAGCCAAAATATCGATTGAGATAATGGAAAGCATAAGGAGAAATGAATCTGAATAATCTTGAAAGCAAGATTTAGTTCTGAAACATCCATGACAATTTTCCTTAGGTGAGCAGAGATCTTCCACTTCCAGGAATTGCCATAATGCCAATGGCTGTTAACATAGGAATAGCTTGATTTCAGGGTTCAAAACCTTTGTTCCATGCTCTGGAGAGGAAGTGTTATTCTGCCTGAAGGAATGCTTCTGTGTTTTACATATTTTTCATGTGTCTCCTCCAGAGGCTTCAGCTCCATCATTCTGGTCTGGTGACAGCATTTTTAAACAGCAAATAGGGTGGAAGGCTGCACAATGGTGTAATTTTCTTTGCTGATGAAGCTGGTTGCCAGCTGACCTGTGTTGACAGATAGCTCTCTTGCTGCACTCAGCCAGAAAGAAACCCTACCAAACAGATACACGTGAGAAGTTCAGCCTTTCCACTATTTCAAGGAAATTAACAGATATGATTTTTTTTTAATCTTTAGGCATTGATTGAAGTGTAGAAAACCTACTTTGCATCTAGTTTAATTTGAAATGTGTCCAGAAACACCTCTTAAAATTATAAAAACCTTTAAAACCTGTTATATATTTTCAATTTCTTTCTTTTTCACTATATGCATTTTAGTGCTACTGAAATAAAACTCTCCTAAAAAGGCGTACAGAAGAGCATGTAGCACAAACATGCAAGCTTAACTGTATCAATTATAAGATGAACAAAGCCTGCCACTGCTAGGAAGAAGTGACTTTTTAGATGCTTATCTAGATACTGTAGTAAAATGTTCTCCACTTTGTCATATACCCATATTTTTCACATTTGGCCCCTTTAGCTGTTGTCCACTGATTGCTAGGTCAGAAACTTCCTGAATTTGGATAGTGGGACTCTCATGATGACTTCGGCAATGTACTACCCCTAAGAAAAATGAGGCTGCCCTTCCTCAGCTCCTAGCAATTGCCAGGATGCATTATTTTGCTCACTTGTGGTCCAGAACTGCCTGATGGCTTTTGTGACTTCCCCTATGCTTCAGCTTCCTGCTGAATGACTGCTGTTCAGTCTCCTCCAAAATTGTAAAGTCTTATGGATTTTTCCATAGCAAATTGATTTTGCATGCTGTGGGTCTCTGCATCTGGGTACCACAATATATTTCAGTTTCAGTTTCAGGTAAGTACTGTTTAGGAAACTCGGTTTATAACCCTTTTCTTTTGGAAGGTTTCATTTTATGTGTAAACTTTTGAGTGATGTTTTCTGATCCTCAGAATATATGACATTTTCATCTTTTTCACTACTGCAGTTGCTACATTACTGCAGTGAAGGTTTCACATTTGATACATGTGCAAAATGCAGTTCATGCTGGGAACTCAGAAAAGACCATCTACTCAGAGTTTGTCAAGTCCACTTCACTTACATTCTTTTTCAAGGACTGAACATAAATAGGTATGAAGCAGTTTGCCCACAAATATTCATATAAAATAATAAATGTTGAAAAAAAATCATATGCTTCTCATAAAGAACAGTCTTAATTTTCAACTGATTGGAGAATGAGTATGAAAGATGATTCTCAGACTTGTTTGTCCCATTGCTCATTAAGAGTTCACAGCCCCAGTGCTGATTGCTGCATACCAGTGGTGAAATTCAGCAGGACTCTGTACTCTCCAGAATGTAGCAACTCAATGCAAAATACCAACCTCTGCCCTGATAGATTAGCTCACCTCAGCAGCCTTGTTGTGCCTGCCCATTACACATGTTTGCTGTGGCACTCCATGCAGCACACAAAGTGACGATCCCTTCTTTTGCTCAAATTAACTGGTTAGTAATGGAAGGTTCTGCAAGGGAATGGTTGGAAGGCAGTTTGGCACCTAGGTGACTTGCTTATGTCCTTAAGGACAGCCCATGTTGGTCTGAGGACAAATTACTACAGGGGTTAATTCCGTGTGTTGGAATTAATCCTTTCTTTTTGGAAACACACTCATTTCAGTTTCATTACCTTGTTTTAAGAAACTCTGTCTTGATCTATGAGGTGGACCAAGAGTTGAGAAAGATTGTTAAATGACAACAGAAGCAGGAGACAAAATCAAGAGTCCATCTGCAAGAAGTCCAGAGCTGTAACAACTGGATTAAACAACTATGAGAAAAAAGGTAGTTTGATCTACAGCTTCAGAATCTTGGCTTTAGTGAGGATGTGACAAACTAGTGCCTCTAATCTTTATTTCCATGAAACACCCATGCATTCTAGTGCAAAGCAACTCTAACGAAATACTAATTTCACTGTACATTCACATCTGAGTCTTCTTCACAGGGCTTACAGATAAGATATGAGAGTTTTGCACCAGCCTAAAAGAAGCAATCAGAGGCGAGGCAGTATGTCCTGAAGATCCTAAAAATCTGTTATGTGCAATGAGAACAAATCCGTGGCTGACAGATGCAAAAACAAATCTTATGAGGAGCAGCTGAGGGAGCTGGGGTTTTTTAGTTTGGGGAAGAGGATGCTCAGGGGGAACCACATTGCTCTCCACAATTACCCGGAAGGAGGTGGTAGTGAGGTGGGGTTTGTCCTCTTCTGCTATGATGAAAGTGATAATGTGGAAATGGCCTTATTTTGCACCAGGTGAGGTTTATGTTAAATATTAGAAAAAAACTAAGCACTGGAGGAGTAGTTAGGCATTGAAATATGTTCCCAGGGAGGTGGTGGAGTCACCGTCTTTGAAAGTGTTCAAGAGACATCTGCATGTGGCACCTGGGGATATGGATTAGATTTTTTACCAAACAGCTCCCTAAATAAAAACAGCTCCTGAGTCATCACGTCTAGTGACTATCTTTCAGAAGCATCAAATTACATAAACTGATTAAATGCTAATGCCAGAAGGCAATGTGAATGCAGTGTGAAATGCTGACACAGACTGAGAGTTGGTGGTGACTAATTGTTTATTAATTAAGCTACAACAACACATTCAACTGCATTGATAGAACAATTTTTCTGTATTAGACAAACCATCTATGTCATAAAGATATAAATCACACTAGAAAAAAAATGGGCACATGTGCTGGTTTTGGCTGGGGTGGAGATAATTTTCTTCATAGTAGCTATCATGGACTATGTTTTGGATTTGTGCTGAAACCAGTGTTGATAGCACAGGCATGTTTTAGCTATTTTTAAGCAGGGCTTACACATGGTCAAGGCCTTTTCTGCTCCTTATATTATTTCTGCTTATTAAACTATCTGTATCTCAATCCATGGGTTTTCTCACTTTTACTCTTCACATTCTTTTCTGATCCTACCAGGAAGTGAGTGAGTGAGTGGGTGGTTGTGGGGGGCTCAGTTGCCCTCTGGGATAAACCACAATGGCCATGTAGTCCCTGAAACAACTGTAGTAGTTGCTGTATGCAACTTAATGTACAGCTTAGTGGCAATCAATTTATGAAGTGCAGGTGAAGTGGAGAGGTTCTTTATTTTCACTTTGAGAGCAGATTAAATATAAGGAAAAAACATCAAGGCTGACTGAGCATGTAGTGGAATAACAGAAGAACCAGACCCAATACAGTTTCTAGAGTTCAAGATTTTTTGAATTTTAAGCAAATCAACTTTCCTTAAACCTTTTCTGAAAACTAACTCACAGCTCAGGGTTTCCAGTGATCTCTCTAGCAGACAGAAAACATTTCTGTGTATTATTCTTCTCTTGCTTGGTCTCTGTAACTCTTCTAAGTCAAAGAAGGTCTTTTTTTACTGGGAATCATTTTGGCCTCTGTGCAGTGTTTCCTTGTGTGAAAACACAGCTTGTACCTGTGAGTGCCCTCTCACTCTCACTAGGTAGAGGTCACTATGAGTAACTACACTGGAGTATGTAACCTCACCATTATCCCATTAACAGAAATCTGGTTTAAGAAGAGAACTAGGCTCTATCTATAAAATTTGCATACCTAGTCTTGAGAAATGAAGCCTGGAATTTTGCTATCACAATTCAGTTATGGACTTCTGCAAACACTATAATTACCTTTAGTAGCCACACCATGGGAGTGGAAGCTTTCCTCAGCTGATGTACAGAGTCAAGAACATGGTGGGAGAAGGCTTATTTGCTGCAAAGCTGATTTATTGGTGAGATAACTGTTTTCCTTGTGCACCTGGATTGCACATGGCAGCAGAGATGGAGTGAGAAATACTTTTTGCCTGAAGGCATGTTGGGAACTTTAGAACTGCTTTCCCTTTTGCTCTCTGGTGCTTTCTGCTTTCCTTTCTGATCTCTGGTAGAGGTAGAGATCCTAACAAGTTATTTGCTGTTGTGGAGAGTTACGATAAAAGCAAGTCCTGTAATTCCTTCTGTGATGCATGGCTAAGATTCTGGCTTTTGGTGTTTCACTTCAGGCCTTTAGACAGCTATGGAGTGCTGGGAAATTTTGTAGGCTGTGAGGCACAAGAGTATGTGTATTGTTTGTCCAGAACTAAGTATCTCTTCCATCACTACTTCCAGTCACAGAATATGGAGCTTATTGAACATTATAGATTTTTCCAGTTTCATATACTAATTGTTAGCAATCACCTTACATATAGCTATGGCCTGCAGCCCAACTTGAAATGAGGAACTTTGGCGGCCCTGACCTTGCAGTAATGTTTTAAGAGACACAATCCTTAACATTCTTTAGCACATGCCTGAAAGGCAAATGCTGCTACCACCAAGGAGTTAGAGTATTGTTCCAACAGCAGCATGCTCGTGCATAAAAAACCATGACATTAATCAAAGCCTACAAGAGAAACAGATTGTACCTGCGTGAGTGCAGCCTCCTTGTGCCATAATATGAAAATTAGTCATTTCTTCCCAGTCATAAGGGGAGGTATAACTCTTACCCAAAATAACTTTCCCAGCACTATTAATTTTACCTAAAACTGAACAGTGAGTAATTCCCACTGTTAAAATCAGCCACAAATGACCAAGCACAACCTCCTTCTATAATGTGACCAGCTCCTTCTTTGGAACTAATGCTATCTGATGGTATTTTTTTGCCTCAACTTCCAAGTTAGTCACTCCACCTAGATATGACTGCTTCTACCTATGGTATGAACAAAAAGGAATATTCTCCCTCCAGGAAGAGGAAGAGTAAAATTAAAAAGAGATTTTAAGTCAAAGAAATTGCAAGAATCCCTTAAGAAAATGTTTAGATGTGACTTTCCCAGTTTGTGGAAGTTTCAGAAGACCATATAAGATTATACCACCTGAAGTTTCACAACACAGCACATACCATTTCAGAGGCTGTGTATCATGACAATACATGCTCGTTTTCAGAATATAGTATATTAGTCACTGTAAACTCAGCAGTTTTGCTAATGGATTTTTTTCAATATCTGACTTTTTCTCATTACAAAGCTTTTAGTTTAAATACATTACTTTGTCCTATTAAAAGAGGCAATTGCCTCTGATGCGAGTGCAAGGGCACACACACTTGGAAATTTGATCTGTGCAGTAGCCACTGTTTGCAGAGAAACTTTTGGAAATTTTTGAAAAGTTTAGAAGGCTCTCTTGAAAGATCTTATTTGGTCCAATGTTCTATGTCTCTCTTAGAACCACTTTCCAGGAAGAACACATTAGCCAGGTATGTTTGTTTTGGATAGCCAGGATTCATGGTTCACTAGGAGAGTGTCTCCTACTCAAATGAGGTCTACAGGGTTCCATCTCAATCCTGCTGAATATTAGAATTTGAGCAATGTGTTAACAAAATCACACATGAAACAACATTAAATGACTTAAGGAACAAGATATATATTGTAAAAAATAATCAGGTTAAATGCACATATTCTGCATAAAGAAAATGTCATTATTAGCTATATTTTGCAGAACAGATATAATAAACTAAAGGTGGTGAATAAATAGAACAATGATGTGCATTTAGTGTACCAGTAAGTAACAAGCTTTAGCTGCAGTAAAGTCTTTAGTGCTGTCATCTATAACCACTAGGACTTGTTGCTTGCACTGAAATATAAAGGTCAGAATATACTTTCAAAACATTCCACTAAAAATATAAATCTATTGATTTGATCTGGTTTAAAATAACATTATCACTAACAGTGGTTCTTAATCTTTAGGGTTAATTTAAAGTCATGGATTATTTGAAAACTGTTTTGGTTGGTTTCCTATTGGTTGAGATATTTTAAATGGGGTGTGGTCATTGGAAAACCTAATGCATCAGTTATGTGGTTTCATATTGAACATATCATTAACCCATTATTTGTGAGGTTACCTCTAGGTCAATTTGGTGCACTTAAAAGGGGAAAAGACCATCATCAGACTCCTGGTTGTAAACCTTGTAGTAAATGTAAGTCCTACACTCTTCCCTAAAATAAAAAACAAATTATGTCAGATAAATACTAATTAATCTCAGATAGTAAATAGATGAATTAACTTGTGTCCCTTGTTTTTTTCTCAAGCACAGAGTAGTTATAAACCTGGCTAACTAGTCATTTATACTGAGTTTATGAGTGGTTGCATAAATGAAATAGCAGTAAACATACAGGCTGTATTGATGAATGTTCATTTAAGGCTTTGCAGACATTTATTCTTTTCACTTATACCAAGATTTCATCATTAATTTAACTCTACTAATTTTGGCAGAACTACTCTTTACTGGCATAAATCAAGAGTAGTGGGTATCTGACAGGGAGAGGTATGACTGAGGAGTTTGGCTGGCTTTTACACCCATCTGGCTATATGACTACTACAGTGAAGGGGATGGATAAAGGACAGAAGATAAAAGCAGAGAAGTAGAAGCAGAAGCAGAGCTAGGAAATGGGTTGGTTTGAATAGGTGCCCAGACCCTGGGCCTGCAGTAATGCCCACTGCTTATGGGTTAAATTGCAATACTACCCATCCCACAAACTCATTGTCATACCACTTGCTAGCACATAGTTTCATTGCTGACAACAAACTAGCTGGTCACTGAACTGTGGGTATTTAGAGAAATTTGTAGGTAGGTCAAGACCTGAGGTGTTTTCATAATCTCTGCATCTTGTCTCAGATGACTTGTGCTGCATCCATCCCTCAGCACAGCCCTGTGTGATTGGAAGGGTAGGGAAGGCTGAATGAAGCCACTTTCTGGGTTTTTTTACCTCTGTAGACTGCTACAAAGACAATCATCACAGGGTCTTCAAAGTGCAGACAACATAGGGCAGAATAACCCCTGAACAGTTTGTGAGATACCAAGAATCCTGAGATAAGTTTCCAGAAATCAGAGTTCCTGATGCTAGAAATTTTTCACTGCAACTTACCTCAAGTGAGATCAAGATGTTTTGGTATTCTATTTATACTGCTTTATCTTGGAGTCAGAGTGGGCACTGGAGCCAGAATGGGCACTGGGGAGCCACGAAAACACATTTCTAATAATCCCAGCTCTCTGAGGAGTGTTACTCCCACTTCAAATAACCCACCTACAGAATGGAGATAACAGTAAATACTGCCTTGTCTTGTGTGGACATGAGTTATGAGGCTTTGCTCCATAGTATTTCAAACATAAAAATTTATATAGTTATTTACAATAAAAATAAGGCATTCAATACTGAGTAGAGAAAAGGCATTACATTATTATCTCCAGTTTAAAATATTTTTGTTGAAGTTATGTTTCCCCACTGTGGAGATTTCTTAAAAATAGTAGAACCCAGGTTTAACTTAAAGAAGTTATTGCAGAGGTGTCTATTTTTATCAGTGAGACTTTGTTAAACACAGAAAATTTTGGTCTTTTTCTTATTTAACTCATGCATGTACATGATTTCTATGTACACTGTGATCTTCTGATTTACCCTGTGGTAGTTAAAACCCATTAATTCTGTTCTAGCACGAGCGAGGCTGCAGTTCGTGTAGTTTTCAGTGTCTTGGGCTAAGAAAGTCTTGGTCTGCTTTGAGGCTTATAGTGGGAGTCTTGCAATTTTTTTTCTTTTATTGTTTCTTAAAACAGCCTATTCCTAGGGAAAAATGACCTTGTTAGAAAGGAAGTACTGGTGAAATGTGGAAAAATTCCTCAAATGATTCCTGGTGGCTCAAAAATGGAAGGTAATGAAAATACACTTTCTGTAAGTTTTCTTTACAGAACTCCATGAGGTGACCAGAATACTGACTGCACAGTATTGGAAGCTTTGTCCTGTTCTCTGAGGGTTCCCTGGAAAACATAATGTATTCTAGACAGATGTACCATATGATGTTCCAAATTGCAAGAGAAACTCTACCAGTGCATTTGTAGGAGGAAGACGCACACATTAAGAGGTTGATATCTTTGATAGTTGAAACTTATAGGGCCCAGCTGGAGTCTCCTTGCTATGACTATATTTCGCCCAGTGGATCTGAGAGCATGCCCAGGCTTCTTGACCCAAGCATGTACTTTCTCACATCTGCACGATGATGAAATGAGAGACAGGAGTTCCTCTGGAATTGGTTTCTTCAGAAGAAACTTGGGTATCCGAGGCAGAAGGAAGCCATACTACTTTTCTAACAGATTCCTCGCCGGACAATCAGATGACCGTGGTATGCATTACTGACTGCACTCATACCTTAGTATATTTGAAGATTAATCAAAAGTGATTTTTTTTCTTTTTTACTCTGACAGCTCATCCAGATGCCAGGTATTTTTTTCCTCCTTTTGAGCAGAAGATCTTCATTAACTGAGCTGGAACAGTATTTTCCCTAACCACTCTCTCTTTATCACAGAACTTAGAAAGTTTTCTGTTGTTTTGAAAAGAATAGATGGACATTTAAAAACATATACCAGTGGCCTATTACAAGAAGATATCGAAACCAAATTTGAGAATTAAAAATCATTTTAGCAGAAAGAAAGAGCAAATAGTTACCATAATGACACTCTTCATAACCATTCCTTTTGTGATACTTGGATTCTGAGGCCTGAGTAATTTTTCTACCTTGTAATTTTGAGAAGATTAAAACTTCAGCACTGCAGCTGTTTTCTTCAAGAAAATCTACGGCTGTGGAATTATAATACATATGGTAATGCTACATTAGTGTAGTATTATTCACATCACTATAGTTAAACTTGGGTCAGCACTTCCTTTTAGACTCTGTGAAGTTAGGGTTTGTCCATGCACATTTCCTTTTAGCTGACTTGGAACATGATGGCTCAGCCTTACGACTATATTTGCTTATTTTTTTTGCAAAGCTGTTTGAAAAAGCTTTGATTGAAAGCTCTTAATCTTATGCCTAAGTGTTACTATCTCTCATTTCAAAATATGTGGCATATTTAATTGTAGCTGAAACCCTTTCCTGATTTGTGACTTTAGAGACAATATATTAGTGGAATTAAAGTCTTAATGTAAGGATTTTTTTCACTTAAATTACTCTCCATTGGCTTAGCTGCCCCTACAAATGCATCTTGTTGACACTCAAAGTTCTGGGAGAAGGCGAGGTACTCTGGTTTTCCTCTTAATCAGCTTTATTCTACTTAGCAGCCTTCAAATCAAAACCCTCTTGAACAGGGAAAATGCAAATATTCAGTTATTGAATCCTTTAAAGTAAATTTATCCAGTGGAGTCTATCACACTTGTCGTGGTTTAACCCCGGCCAGCAACCAAGCCTCATCTAGCTGCTTGCTCACTGCCCCACCAGCAGGATAGGGAAGAGAATCAGAAGGGTAAAAGCTGGAAAACTCACAGGCTGAGATACAGACAGTTCAATAGGGAAAGCAAAAGGCCTACACAAAAGCAAAATGAAACAAGGAAAGAATTCACTGCTTCCCATGGGCAGGCAGGTGTTCAGCCATCTCCAGGACAGCAAGGCCTGATCACACATAATGGTGACTTGGGAAGACAAACATCATCACTCCAAATGTATCCCCTTCCCTTCTTGTTCCCCCCACTTCATACACTGAGCATGATGTCACATGGTCTGGAATATCCCTTTGGTCAGTTGGGGTCACCTGTCCTGGCTGTGTCTCCTCCCAACCTGCCAGGCACCCCCAGCCTGCTTGATGCCACAATGATTTTTTGCCTTTTTCGTATATCCCTTTTATACCCCTTTTTTATACCCTTTTATATAGCTTTTATGTATCCTTGGTGCTTTTAGCCCACATACTTGTAATTCTTTACGTTTGATAACTAGCATAGACCTAATATTCCATTAAGCCAGGAGACCAAACATCCTGGAGGCTTCGCAGTTAGAGAGCCCCAGACACCAAGGTCCCTTCTAGAACACATCTTGTAAACTAAGATGGGCCTATCCAGGGGAAAATTCCTCAGGATGGGGGGCTCATTCAAGTCTCCCATTGGGGAATTTTAGATAGATATGCTAATTTGCAAGGCCTGTAAATTGTATACGCGATTTATCGTGGGTGTGCATTTCAGTGTGCTTTTCGGCGCATTCCACCTGGACCTTGTGGTGCACCTAAGGATCCTTAGATAAATACCGAGGTAAACCCCTTTTCCCTTTTAACCGTGTTTGGCTTTGATTTTAAGACCGGGGAAAGGCAACACCCTCACCAGCATGTTAGTATGAAAAGCAGAAAAAGGCCTTGGTTCTGTGCAAGCCCTGCTCAGCAATAACAAAAACATCTCCACATTATCAACCCCTCTGTTCAGCACAAATCCCAAACACATCCCCATGCCAGCCACTGTGAAAAAAATTAGCTCTACCTCTGCCAAAGCCAGCACAATACTTCATGATACTTCTGAAATTCCAGAGAATGGAAACATAAGACAGTGTCTATAAAAATTCTCTTCTTCAAACACTTCCAGCTTCATTCAGTAAAATCATGATTTGTTTAGATAGCACTCTCTGGTTTCACACCTTTCTACTTTTGAAATCACTGATATATTTTTCCATCATAATGAGGTGTTGATATTTTCTTAAGCATTACTTCAGGGACCAGAGAAAGATGACCAATGAATGAGAGAAAGGAGAAAACGTGCCCTTCACAAGCCCTGGTTTATTTGGGCCCCATAAACATTGTCTGTGCTTCCTTCTCAGTAGAAAATTTCTGTTCTTCTCTATTTATCACTCCTAGTTGGAATGACGTTAATAACCTAGTTTGGCAATGCACTATATTCCAATGACCTCAAAGTATGCCCTTACAGTTGGGCTTAATAGAAAAGTACCTTGGCAATAACATGTGAACACTTTTGTATAATGGTTTTCTTGAGAAATATGATTAATTTGACCTGCTTCTTAGATTCTGGGTAATTTTAATCTAGCCAGTAAAAAAAAGAAGCTGTATAACATGCACATGTCCCTTTTTTTTTCCTCTTATGTCTAGACTGTATTCCCTCCTCTTTTCCTGCAAGCAGCAGAATGGTAAAGGCTTTTCTAAACACCTAAGATGTCAACTGTGGTGATTCATATGGTCAGTGTACAGTGACTAACTCCTAGTTTGTATTAATGGATGTCTTCCTTTGGGCAATCTGCATATACCTGTGATGATGACACCCCTCTGCTTACCTTTACTTGTGCCAGGTAGTTACAAAATCTGCCAAAAACTTTCCAGTCACATAAATATTGTACATAGAGTACAGGGACATCCATTTCTACCTGTTAAAAGTATGACATACACACTAGTCACACAGAGGGATTTAGATTTCTGTGGTTTTGATAAAATGCCTTGTTTTCAAATCCCATTTTACCTAATGTGGAAAGATACTTTACTCTCAGGTGTTTTAGCATACCTTTTTATTCCTAGTTAAAATGAAGTTGAGGTCTCTCTCAATGTCCCTTAAGAGTAGTGACTGCTGGTGGTGTTTCCGCTTTGTAATCTGCAGTCACCCAGAAGATGTCACACTATTTTTTAGGCTTGGCTGCATCTGACAGTTGGTCCAGCTAATACCTAAATGGAAAAAAACCTGTGTAGACAGTGCAATAGCTGCAGAGCAGCAGGACTAGCAGAACTTGGCATAAAAAATGCTTGCCAAGCAAGAATTCTTTGTTCTTTATTTTTCTGAGGGACAAAACCCTGGGGTTTTTTTGCCAACCTCAGGAGCTTCCCATAAATTTTATGCTTCCTCTGACAGGCAGTTGGCTGCAGCTTCCATCAGCACACTCTGGACACTGGTTGTAGAGTTTCTTGAGTATAGTTTTAATCATGTCTATTATCAAGATTGCTACGGATAAATATATTGCTTTTGGTTCAAGTAGAGATCCACTATTGTCCATATAAGATACAGACAAACTTTTTGTTTGTGTGTGTGTAATCCACAGTATTTTCTACTGTCCCTTACATGCTCTTTTTCTCACATCCTTTTCAACTTGTTTGGGTTTTTTTCCCCAAACCCAACATCTTTGAAATCACTAATGTAGTTGAAAAATGGGTATATCATATATTGTAATAATTCTATATAATATTTAGTAGGATTTTCTTTGTACTTAACACAAGGGTTTAATTTTACATCCACTCTGCACAATTGTAAAGACTACAGCAAGTCCAAGGCAGAGGCTTTAAGTAGCTATACTTCTGTGCCTTTATCATGGACATTAATTTGTCAAACAACATGTCTGTCTTCACATGAATTACTGTGATATGCTGCCCAGCCTCCCACGCTGAGTTCTTCTTACTGCCTTTCTTGCCTTCTATTTTTGATTTTTTTTCAATAAGTGATGTCTTTATTATACAGTTTAGCCTGCAAGGATTTATGTCTGCTAGGACTTGCTGTGGCTTCCATAACATAATCCATGGTCTAAATTTCACAGTTAGGGTCTACAATGTGTGGGTGGTGAACTGAGTGAGAACTATAGACAAGGACAATTGTCAATGGAATACCCAATACCTTCATCTAAAACTCTGCCTTTTCACAGCTTAGATACTCTACTCATCAGGGAGGCACCTACTCCTGTTCAATATTTAGAGCTCTTAGCCCTCTCCTGAAATGATGCATCTAAGTTATGCAAAGTCTATGTCATTCTTTCCTTCAAAAACCTGTCTGGAAGTGACATTACTCTCATTCAGATAAAATACCCTATCAGAGACGTTTTGCACTAAATTGTTTAGAGTTGACCATCTTTTCCATGTAGATTAAATAGCCATTTGACCAAATATACAAATAAACTTGGAAACCAGATTATCTCCCTGTTTCCTATGTGTAGATGAGTCCTTTTTGTACCAAGACATACAACAGCATTCAGACTTTGTTCCTTTCTGGATCCCAAATAATCTTGTTCTTTTGAGCACAGGGAAAGACACTCAAGAGAAAGCTCAGAGGTGGCAGTACCTTGAGGCCTTTTTCATAATGGTTAGAGCAGTGTCTGGAAGTTGGTCTGGAATGTAGTGACTGGATTAGAATCAGTTCAATGATTCTAATCTTTTTGGCTGAGGTGATGCTTTATTTTCTTGCCTTTTCTGGGGTCAAAGATAGGAAGATAGAAAAGATAGGAACAGCCAGCCTTGTTTTTTTTCTTACTGGTGTCTTCCAATGCAGTGTTTTATGTGTGCAGCTGCATTAACAGTAAGGCCTTCTAAACAGAGGACTCTGGCCAGTCCTCAGCCCCTGAAAACAGGCTTATATGGGATTTCTGTTCACAGCTGATGTGCAGAACATCCACAGGAGTTCCCTCCTATTGCTAGGAAATGTTGTTTGTGGCACACAGGGTACAGACACACGTTCATCAGTTCAAATCAATTTAGTTTAGGTTTGTTTCAAAATATTCTTAAATAGCTTTTGTAGGCTTAACAGTCCATCTTACAGTCGTGTGCTGAAGCTAAACGTAGTACTAATTTTTAAACTTCTCTTATGTAGGAAGATTCAGTATTAATAATAGTAGCTCCCAGACGATATAGATGTATTTCTGTAATTTCTGAAATAGAGATATGCCAGTAATGTTTGCAAATTTCTGTTAACTGTTAAGAAGGACAGAATAAAATGCCTTTGCATTTAACAGAGAATTAATTCTTGCCACTGCTGCCAAAGCAAAAGATGTTTTTCACTTTGCTGCTTAGGACATATTTTCAAAGGGAATAGAACATTGCCTTCCTGTGATGGTTCCCCAGAGGTGACAACAGCATATTTTCAAAGGAGTAAGATTTGGGGAGGGACTTATAACTGAACCTCAGTGACTAATAATGTTTTAATTTTTATAACGTTTTTTCTTACCCTTTCTCTGCAGGTCAGAGCAAAGGTGCAAGGACCTCCCAGTGCCTTGAGGACCACTCTCTTACCTGGAGGTCTCACAAACCCTCTGGATGGGTTGAGGTCTCTATTGTTGTGTACTTCAGGTGTTCAGTACTCTGGAGTGAATTTGTATACTGCGTTACTACCTTCCAGAAACTGACATTTCATTCTCATGTTGCCGAGCTGAAAGATGCTGAACGAAATCAGTGAGACTCTTGCAAGTAGGAGGGGAAGGCAATGCAGTGGATTGTATTCATTTAGTACTTCAGCATAATGCCTCTGGTACATAGTACACAATGAGTACAGATATATGTACACAGATAGATATATAGGTAGGTAGGTATGCCATAATAGTAAATAAAACAGGACTGGGGCAAGGGCTGGATCACCCATCTATCACTTGTCCCTAGCAAAGTCACTGAGGCTGCTGTAGCTTTCTCAGATGTTTTCTAAGCCCAGGCTGAAAACAGCATGTGCCAGGGATTCTTCCTAGCAGACAGTTTGGCTGCTGCCCTTTGGAGAACATGCAGCTGTCCAAGACAGACTGGTCATGCCATTTGGCCTCAGGACCACAAAATAAATGTCATAACCCTTACTCTGAAGTAGACTCATTCTGGGATACTCAAGTTTGAAGCCTGAAATTTAGGAGAGCCCAGAGAGTCTCATCCACCTTGACAACATATAGATTTTGGTATGAAAATACAAAAATTAAACAACTAATCGCTTTTTTTGTTTTCTTTTCAGGTAATTGAAATGGCTTAGGAGCAGATTGGTTGGTTCATAAATGGACCGTGGTCAGCTGGAAGATGTTTAATGCTCATTCTGCTGGGTGCCTCCAGTCTTCACTACTATCTTCCTCCTCTTCCAACTTCTAGCTCCAGGCTTAACATTTCACCTGAAGAATATTACTTACTGAGGTTTCATCATCAATAAAACTCCAGCACTTTGATTTTCAAAACACTTTGCATCCCCAGTTATGATCCTATCAGGATTCTCTGGGTGTTGAGCTGTGGTGCAGCTTCAGAAAGACTGTCTGTGCAGAGGAACAGAGGTATATGCCTTTAGGGCAGCCAGAAACAGGTCAGCTTCTGAATAAGGAGACTTCAAATACGCAAGAAACAGACTTGTTAGCAAGTACCTTAAAATGGCTTTATGGAAAAAAAGAAAAATTTCAAAGGTTTATTCCACACGGCAATAAACGTAATGTATACTAACAAATTTTTCTTGACAGGCCTACATGACCTTGATCCCAAAGGGAAAAGTAACAGTAAAAGAGAAAGCTATTGCCTCAGTTTAAAGAAAAAAAAATTATCATTACTCTTGCCTTAGTTCTCCACTTTTATTACACGAAGCTACTTACCTGATTAAAAAAAAAAATAAAGCAAAACTCATGCCTTTTCTGATTTGAATTGTTGTGGTTTATAAACCTACCATATACAAAATCAGCAAATTCACACCGTCATAATATATTGATATGTATAGATAATCATATATAATATATATTGATTGCCTCAGAAAGAACATTTTAACAAGAAACATTTAGAGATGTCCTTGAAGGGGCAGAACAGAACCAATGCTAGAGTGCAGTTACTTGGTAGCTCAAGCCCAGTGACTGACAGGCAGTACCTGCTGCTTTCAGCCTTCAGGCATCACATCAAGCTGGACAAACCACAGCGAAAGTTATTACCCAGACTTGATGCAGTACTTAATCCTTTTTCTGAAAATGGAGATAACAGTCGATGTAATCTCTCATGAAATAAGCTAAATTACTATTCTATGAGCCCGGTATGCTACAAACAATTCTATCGGCTTTGTGTTTAAATGATGAAGCAAGGAAACAGTGTTGTACAATAGTTAATACTTATTATCTTCTGCAACAGGACTTAATAACCATGAAAATATGATCTACCACTGAACTCAACCTCCATTTTATTCATTCTACTCTCCATTAAAAAGACATGACTTTCATTTTACAACACCAAGTTTCTTTCACATTAAATTCTTTCTAAACTGGTATTTCGAGACCACAAGGTCTGAGCTTAGAGCATAAATACTTTAGTGCATGTATACATATTTACCAGAATACAGAACCTGTTTATGTTGACTTGCCTTGTGAGAGAAGCCCACCTTTGGCCATACAAAACCATTTTGTTTTTTCCACACTTGATACAGAGCTGCCTGACTCTCTGATATTTAAAGTTGTAGAATTTTATGCTATTGCAAGGCTAGTATTTTTTGTATTATTCTGCTTATTAATGGAACCAAATGTTCTTCATTCTCTGTGAACCAAAGAGAAGATATTAGATATACTAATAAAAGATATTTCCATTCCAAATGCTCTTTGCATTTTTTCCCAGTTCTTTAGGATGCTGTGGACCAGTTCCTGCCAGGATGTTAGGCTCATGGCTTCTGAGCAGAAATGTCACATTTTGGGGCTAGTTGCTCCAAAAGGCTTCCAGAAGCCGTCTGCTTGGCACAGTGGAAAGGTTTGGGTCCTTGGCCCTTGGGTAGTCCATGTACAGGCATTCACCTAAAACCACAAAGCATCTGAATCCCAAGAGAGGCCACAAGTCTTCTCTCCTCTCTGCTGCAGGGCTTCCAGTCTATTTTCTAGGCGTCTCATCTAGGCAAGACTACCAGTTTCTTAGGCCCGTGGTGAGATATGATACAGAAGGACTAGAGCAATCTCTCTCTAACCAAACATGTGCCTCTAATCTGTGCCTTAGTATCACCTAAGGTGCTGAGGTTTCAATCCTTTCTGGTAGAAATTTGACCTGCCAGGTGCTTCTGACTCCTGACGCTGTGGCAAAAAACTCTGGCTCTCATGTTTGTCACAGAAACTTTGGTATTACAGAGCTTTATAATAACTTCCAAGGTTCCTAGAGTATTCTGGACTCAGCAAGATTTTGTGTAGTTTAAATTTTGTGACTAATCTTTTCAATATTTCATTTTTAATGAGGCAATTTTAAGCCCATCTCTCCTATTTTTTTTTTTCCTCAGCAGAAATCGATGCCTTTGCTGAGTGATGGCTGGAGAAACAGAGTTTCTGGTGAGCATTGCCCTGGGGATGGTCTCAGTATGTCACGGTGTGAGGTCACCTGCAGCAGTACTGCTTCTCCTAAGGCTGTGACTGCCTGCTTGGTCTGCCAGAGGACAGACTTTGTCCTGTTTAGGAACCTTGTTAACAGAGTCCCTTGGAGGGCAGTCCTGAAGGGCAAATGAGTCCAGGAAGGCTGGACATTCTTCAAGAAGGAGATCCTAGAGGCACAGGAGCAAACTGTCCCCATGTGCCAAAAGACGAGACATTGGGAAAGAAAGCTGGCCTGGCTGAACAGAGACCCATGGTTAGAACTCAGCGGCGAAAAAATAGAGATTATGACCTTTAGAAGGAGGGGTAGATGACTCCAAAGGACTACAAGAATATCATGAGGTTATGCAGAAGAGGATTAGAAGGGCCAAAGGCCAGCTAGAACTGGCTACTACTGTAAAGAATAACAAATGTTTCTATAAATACATCAGCAACAAATCAAGGCTTAAAGAGAATCTCCATCATTTACTGATGCAATGGGAAATATAGTGATAGAGAATGAGGAAAAGGCTGAGGTACTTAAAGCCTTCTTTGCCTTAGTCTTTAATAGTAGGACCAGTTGTCCTCAAGGTACCCAGTCCCCTGAGCTGGAATACAGGAAAGGGGAGCAGAAATAAACCCCTATAATCCAAGGAAAAAAGGTCAGTGACTTGCTAGACCACTTACACAAACACAAGTTTATGGACCTGGATAAGATCCACCCAAGGATACTGAAGGAGATGATGACAGTGCTCACCAAGCCATTTTTTATCAGTACTGGAGGCCTCAGTTGGACGAAGGTTCACAAATGCAATGCCAATCTGCAAGAAGAGCTGGATGGCAGATGTGGGGAACTACAGACCTGTCAGCCTGACCTCAGTGCTGGGGAAGGTTATGGGACAGATTATCTTGAGAGTGATGACATGGTACATACAGGAAATCCAGGTGATCGGGCCCAGCCAGCACTGGTTTGTAAAAGGCAGGACCTGCCTGACCAAACTGATCTCTTTCTATGACAAAGTGTCCCCTTTAGTGGATGAGGCAGAGGCTGTTAATGTTCTACCTGGACATTAGCAAAGCTTTTGACAGCATTTCCCATGGCCTTCACCTGGAGAAACTGGCTGCTCGTGGCTTGGATGGATGCACAGTTCACTGGGTTGAAAAGTGTCTGGATGGCCTGCCTGGGTTGGGGCAGAGTATCCAGAGGTGTCTGGATACCCTTCACTGGGTTGGGGCAGAGTAGCTGGAAAGCTTCCCAGTGGGAAAGGACCTGGGGGTGCTGGTGACAGCAGCTGAACATGAACCAAGGTGTGCCCAGGTGGCCAAGAAGGCCAGTGGCATCCTGGCCTGGATCAGCAATGGTGTGGTCAGCAGGACCAGGGCCGGGATTGTCCCCCTGGGCTGGGCACTGGTGAGGCTGCACCTTGATTCCTGTGTCCAGTGTTGGGCTCCCCACAGCAAGAAGGACACTGAGGTGCTGATGTGTGTCCAGAAAAGGGCAACAGAGCTGTTGAGGGGTCTGGAACACAAGCCCCATCGCTGGGAGGAGTATGCACTGGTTTAAATTGGTAGCAGACTGTTAATCCCCTGCCTGCTTGTTTGGACCATGAGTGCCTCAGGTTTAATGTATCCTATTGACAGTAGCAGAACTGTGTAGGTGTCAACTTCAAGCATCTTTGGTGTGTTATTAAGAAAGGTTAAAGCCACAAATAAGTTCTGCTTTTGATTCTTCAGGTAACTGAGTTAGAGTTCCCTGCAGCAACAATAAATGTTTCTATTTCAGCTGTAAACTAAAATGAGAACACTTTCCTTTCACTACCCAGTTCCTGAGTATGTTTTCAGACTTTGGGCTGTTTACCCAAAAACTTGTTAAAAATCTCCAATATCATGAGCTTTATGAAATGCTATCAGGGCATTCCCCCATTCCCACTCCCCAAAGAGCAAAATCCAAAGATTGGAACAAAATACCTGAAGGAGAAGAATGCAGCCTCAGCTGTCTTATTTTTCTGTTCTGCCAGACCCCACACTGAAAAGCTCTTTTGCTTTCCAAATTTCCTTTGATTCAGATCTTAAGAAGGTAACACAAGTGTCTTCGGTGCGAGAGCAAGGGAGCTTGTGATGACATCTAGTTTGTACCTTGACTGGAGGTGGTGTGCTTCATCTTCCCCTAGTCAGGAGGTGGAGATCACTTGCAGGCTCATTTTCATGTGTTAGAATTTCCAGCTACTTCTTTCACCACTGCTTTTCCTCAGCTAAAATAGACCTGGTGACATGATGAGCATCTGAAGAACAAAAGGGAGGAAACCCATGTGTTCAGATAAAGACAGTTTGATAGGGAAAACAAAGCTATGCATGCAAGCAAAGCAAAACAAAACAGAACAGGGAATTCGTTCACCAGTTCCCATGGGCAGGTAGGTGTTCAGCTGCCCCCAGACAAGCACAGCTCTATCATATGTAACAGTGATAGAGCTGTGCTTTGGGACTTGGGAACACAAATGCCATCACTCCAAAGGTCCCCCCTTCCTCCTTCTTTCCTCAGCTTTGTTGCGGAGCACGATGCTGTATGGAATGGGGTACCTCTGTGGTCAATTGTGGTCATCTGTCCCTGGATGTGTCTCCTCCCAACATCTTGTGCACCCCCAGCCTTCCCACTAGAGGGCGGGATGAGGAGCAGAAAAGGCCTTGGTGCTGTGCAAGCCCTGCTCTACAATAGCTAAAACACTTCTCATAACAAATTCAAAACAGTCCCTTGGTAGAAAACAGTCCCTTGTGAAGAAAACTAACTCTACTGCAGCCAAACCCAGCATGGTGCTTTAGCCTGGGTGGTGGCAATGGAGCATGTTTAAAGGATGATGACAAAGTATTGCTAGAAAGAAGTGGAATTTTCCTAGCTTATCGAGTATTCAAGCACATACGGCAGTGATGGCATTCTGTTGCTGAATAGCAGTATCTGTTGGAGAGGTGGAATCCCACCCAGGAAGAGCTTCTGATTGGCTGTAATCCTAGCTTGTACTCATGATAGACAGGAGTTTTACTATGTACACACACTTAGAGCAAACTCGAACCTGTGAGAACTTGCCAAAACACGTTGGCCCCCATGCAGACAGTTCCACAATCTGCTCCACAGTTATTATTGGTATTTGAGTCCTGGAAAGTTTCCACTTCCTTACCTGCACTAAAAGCTGTAATACTCTTAAAAACTACAGAGTGACTGTATAGCACTGGTGTAACAAATGTGTGTGTGTGTTTTAGCTAAACTGACAGTATTCAGCTGAAAATGCGTGATGGAACAAGAGACCATCTCAATGAGAGACAAGAGGTACCAGCTTTCGTTAAAGAATTCACTTCATAACACTTTTCAGATTGAAAAGGATTTATTTTATCACAAGGCATTATGTTTATGTTTGTTTGGTAATTTTGCTTCAGAAAAAATTTTTTTCAGTGAAAATCACTTGAAATTTTTGATGCATTTTCCAATAAATAAGTGTTTAAGACAATACTGAGCTACTTAATTAGAGATAATTTCCTATTAGAGACATCAATCCAGGTTAATATAATTTGATTACTTCATCTAGAGAAATAATAAAAAAATTAAACCAGTACTTTTCAATTCTCTCTATAATTGGTAATAAGATCTTGCTTACTTATATGATCCAGAAACTCTTTTCTGCAATAACAGAGATTTCTTGAACTTGCTGAAAATATGTACACATGCAGCAAACTTAGGAAGACTGATTCTTCACTGACTCAAACTAGCATAAATCAGAAGTAACTCTGTTGAGATCAATGAATCAATGGACTTTAAATTATGGCAGACCAGTATAAAGAGCTCTTGTCTGTCAGATCTCATTTTGCTTTTACACGTAAGTGACTATATGAATGGCCCTACGAAAACTCAGTGAAGTATTAAAATTGCCTAGAGCCACAGCAGCCCTACTGCTCAAATAATGTAGAACTGGAGCTCTGTCATATCCATGTCCTCTGTATCAGTCCAACCATCAAAGAGTTATGTTTTTCAGAGACGGAAAGGACTTTTTTTTTCCTGTGCAAATATAGACAACTAAAGTTTATTGAAGAAATGTTATTTGAACAAAAGATAAATTTAAATCTAGATTATTTTGTGTTAAACTGCGTTTAACTGCACTTAATACCTTATTTCAAATTCTGTACCAAAAAGGTGAGACAATACCATCTGACACTGGAAGAAACTGTCAGTCCATTGCTTCTTCAGAGGAAATTTCAGATGAAAATATAGTCATATAGTCATAGTCATTTAGTTTTCTCTGGCATTCATTTTAGTTAGATTGTTACAGATCATCATGAAGATCTACAATTTTTTCAGACACTTTTGACTACCTTGCATAATTGTCAACCTGTCAACATTAATTTACTGGTTATAATGAGTTGTAAACATGATATAAGGACTCTTATGTGTTGAAATTATATGAGTTTTGAGCATATGGAATGATATCAAGCCATCAAATTTCCACAGAGTTGTAGAAACCCTTGTTAAAATACATTTGAAGTAATCCATCTAGGAATCCTATGAGGCCTGGTCACTGGAGACTTCAGTGGCCTTGGCAATATTTCTGCAAGTGACGCTTTTAAGACCGTTGAACTGTTTGAGTTTTTAACAAATCAAAAAAGATAAACAGATTTCAAAGATTTTCACATTTTTATTAACAGGATAGTACTGTGAATAGAATTCACAGTTACCACCTGGCCCTGTTTGAATGGAAATGCTCCTACCATTTCATTTGATCCACAAAAAATCCTAGGCATTCTGTTTGCCAGATCCTCTGAATCCAAGGTATTCCTGAACATCTGAATCAAGGAAGAAAGGGCTGTATCCCACACTAATCAAGAGTGTACCATGGGTTCTAACATTTTATAGCCTTCTGGCACATGCCTTCTAGTATCAATTCCGTCCTTCTACATTCAGTTTTAAACAACTGCTCTTCTCTCCTCATTTGACCTTCTCCCAGAATCCTCAAAGTCTAGCTGTTTTTTACGACTGCATATGAATCTTCTTAAGCCACTTGCTTTGCTTTTTCCTTCTGTATAAAAAGCAAAAATACTTGCTTTCTTTATAAAGCACTTAAATGTCTGTGAATAGTTTTTCTATATGTTACAGCTGGGAGCAAGAGGAAGAGATTAGATATTTGTCCACGTTTGTAGGGTTGTTAAATCAAATTCCATCCCCATCTGGTCTGAGGCAGACTATGGAGTTATTAATTTGGGGATTTTATTTCCTCCTATAAAACGAGACAAAGACCTTGTGTTCAGTCCCTGGATCGTTTCTCTCTGTTCACTGCTGATGTTTCTCTTTCTCTCCCATCTTCAAGTTCAGACACTAGTTCTTACTTTTAGAGTGTTCTCTTTATCAAGTATTTCCTAGGTTTTCTTTATATATCATTAAAAATAAATACTTCCAGAAATAAAAATGTCTGGAAACATGACCAGTGAAAGAAGTGCTTCAACTGAATCAGCTGACAACCAGAATAAAATATTTACAGTGTCAGTTCTCACTGGTACTGCAATTCAGCCTATTCTTGACTATGCTGGAATGATCTTAGAAAGATTAAAGGTTTTAGTCCTGGTAGGAGATTGTTCCATTGCAGCAGAGTTGCAACGTTGCAATGCAAAGATGTTATTTTCTACTTCTCAGGTAGTATTTACTGTATTTCTCAATTATGTCTTCTGTTACTTCTAAGGAACCACATGAAAAATTCTGACATTTTTATAAGTGGTTTCAGTTTTCCTTGTCACCTTCAGACTAAGTGGTGATCAGCACTTTTCTGAATGTAACCACTGAAGTTTAAAATCAGTTTAGAGCAGATCTGATTTCTGAGAATTAAAGATAATATTAAATCCTTGTTGATACATGATTTTCACTTATAATCAGCTTCAGATATAGTAATAGAAATGATAGCTCTTATATGACTCTGCATAACAAGCACAGTTGATTCAATTTTTTGTCAAAAATTCATAAACTTTCAGCTTTTTATCTTACATTGAGAAATTACATTGTGAGATGATAACCTCAACTTAAAAAAAAAATTGTCCTCCTTGTAAAAAAATCAGTGAAATAAAAAAAAAAAACCAGTTAAAATTTTAGAGACAATTCAATATAATCAAGGTACAATTCAGTATAATCTAGTATCATCGGTACTAGACAAACAAGGATTACCTGGGCACACAAACTGCAGTTTTGGCTATGTTAGAGAGAAAGCTGCCTTTTCGGCTGGAAAAGTTAATTGCAATCCCTGGAAAGCATCCTGGGAATAAAGTGATCACTCTATTCTGCTGCTCAGAAGGCAAGTAATCAGGACAAAATAAAAGTAGATACCAAGTAGGAGTAGTGTATCGTGTAATGAGCGAAAGGAATCCAAAACAGCGTTGACAGAGAGCAGCTTGGGAACCACCTTCTCAGAGCTAGTCAGAGTCTCCCATGGTGATGATAATGTCCCATTTAAGCCATGTTGCCTACAGTTTCTCAGGACCTAAATTTGAGCATTCTGCATTTTTCCTCAGAAGAAGAAAAGGAACTTTTATACCTGGAAATGGTGCCTTTTTGGAACACCAGAATGTCTAGTCAAAGCATATAGTTTATAGTTTGTGAGTTGGTTATAATAATTCCCTCCTCTCTGTTCCCCTCACCTTCCCCAGCCCTGAGTTTTAGCAAAATTTCCTCACAAGAAAGCAAACCCTTCTGGAACTGCACACAGTATTTATGAAGACTTCTCATCTAGTTACTTGAGGACTGCTTGAGGCAGGAGTCTGATTTGAAAAGCATTGACTTTATTTGCTGATATTTGTAGGCTATAATCTCTGTCATTCTTTACAAAATTATCAGCAATTCTAATTCTAATGCTGGAAACTATGGTAGACTATAGTCTGTAAGAATTTTTTTGCAGTTAAATGATGTCAATCCTTAAGCGGATTAATTTATAAATAATAAATTCTGGCATGATTCCAAATTTCAGGGAGTTTCCTTTATTGATCTGAATACTTGATTGAGTGGATGAATACAGGATACAATCCCAGCTGTTGCATGATTGTGTCTTAATACATTCTTTTATCTGAACATATAGCTGACCATCAAAACTGGGACAGGTTTTGTATGCTCGACTAAACATTTGGGAGGGTTTGCTGCTTGGTTTTGGTTTTGGTTTCTTTTCTCTATTTGGAACCAGAGCTCATGTTATTGACCTTCAACTGCATTAGCACATAGCATCGCCTTTCTTCAGCCTGCTTGTAGGCTTCAGCTTAATACGTATTTTCCCCATCAAAGACGAAGAGATTACCTCTTCAATCAGGAAAAGAAAAATTAATGAGTTTAAATCCTAAATCTCCTTATTCTGAGCTAGTGTATTGAATACTCTCTGCAAATTCTGGGAAATCAGAGATTACGCCCTGGGGTGGTGGTGTTGAACTTTGGGTGCAGCTTGTAGAAGTCAAAAGGCTGCTGCACATGTCACGTCTCAGAGTAATGTGTGATATCTCTCAATCTAGCTGTTAGACCTGAATGAGGCTGGAATGAACAAAGTGACAAAATAATAATCTGTAGCTTCCAGTCCAGCAGTTAGAAGCCTGATCCTGCTGTATTGAATAACTCTTACTTTGTTCTTACTCATGAGCCCAGTCTAACCTTGGGATATCTGCTTGCATCAAGGGACTGTCTGTATGAATTGACTCGTGCTGGCCCTCTTCTCTTTGCTACTGCCCCAAAATTTAAAGTCATGTTTGTGTCTTGGTCTACAGTACAGAGTCCAAACAGCAGAATCTATCTTCTGGGCTTTTCTCTAGGGCCCATTTTTAAAACTGAATGCCTCTGTTTGCTTCAATTTTTATGTAAACTGCTCAATTGTGTCATGCTGAAACCATTGACTTCCAGTTTTTGAAGTACATCAAAGATGACATGTTTCTTATATTTCTGTTGATAATTTAAATTTACAACCTTAGGGTGTTTTCTATGTATGAAACAAGCTAATCACACATAGAATTTGTTCCTCCCTTCAGTATGATGGTTTTCAGGCAGTTGTGTCAGTGTAGTGACCAATTCAGGGAGCTCTGTCTCTTTATTTCATGTAGGAGGTTAAGGTCTGATGTGCTCAGCCTGAGAACCCTAAATGTTACAGTATGTATGTTGTTGTCAGAAAAGTGTGTACGTTATCAGACAAACGTATAAAATTTTAAATTAAAGATTTTAAATTAAAAAATGTATCATTTAAAAATTTACCAAGGCTGTGACAGATATGCTTTCTTTGAGTAACAATACAATTGAGGAAGACTATTTCTTTGCCCTGCTTAAACTGCTGTTGGACAGGAAGCAGGAGGAGAAATTGGGGATGTCCTGTGTTCTGGCTTAAATTGCAAAATTGACCCTTCCCAGCCCTTTTATCTTATATTCATCTCTCTGAATGTAATACTCTGTTTCAAGTTCCATTACTGCTGTTGGAGGACAGAAAATTATTGACACATGTTTGGAAAATCCAATTTTTTTTGAATAATTAAATCACAAACCTACTTACAGTTACTATACAGCAGACAGATATTTTAAAGTCAGTATCTTAAAACTGAAAGACCTACTTTCCCAAATTCCTTTCCATTATAATAGCTGTTTCTGATAGCAGCTAGGTTTCATGCAAGTGGATTTTTCAGTGTCAGCACTTAGCAGTAGATAATGCATGTTTCAATGGCAAATCAATGATAATGTCAATGCTTTGTTCATAGTTCTCTAGATTCATGCGTGAAGAAGAAAGATAATGACTTGGGAAACATTTCTAAAATGAGTTCACCATTTCTTGTTCATTCATATTAATTTTGACTCTGCTTTAATGATACAGTCAGTTACAGTGCAGGTTAATACACTTAATCTGAAAAGATCTTTCGAATGCTTGAGGAAGTAAAGCAGCAGTTATTTTCTATCTGCTATAACATCCTTCAAACTAATTTCAGACTGTAGGCTATCTTCAACTGTATGCTGTTTGCTGAATGGCACATACTTCTTTTGTTCTGAACTTATGCAGCAAATTTGTCTTTTTAAAAGAAAAACAAACTCCTCAAAAGAAAACACCCTATTCTCTTTCCTTTTGTGAATGGCCTCTATATGAAATTCACTAAACACAGCAATTTATGGGATTCCATCTGTTATGTGTTTTTGTAAACAGCTCTGGTGAGATTTTCGAAAGCCCTTACCAATCCATGGTTCCTGTTCCATGGATCTTTCCATTGGCTTCAGACATCAGGTGTGAATATGAGGGATTTCTGCTGTCCCACTTTTTGGTCCTCTTCCTGAAAATAGTTCACAAGTGTTTTGAGATTAAAGCCATGCATGGAAACCACTAATTTAAATGGAAAATACCACTGTGGTTCTAATGGGCTGATCCTCTAAAATCAAAGAATAGGGAGTCAGGTACTTCTGTGTAAAACTTAGATTTTCACAACTTTTACCTTCTCTTAGAGTAAATCCCTCCATCCCCCTGCCCCAATCCTTCCAAAGGGTCCAAATGTCTTTGGCTTTTTAATTACCCAGTGACTTCACGATTATCTCACACCTAATACCTACCCATCACAGCTAATTACAGTGTGGCTGAAATCCTCTCTCTATATGTCATTGGGTATACATCTGAGTAGGATGGTCAAAGCTCCTGAGCTCAAGTAAATTAGAGGAAAAGCCAATCTTCCTGCCTTCAGTCCTACTTTACTCAGCAGATTGTGCTTGGAGAAATCACCTGACATGGGATGACCCTAGTTCAAACCTTCTCTCTCTTCCTGAAAGGAGCAAACCTTTGACAAAAGGTTTCTTGTTTTAGAGCCATTCCATGCAACTAATTGTACTTGAATCAGAAGGATCATGCTTATCTGCAATGAACCTGCTCCATTTTGCCCAAACTAAAACCCATGGGGATACTATTAGCTTTCACACTCATTTAGGTTTTTTTTTTCTGCCCTAAAGATCAGTTTTTACTCAACCTTGAGAAGGATTGGCCTCTCTGGGATAAGAAAGGAAAATGGAAATCTGCATGGTTTATGCTTGGGTTGAAAGCCCTTCCCAGAAGATTTCTGTACAATGGGAAGGTTTGAAATCTTCATCTTTCACCCTTTTCCTCCAAGGGTTCTCATGTTTAATTCAATCCCAAGCAAAGGAAGTTGCCTCGGTAATACTGTTGGTCTAAGGAATGGGTGGCAGGGATAGACTGTAACTAAATGCCAGACACCACACAGGTTTATATTTAGAGTAGTTTTAAATTATATCTGATTCCTCCAAAGTACCCAAACACCAAAAAGTACCAAAACAAATATTAATATAGTTTAAAAAAAGACACCGAAGTTCATATCTGACACTTGGGAGAAAATCAGTAATAAATTCATAAAAGCTCAATAACTTTTACTGAATTGTGCTTATTATATCTATGACAAAACCATTTTGTCTTTCAGTTTTCTAGCCAAGAATACCACAAACATCAAATTAGCTTTTCAGATTACCCCTCTGTAACTACATTATGTAATAAAAAATGACTGACCAAAATGTCATTTGATTCAGTATGTGTTAAGAATACAAATCATAGGAGAATATATTTAATGTATCAGAATATCTTCAATGGTTCATTTGAAATTGTCACTGCTGTATCTATGCAGTTTTAATATCAAGAAAATGAGAAGATTTCAAACAGTTAAGTATATGGAAGTCTGGCAGCTGGAAAAATGTATTAATGCATTGTTTAGCAAATAAAAAAAAAATATTCCATTCTCCCCTTTTTCTCCTTACGGGTCATTATCTTTAAAACTTGTCCCTCAGAACTCAGAGAATATATTACAGAGTAGCTGAATGTAAATGAAAGTATATAT